>CAOLHI010000621.1:0-573265 GCA_948474755.1 Ctenosaura bakeri
ATGTAGATCTCTTTCCTAAGATAACTTAGGGGAAAGTTCTTTTAAAGTGGGAGTTGGTTTTGACAATCCCCATGACCCCACATTGAAACCAAGGTGCTTTGCTTTAAAGGCAAATCAAACTTCCAGGAAATTTCCAGGAGCATAATTTTTTTTCTTATTGTTAACAGGAGAAATGGGCATATGGGGGAGATTCTGGGGGCTGAAAAAACAAAGTGCCATGCAGCTCATGTGTTGGGTGCTGTTTGCTCTTCTTATAGAGTGTCTGTCTATCTGTCCACGTCTTCCCTCCTTCAGTTATATTCAAAGAACAAGGGACTTCTGTGATCTTCATTGGATCATCCATTTGGATTAGTTTGAATGGCAACATGTTCATCTCCTATGGAGATATGTTGACTGCTTTAAAGTATTTTTATCCCACTCAGCCAAACATATTCCCACAGCAGCTTGTATACAAATCTGTGTAAATACTTTTAAGTATAGGAGGGCACAGATGTCTTGTTTTTAAAATCTAAAAATTTGTGAAGAAGGAAAAGCGGATGGTAAAGGATGAGGGGAAAAGCAAATCATCTTTCAACAGACCTGCTTTCCATCTTCCTTTCTCTGCCTCAGCCTGGTAGAATGGCTGCCACTTGTGAAAGGCTATGGAGGAGGGTGACAGAGATTGTCTGAGGAAGAAGATACCATCCACCATCATTGGACTTTCCCCTGTGAGCTTGGCAGCTTTTGCTGAGCAACTTTTATAACACCTGTGCCAATCTCTGCCTTAAAGGCATAGCTAGCCATTGTTTTGAAGGATCAGGTACTGGCAGTTTAAACTGCAAATGTAGCAGCCCTGATTGGAATTAGGATCACAGTAAGGTGTGAAGGGTTTATCCCCACAACCTTCCATCATCCCACATATAGGGGTCCAAATCCAGATCAGATTCTGTGCCTGTTTTAGAGAAGCTGCCTCTGTCTTCAAATAAGGTTGCCTGGCTTCTGATGCTGTATTAGCCAGGGAACTGAATGCTCATAACAGAGTAGGTCTGCTTGGATGGATTTCTCTTCCCCTCGTATGCAAATAGATAAATTACAAGGAATATTCTGACAGCTATATAGGATTGCAGTGATGCATACTGATTGTAAGCCAGTGAAAATCTTTTACTATTCTTTCTTTTGCTTTTTGCCCCCACCCCCTTGTTTCTTTGTTGGTTTTGCAGAAATTGGCTGATATTTCCAGTGATGACACAACGTCCCTTGAGACACGCTTCCTGAGTATCTTATGCACGCAGAGTTACCCCCAACTCAGGAGAGGTAGGTAGTATCAGGGAGCAGATAGACAGAAATCTTGTGGCTGGGTACAAATTAAACTTTTCAGGTCACGTTAGATCACTCTTTGGGAAAGGGCTGGCCGGTGTCAACATCCTCACCCCAAGGGCCTTTAGGAAGAAGGAATGATCGATCAGTGGCATATCTAGTGTAAATAGTACCTAGGGCAAGCATGGAAGTTGCGCTCCTTTCTCCTTACCCTACCCACACCTCTACATGCCTGGGTTTTTTGGGGGCCCCTAGCATTGGTTCCTGTGGCACATTCCCTACTTGCCCCATCCTAGATATACCTCTGTGACTGATGGAACTACCTCACAGCAAGAAAAGAGAAATTCTCCTTTAACTCAAGAAAACCAGCTCCTCTGGCTCCTGAAATTTGAGACCAAGAGGTTAATTACATCAGTTGTTCCTTTCCTTAGAAATGTTTATGGTTCATTTCTACACCATGTTCTGATATTTCCCTTTGGCACTACCTAATTTCCTTTTCCCCTTAACTTGACAAAGAAGTGGAGCAAGGGTAGTAGTCAGCCTGTGGCTCCATTGTTGTCCATCCCAAGGCTTGACCACAGTGCAACTTTGGACCTTAGCGTGGTTAGATCAGTCCTGCTGTTGGAATGGGCTCTAATTTCTTATGTTCTGCTCTTGATTCTAATAGTCTTCCAGGAGTTTGTTAAGTTGACAAACCACGATGTGGCACATGCCATCAGGAAACGGATGTCTGGAGATGTGAGGGATGCATTTTTAGCTATTGGTGAGTATCTCTTGCCTGAGTGTAATGAGGGGCACACCTCCTTACTTGGGGGTCCTTTGTGTGTGGAGGGTAAACATAACCAAACATTGTCACACTGAACCTGATCTTGCCACTGATTGAGCAAATTTCTCTGATTTGCATACGTTAAGCAAGCAGGCTTAATGTTAAGTAAATACCCTATTTTATTTCATTTACCAGTTCCCAGAATTTTGTATTTTATAACACTTGGTTATTTTGTAAAATGGATCCACATATGAGACAGAACATTTAGACTGCAGGTTATGTGGCAATGAGGAAGGAGGTGTTTGCTGTTGTGGGTGGGGTGCTAGCTAGTATATCTTCTATCCACTGGGAATGTTACTGTTTGAGAGGAGACTTTCCAGAAGTTCTCCATGAATGTCTTTGGTCTTTCATACACCACTGTGAAAACTAGGGCCCTTTAACAATACACAATTATAGTGCTGTGATTCCCCTTGACATGCCATGAATCCATCCTTTAGAATCCTGGGCTTTACTGTCTTGAGGTGGGACATTTGCAGTTCTCAGCCAGAGAATTCCTCTAGTGCCTTACCAAACTACGGATCCCAGGATTCCATAGGATATTGCTGGGCTGTTAAAGTAGAATCACGGTGATGCAATCGTGTAGTGTGAAAGGGCCCCAGAAATTTGGAACTCTAGACAGGGGCCTGTTTGTCCTTAATCTTCAGTGGGACCTAAGCCCTCCTGCTCCCTGAGTTGGGAGGAGAAGCATTGCTGTGTTCTGTCTTCCCTTTCTGCTACCTCGTCCCCTCCTTCTCCTCCTAATCTTGCTATCCCTTGCCTCACTTCCTCTTCTCAGCCTACAATTTCTGAATCCCTCTCCCTAACAAAGAAGTCCTGCTGAGCTAGTACGTCTTTACTTAAAGCCCTGTGTCTGTATAAAGACCTGTTGGTTGCTTTGTGCACACAGTGCTTCTTTTCAGGTGGACAGAAATTTACAGATAAAGGAGCACCTAGACAGGCAAATGGTAGCAGTGGTGCTGCTGGGGTGAGGTGGCAGTTGCAATAACACAGGGGGGAGGTCAAGCAGTTACACCAGGCCCCTAGAAGAAAGGGGGAAGCAGGGCAGTTTGCTGCTCCTGGTACCTTGCCACCTTAGGCAATCAGCTAGCCTAATGGTAGTGTCATCCTGTCCACTGTTGTTGATTGCCATAAGTCAACTTTGATTTATAGTGTCCCTATGATTGAGACCCCCAGGCGCCATCAGCTGCCCTGCTCAGGTCTTGCAAAAATGGAGCCATGGCTTCCTGTATTGAATCAATTCATTTGTAATGCAGTCTTCTTCTTTTCCTACTGCCTTCCACCTTACTGAGCATTATCATGTTTTCCAGCGAGTCATGTCATCTTACGATACGTACAAAGTATGACAGCCTCATTTTAGTCATCTTGACTTCTGCTGAGAGTTCAAGCCTGACTGCTTTAGGACCCATTTATTTGTCTTCTTAGCAGTCAAGGTATCCACAGAACTCTCCTCCTCAAATATGTTGATTTTCTTCCTGTCAGCTTTTTTTTAAAAAATATATTTTATTTATTATATAAAAATGCAAAACACCAAATACAAACTTAACAAGCAAAGAAAACATAAAAAGAAAAAAACATTCATACAAAGACAAATCAAAAATCCACTGTACAAAATAATACTAAATAATAATCACAAAGCAGTAAAATTATAAACATCAATCTAAACTAATAAACAAATAACAGCTTCCTTCATTGTCCAATTTTTACACCCATACATTGAAATCAAAAACACTGTTGCATGGATGATTCTGACTTTGGTGTCTACTGAGCTAAAGATCTTATCTAGTTCCTTCTTTCAAAGGTTGCCAAGGATGGGACAGGAAGAGTTGAAATGGGGCATTTTGTATACTGGCAGTTCCAGGCTCCTGTCTGGCAGTATTTTCATGTTGTGCTTTCTTGTCTTTTGTTTTTTGAAGTGATGAGTGTTAAGAACAAGCAAGGTTTCTTTGCTGACAAGCTGTACAAGTCCATGAAGGTAAGTGAATATTTAAATTGACTCTTTTTGTTGTAGTTATTATTAGCCCAGGAAATAACTTAGTACCTTTTACAATTTAAAAAAAAAAGAGTTGTGAGTTCCCAAAGGTGCATCCATGCTTATTTTCAAGAGGACAAAAACAGACTTGCTCATTGGATTTGTCCTGGGAGGCATCTCCTTCTAATGGAGAGCAGACATAGGAAAAATGCTTATTGTGGGCTACATGCACACTTTAACCCTGTTCTGCGGCCTCATATGTTGCCTGGAATTTATAATTTAAAAAATATTGACATCACAGATAGCTGATGAAGTATGGCAGTAAACTGTTAAACATACTTAATGGGAAAAGGAACTAAATGCAGTCAATAGGATAATCGGGGAGATGCCAAGAGTTAGGTGACTGCATTGATCCCACAAGACGCTGGAGTGCCTTACACCTGTTTTTGTTTCTCCATCCTCTGAAATTGCAAGGGAGGTGTCGAAAATATTCCTTACCCCAAAATGGCTTGTAGCATCCCCACAGCCTCTGAGAGGAGTTACCTGGCCATTTTCTTGCATTCTGAGGACTTTTTGAACCCCTTCACTTGTTTGAAGCTGGGACAAGTCCCCCCACTAAAAAAGGAAATAACTGGAGTATCAGGTCCTGTTTCTAGGGTAGGGGGAACGACCATCTTAGCTTTGCAAAGAGTGTTCCCTCTTCACTATAGTAAAATGATTAGTAGGATCAGCTACAGCCTCTTGGACACATATTGGTCATTTTGATGGAGAATTCTTTTTTTTACCACTATTTTTTCTTTTGTGTGGTAGGGAGGGTGCAATGATCCTTGGGATGCAGAACAACTTTGTGGGAGTTGCATGCCACCCTTCATCACTATCTTTTTACCTCACTATTAGTAGTCAGCATCAAATTTAAGAAAGGTCTGAATTTTAAATAAATTATATTTAAGTTTCATTTAGATATAAATGTAAATTCAGTGATATTTAAATAGAGTGGGGGATTTTTTTGGTAATAATTAGTGGGCTTTTAAAATTGATTTAATAATATTTAATGGAGAATTTTTAAATTTATTTCAGCTAATTTTTTCTCATGTAATTTTTTTTTATTGTATTTTAACTTGAAAGTGCCTAACTCTCCAAAAACAAAAACAAGTGTGTTCAAGCTGAAAAAGTAGCTCATGACCTAATATTAGCTGCCCAGCCCAGGAATAGAGAGATCCCTGTATTCTTCAGCCAACTTAAACTACGTGCTACTTCAGTGAGGAAGAGGGGGTGAGTTTGGAAGATTCATTAGAGCAACTTTCTCCTGTCTCCAATATATAACTTGATGGCCACAAGGGAGGAAAAACAAAGTGAAGCAGATCCCCGAGGCATCATGTGTGGGGTCCAGCACCAGGTGCCCATTCACATTGCAGAATCATAGCGCTATTATTCCACTTTCACTGCCATGGTTCCATGCTATAGAATCTTGGATTTTGCAATTTGGTGAGGCGTTAGAGGAGCTTTCTGGCTGAGAATTCTGCCCTTCCCTTAACTCTAAAACCCAGGATTCCATGGAATGGCAGTTAAAGAGTGATAATAGCAGTATAATTATGCAGTGCAAATGGGACCCAGCTCTGAAGGAAATGTACCTTTCAACACTGGTGTCAGTTGAGCCAAACAGCATCCAAAGCTCCCCTGTAAATCACCTGCCCAGTATAGTTGTATGTAAACAGAAGAACCTGATCTCTGAGTGGCAGTGCTTGTTTCCATCTCTTCAAAATATTTTGCTAAGAGCGATGTGAGGGGAAATCCCACCACTTCCTGCCTCCCTCTCTCTCTGTCTCTCTGATTGGCTTTTCAATCTCACAAGGGTGCTGGCACGGACGATCGAACTCTCATCCGGATCATTGTCTCAAGGAGTGAGATTGATCTGCTCAACATCCGGCGTGAATTTTGGGACCTCTTTGACAAATCACTGTACCACATGATTGAGGTAACCATGGCTTTGGCCTTATGCATACACAGCTTTGTGTTCAAATATCTGCAGTTCACTGGCTGTTAGACTTTGTCTCACTGTTTGCCTGCTGGCTAGTTTTGCTTCTGGCAGCAAGTGGTTCAGTTCACACGTAAAACTGCTTGCTTAAGTTGAAAAAGGAGATCATTGTGTAGTCATAGCAGACCTTGGGAAATGTTCCTTTTTTGACTGTGGTTCCCAGAATCTCTTCATCACTATGCCAGTGGCCATACTGGCTGAGGGATTCTGGGAATTGCAGTCCGAAAAAAGAAAAAAACAACACAGAGAAATGTTGAAAGCTCCAAGTGATAGTAAAACTGCTTCATACATTAGGATTTCCCCCCTGGAAATTCCTCTTTGTTTTCCTGTAATGAATAAATGCTTACGGTAATATTTGAAGCGCATATGTGTTTTGCCAGTCGATATGAGTAACAGTTGCATGGTCCCTTTACCTACCCAGTTAAATATTGTGCAAATTATTCTCTTTTCCAGACTGAAGCTAGCTTTTACAACAACCCTTAATTAGGCCTCTGTGTGAAAACATTGGCTTCAGAATAGCTCATTAGTAGGCAGTGTTAAGCAGAAGTAAAGAAAAGGTGTGTCTCCCATTACAAATATATCCTGTTTGATGCTAATTTCAAGTGCTGTGCCTACCCCCAAAGAAAGCTTGAATTATACTTAGAATTGTAAGACTTCTCTGTTAATGCTCCCTGTCCCCTCTCACAGAACTATCATACCTAGGACGTCCTGGTCCAAAGAAACACTCATTTCACCACGTTGCAACTGTAGGATAGATCAAGCTGGGCAACCTATAGGCCTCTAGATTTTGTTAGACGTGTAGAATCATACAGCTGTAAGGGGCCCCATAGGACATCAAGTCCACCCCTTGGCTCAGTGCAGGATTTCCAGCTAGAGCATCCCCAGCAGGTAGCTGTCTCTCTCTTTGAAGACATCCAGGGAAAGGGATCCCACCACCTCTCTAGGTAATTGATTCCATTGACAAATCACTCTTACCATGGGCAGTGTTTAGGAATTATGACAGTTGCAATCTATCAACATATGGAAGGACACAGTTTTTGTAGCTTTGGTGTAGATAGCTCCCAGAGGCTCCTGCTGAAACTTCCGTAGCAATGTTTTTTGTATGCTTAACTTTACTCATAAGGTTGATCAATTGAAGACATTCCCAGTTTTCGTCTTCTTACTGTTATGTTCTTCTTTACAGAAGGATACCTCAGGAGATTATCGCAAAGCACTGTTGGCCATTTGTGGGGAAGAAGAGTAAAAAAATCAGTGACTGCAGTAGAAGCTCACCACTTCGTCTGAGCCATTGTCACTCACATTTGTGCAGCCTAGATGTCACTGTTGCTTTTAGAAGCTTTGAGGGATGTTATGGATCCCCGCTAAGGAGATTCACTTTGTGTTTTGGGGGAAAACGTATCACACAGAAAAGCTTAACACAGCAAGCAGCAAAGAGCACAGGGGTTGTTCAGTCCTATCAGTGGGGGAGTTGTCCAAATTCGTATGACACAGCCTTGTGTACACATGTCTGGTAAAGAATCACTGTTTGGGGTATTTTAAACCAAAGAAATAAATTGTTAAATGTTGCCAGCCATGAGATGTCTCTGCTTTTCTTTTGTGAGAAAAACACATGAAAACAAAAGAAATTAAATTAAATATAGAGTCATAGAATCAAAGAGTTGAAAGGGGCTTCCTGGGCCATTGAGTCCAACTTCCTGCTCAATGCAGGAACTCTAGCTAAATTCCTAGCAGGTAGCTGTCCAGCCTCTTTTTAAAGGTGTTTAAAGAAACAGATCCCCATCACCACTCTTGGCAGTTGGTTCCATTGCCAAATTCCTCTCACTGTCAGTAAGTTGCTTTTAATATTCAATTGAAATCTATTCTCCTGTAACTTCATACCATTAGACCTGGTCCTACTCTCTGAGGGATTAGAGAACAGGCTTACCCACTCTTTTCTGTGACAGTCTTTGAGGTATTTAATATGACTCTTACGTAAAACACTTATACATATTTCCCATGCACTTATACATATTTCCCATGTCCACAAACAGACACCTACTGTTGAGTTTGGGAACAGCCTGTCTGAATAGTAGATAAGAGAAGGGAAGGGGCTGGTTTTCTTGCTCTGAATGTCTGGAATAAAATCAGGGCCACTTCTTCCTTGCTTTAGAGAGCCTCTCAAGCTCAGTGTAATGAGACAAGAATTGGGTCTCATCACCAGCTTTTTGGAAGAACAGGCCCTCAGCTTTCTTCCTGGACTGAACTTGTGGGAGACCCAAAACAGTGTGAAAGTCTCTGTGGCCATGAGAGCCTCTGAAGCTCACAACAAAGATCAAACTGTTCTTGTACATCAGGAGTGAGAAACCTTTGGTCTTGGATACAGTTTGGAGTATACTTCCCACAGTACTTTGCTATTTGCTGGGGGTTCTGGGAGCTGCAGCTGAAACATCAGAAGGGCCAAAGTTTCTTCTGCTTTCTTGCATCATCAGTTTAGGGGAGGGTCAGAGACAGTGGTGATCGTAAACAACATCTGGCTATCAAACACAGTCCAAATTTATGAATTCCTCACCCAATGTAACCTACTATCTCATTTCAAGTCTGTCTATTTAGTCACTTGTCAGTACAAGTGGTGTAGTTGCCCACTAGCATGGCTTTCCTCCTAGCCCCAGGTAGTGTTCAGATCCTACATGCATAGTGGCTTGCACACAGCTTAAAATCTTTTCAAAGAGAGTGCAAGTCATGTGTAACTAACACCACACAGAAGTGCTTTTTTTGCATACCAATATCTAATTTGAACCTCTAGTTGCATTTAAGCTCCTTTCTGTCCTTACTGGCTTCTCAACAATGTAGGTCACTTGAATTAGAAGTTGCTTGAATGGAAGGAGAGGCATGTGGGAAGGTCAAAATGCAAAAGCTGTACAGCCACATAATTCTTACAACGTGAAATTGCTACATTAAGGCTGATGCAAATTCCCCTTATTACACACTGTGAAGGAAATAGATTCTACAATGTAATTCTATCCTGTTACTCACTAGTCTTTCCTGTTAACTGACTTGAACCTGCCTTCCTACAATGGAAGAACAAAAGTGGAATGTTTTGTGCATCATAAATACTTGGAGATAAAAGTTCCTTCCTCACCCCAGTTTCTTGAAATGTTTCATATGTCTTCTCATTACTTTTTAAGATAATATAGAAGCAGCGCTCCCAAGAGCCAGTGCAGGCCAGTAGGGTAATGCAATATGTTGCACATGAATCTTGGAGATCTGGATTCCAGTTTTCCAGAACCCACAAAAGCTTTGGCAATTCACTGTTTTTATTTGTTCTGGCCTCAGGCCCAGTGATGAAACACATAATATGTGACCTACCAGTTTCTGCCAGAAAGAATATGAGCCTGACATGCTGACATCATCCTCTTTGCTTTGGCACAGGAAGGTTTCCTGCAAGAACACACATAGCGTAACAGTATCTTGAGATCCTGTATGTATTTCTGCTTTTGACTTGAGCAGAGCAACACTTCATAAATATTAATATATAATGGGAAGAGGTTTATTCGCTGAGGTTTCTGAAATGAGAAGGCCACTACCTCTTTTGTTTTAAGCTATGTAAAAGCATTCTTTGGCTCAGTTTACCTGAAACTTCTGAAGTCTATGCATACCTTGAGACTGATGAAACAACTTGAAATGCTTCCAGTGCTAAAGCTGAAATGTGAATATTTTATTTTATATTTTAACAATAACTTTGAAGGAAAAGATAACAAAACTTTTAAATAATCTTCTTAGCTCTAGGAGTTTTCTTTTCTTCAGATTCAAGTGTGTTTTCACACAGTCTGTTCTTAGAGTCAAGTAGCTGAAGTCACAAGCCATGCTGCTGTTCTCACACAGTACCAGTTCAACCTTGTAGAAAAAAAATGTAGTCTTTTTCAGAATGCATACAAAAATGTCCTAAGAAATGAAATGTTTTCTTAACTTAAGTTTCAGTCTTGTGCCACATTTTAAGAATCACCAATTTATTTGAGTATGAGCTTCTGCAGAGTCCAATCTACTTCCTCAGATGTAGTTCTGGAACTGACAAGCTATCCTTAAGAGGACAGGAGGTTAAATTCCCTATCCAAGCATGTCATGCATTTTACTGACCCCTCTCCTATTTTATCATCTAGCCTTTCAGACTTGTAGAAAATATACTGACTTTCAGTGGCAAAACAGAAACTGAGGAAGGTTTATGTAACAAAGGATTATATTCCCAAGAGTCCAGAAAGTAACACTTTCAGGCTCTGACTGTATAGATAGTTAGATATTTCTGCTTCCTTGTTAATTTCCAAGAATAGTTCTGTTTTCTAGCTGCAGCTCCCTCAAGTTGTTTGTCTGCAAGTTGTTTCTGAATTACAGCAACCATAAGGCAACCCTGTCATGGGGTTTTCTCATCAAGATTTGCCAGAGGAGGGTTACTATCGCCTACCTCTAAGGCTGAGAGAGTGTGATCTGCCCAAAGTGACCCAGGTGTTTCCACAGCTGAGCAAGCACGTTAACCCTGGTCTCTTGGAGTCCTACTCCCAATACTACATAACACATATTTTGTGCCAAACTAGACATGATGGTGGCTGATGCATGTTTCCCGGGGTAAAAAGAGTGTGTAGGGAAAGACTTGCTGAGCTTTTAATTCTCCCTTCTGGGGCTCCGGCATGGAGCATTTCTTGTCTGTGCCCAGGCCAGAGGCAAGGTCGGGAGAGGGGAAGCTCCAGAGGGGAGAAGGAAGGAACATGACTGCTCACCCCATTGCTTTATCTTTTCCCTCAGCACAAGTTCTCAACACCGGGGCAGAAGCAAAGCGATGGGAGGGGAGAGCTCTGGAGGGGTGAAGGAAAGCACACACTGCCTCTCCCTCACATCCCCTTATAATTTGCCTAGTGTGCGTTCTCAGCACTGAGACCAGAGGAGAGGGGATAAGAGAGAGAACTCCAGAGGGCAGAAGGAAAGCGTGTGCCCATGTATCTGCCCCGCCCCATTGCCTTACCTTTTGCCTTGGCACACTTGCCTTCTCTGTGCCAGCAAAATCCAAGAGAATGGGAGAAGGAAAATTTTGGGGAGAGGCATGGGCATCTCATGAATAATCAAATTTGCAAGAGTCAAACCCACAAACATGGAGAGAGAACTGTAGAGTGAAAAGAATTTTAAAAAACGAGAATATTTGAAAGAGAAAGACGAGAAAAATAAATTAATATTCTGTGATAGCAAGGAATTGGTTCATATGTGCTGGCTCTGTCTTTTTAGTCCATCTTCCCCTTTTCCTTGGCCCATGCCTTTGCTAAGGGCTGTGTTGTCTCAAAGAAGTGCAACAGGAAGGAGTGTCTTAATATTTTTGAGAGATGAGTACAGCAAAATAAATAAATGCTTTCAGAATGAGGTAGGCAAGGGAAACGCTAGTCTCCACAGCACAGCCACCATTGCTAAAATTTATAGAATCATAGCATCTTAGACTTGGAAAAGACAACAAGGGCCATCCAGTTCAATCCCCTGCCATGCAGGAATACACAATCAAAGCACTCCTGACAAATGGCTCCCCAGCCTCTATTTAAAAACCTTCAAGAAAGCAGACTCTACCACTCTCCAAGGCAGCATATTCTACTGTCAAACTGTTCTTGCCATTATAAAGTTCTTTCCAATGTTTAGGTGGAATTTCTTTCCCTGAAGTTTGAAGCCATTTCTCTGATGACTCATGTTCAGTGTGTGGTCTACTAAGACTTTCAGATCTCTTTCAAATGTACTGTGGTCAAGCTAGGTTTCACCTGTCTTATAAATATGTAGTACCTTACACTTTTCCCTGTTGAAATCTGTTTTGTTAGTTTTGGCCCTGCTCTCCAATCTGTTAAGATCATGTTGAATTCTGATCCTGTTCTCTGGGATGTTAGCTATCCCTCCTAATTTGGTGTCATCTGAAAATTTGATAAGAATGCCCTCCATTCCCTCATCCAAGCATTGCTGAAGATGTTGAATAGCACTGGGCCCAGGGCAGAACCCTGTGGCCAGTAGTCACTTCTTTCCAGGATGAAGAGGAGCCATAGCTGAGCACTCTTTAGGCCCAGTCAATTTCAAATGCACCTAATGGTTGCATTGTCTAGCCCATATTTTACTTGCTTGTTTCAAGAGTATCATGAGAGGTCCTGTCAGACGTCTTACTGAAATCAAGATATGCTACATCTACAGCATTCCCTTCATCTATCAAGCTTGTCACTCTATCAAAAAAGATATGAGATTAGTTTGGCATGACTTGCTTTTGAAAATCCCATGTTTAATTATCTTTCTTGAGAATCTTTCCTGGTATTGATGTCAGGCTGGCTGGGCAGTAATTGCTTGGGTCCTCTTTATTTCCCTTGTTGAAGATGGAGACAACATTGGCCTGCCTCCAGTCTGCTCGGGCTTTTCCTGTTCTCCAAGAATTCTCAAAAGTTCTGAGATTACTTCTGCCAGTTCTTTTAATACCCTTGGATGTAGCTTATGTGGCTTTAGAGACCTGAATTAATTTAGAGTAGCCAGGTCATCCTGTGCTATTTCTTTCCCTGTTCTACATTGTGTTTATCCTACTGCATCATCTTATCAACAGTTGAGCATTGTTTTCCTTTTGGGAGAAGACTGAGGCAAAGAAGGTGTTCAGTAGTTCTGCCTTTTCTCTGTCTCCTGTTAGCACTTTATCATTTTCACACAGTAGCCATACCATTTCCCTCCCCTCCTCCTTCTCCTCCTTTTTCTTCCTCTTGCCACAGATATAACCTCAAAAGCCCTTTTTTAAAAAAATCTCTTTAGCAAGCCTGAGATCATTCTGCACTTTAGCTTTTCTGACTTTCTCCCTACACGTGCTGGCTATTTATTTAAATTTCTCTTTGGTGATTTCCTCTTTTTCCATTTCTTGTAAATATCCCTTTTAAATCTTAGCTCAGTTGAAGTTTCTTTATACATGTATCCCAGATTCTTAAGATGCCTTCCATTTTTCCATAGCCACATACAGCTGCTTTGCATGATTTTGTCACAAACAGATGAACTTCCAGGAAAAGCAAAATTGTGTTTCATGAGTTGCAACATTTCAAAAAAAAAAAAAAATCTTCCTTATGCACATTTTGGCCAGATGTCTGGATCATACCCTGAGTCAGCTGGTGACCATATTTCACATCTTATTTTGTGCCTGGGAAGATTTTTGCTTATAGTTTTGAGCAATGGTTTGCAAACTTTGGGCGTCCAGGTGTCTTGGACTTCCATGCTCAGAAACCTCAGGCAGTATGACTAATCTGCAGGACCAAAGGCTAAGAATCACAGGTTTAGGGTTGTAGGCTTAATTATGTTCCTTTGTCTCTCACTTGTTTTCAATGGAAATGCTGTTGTTTCAAGTTCTTTCTTTAAAAGTCTTTCGTCTGTAGCAGGGACATGGGGCTTTTCGTATGTTGCTGGATGGCAGTTCACATTGGCTGTGTGTGTGTGAGACAGAGAGAGATGGGTGTTGCAGCTTGACAACACCTGAATATCATAGATTCCTAACCCTTAGGGATGCTTGAGTAAAAACTGCAGAGGGCTCCTGTACCTTTAATGGTTGTGTAGAAGAGGAGATGTCAGCAGATGCTGCCTGCCATGGAACCAGGTAACAAGCAGCACCTGCTGATATCGATCTTCAGCACAACCACTAAAGGTACAGAGGGGACTCTCCAGTCTTCACCCTGGCAACCCAACTGCCCCTGCACTACAGGAATGTAATTATTTATTTTAGCACAGCTCTTTCAGGAATGTCTCAGTCAGTCACCATGCTGTTTAACAGGGCCACAGGCAGCATCCCAAAGCCTGAGATGCATATTGATAACCATGTATGCTACATCACAAAGGAGAGAACAGTCCTTTATTTTAAGTGCTGTCCAGCTGAAGTCTGGTTTAAACATCAGAAGAAGCAAGATCAGGGGCCCTGAAGCATCCAAGCAACAGCCAACAGTACCTAGAGAACAGACTGAAATAAATTGATTCCTTCTCTTGAGACGGAAATTAAACAAAAACAAAAAAACAAGAATAAGTCACCAGAGGAATTTTGAACAGGGTAAGGGAGACATGGCAAAGGCTTTTGAATAATATGGATTGTCTTGAGATCTTACTAGAGCAGGTCACTTGTTTCCCAGCCATGCTGGGGGTAAAAAAAAAAAAAAATTCAGTTGTCTCTGTGGTGTCTAATTTGAGAAGAGTTCAAGGCACACAACCTGCCTCTAGGGTTCTACCATGAACTTGTTCACCCTGGCGTATGCAAGCCAGTCAATTAATTTAATTGCTATACCCAGAAGGCGCCATGGTTCATGCCTTCATGAAAACAATTTGGGAAGCACCAGCTGTCACTTTATGGTGCAGGCAGCAAGGGTAGCCATGTCAGTCTGTTGTTGCACAAATAACAGATGGGTTGAGTGGCCCCTTGAAGGCTAACAACTTTTGTGCAGTATAAACTTTTATGGAAAGAGGTGTAATGAAAGTGATGTAATGTCCCCTAAAGTCTATGCCAAATATAGATTATTAGCCTTCTGCTTTTGCTGCCATTTCATGCTCTTAATCTTGCAAATAGGCAATCAGAATAATCTAGAATAACAGGATTATTGTCATCTAATATAAAAGGAGGGGAAACAACACTGTGTGGCTTCTGACGATGACTGGTTTTCATATCATTAAGACCTAGATCTGTGTCTCAGTACTGAAACAACCTACATGCACACAAATATTATACCATTAATAAATATCAAATAGAGTTTATCCCCAAATCTAGTTTCTGCAGTATATAAGGTATAGGTTTGGGGAAGTCTTATGCTGTGTCTCCCCACTGTTTCTTACTGCTCTCATATGGTGGTGGAGGCAGAAAGTGTTCTAGATGCAGAGTGTCTCAGACAATAGGAATAGGTTAATCAAGAGTCTCCAAGCAGGACTCGAGGGACATGGCAGCTTCCCATTTGTCTTTCCCAGCAATTGGCATTGAGAGAGCTACTAAAGGAGATAATACTGCTTACTCCCCAACTGTACTAATTTGCCAAGGACAGTCCTGAGTACAGTGGCTCCTCAAGTTTTGCGAGGCTTTGGGGTACAGAGTCCTCACAATTTTTTTTAAAAAAAGAACACAAACAACTCTCCTCCCACCCAAGTGAACACTCCCCTCCATTTCCCTTGCCTTTTGCCAGAGTACATGTACTTTCCTTCCAGGCTCCCAGGCAAAAGGCAAGCAAATGGGAGGGGAGAGACCCATGCATGGAGAAGGCGTGCATGTGCCATCTCTCCTCCCCATTTTTCCACTCCCATTCTCTTGTCTTTTTCCTTGGCACACATGCATTTCTTCCACAGACCCAGGCAAAAGGCAGCAAATAGAAGAGAAAGGGGAAGAGGTAAGTGGGTACCTCACAAATAATCAAATTTCCAAAGATCAAACCCACAAATGTGGAGGGAGGACTGTAATTCTTCGTTGTCCCAGTTTTTCAGCTGCTTTTAAAAATGTCCCCTTTTCTCTCTCCTCCTCCCACTGTCCCCTGCAAACAGAGTTGAAAGTGCTACGGTAGTTTTCACTCAGTTAATTCAGCAGCAGAGAAAGGAGAGCAGGGGGCAGAATCTTGCCCTTCCCAGGAAAAGCAAGCTGCTACATTCTCTCTAGTTCTCATGTTCTTCCTCATTAATAACTTTTACCATCTAGACCACTCTCCAATGTTGCCTGGTCTCACATATACCAGTTTTCATCCGGAAAGGCTAGAGGGTATGACACTGTGGCCATTTCCGCACTAGACTTTTATAACGCTATGATTTCACTTGAAACAACCTATGGAATCCTGGGCTTTGCAGTTTCGGGAGGGGCCACCTGGCCCCTCCCAAAACTGCAAAGCCCAGGATTCCATAGGATGTTTCAAGTGGAATCATAGCGCTATAAAAGTCTAGTGCGGAAATGGCTTGTGTCTAATAGTCCATCATAGCCTTATCCTCCATCATTTTGTCTAATCCCCTTTGAAGCCACCCACATGCTGTTGGTAACGCTTTAGCTAGTCTTGGCCAATATGTGCTTCCCCATTCTTCTTCTACTTTACTGGACTTCTAGTCTTAACCTTTCTTTCCCCATCGCCTTTTCTTTTTTTCATTCCCATGAGACATGAGGCCATCTTCTATCATTGTGCAGAAGAGTCTCTTATGCAGGCTGCATTCAGAATAACCTGAGCCCATGATTTGCATAGACATCCGAGAGCTCAGTGTTCTGGAAATCCCCTTCTCTGACCAAAGCTTCCTCCCTGGGCTCAGAGAAGGCGTCATCATTTTGTTTCTGTGAGGCCAGAGCAACTAAACAGAACAGACTGGAGGGGTAAACAAACCATGTCAACATTCCCTTCTTGTAGCAGAAGAGACCACCAGGCACTACATTTTGTGCAAAAGCATTCCGCCTTGACTGATGGGTTTCCTTTCAGTTCTGCCTAAAGCCAAGCTTGCGTCATAGAAGAGAGGTAAAAATGCAACTTGGTGAGACTGGTGCGTCATCACCCCAGACCTTGACAGGAATGACAACAATGTATCATGGTCTTATCTATACCTTCTTTTTCACTGTGAATTTACTATTGGTGACTGTATTGAAAATATTAGGGACATTATTGTGTTGTATACCCTAGAAATATGACTGAGCCTATGCAGAGTACAGTATTTTTAAAAAATCACTACAGCTCCCAGAAAAAATAACTTCTCCAGTCTTTGATCTTATGCAGAAATACGTATGCCAACCCAAACCCCTTGAAATCAATGGCTGCAATTATCTTTGCAAAGGAACTGCATGCAAAATTACCATCCTATCCACAATTGCCATGGCCTCATTGAATTAGTTCCCCTCCAGCTAACCATGCTTAGAATCACACTGCGTAGCTGTGATTAAGTATGCTTACTAACAATGCAATCCTATACATGTCTAATCAGAAATACTTCATACTAAGTTTAAATGGTCTTAGACTCTGATGAGTGTGTATAGGATTGAAGCCTAAGTCCTTTTAAGAAAGAATAGGAAGTGCCTGAAGGAGATAATTAAAAACAGCAATAAAGCAATTCAACAGCTTCTGAAGGGCCCCACCATTCCCTCCACTGATGCATATTGCGTATAATGCCTCTGACTTACACTAGCTGTGCAAAACTCTGAAAACCAATATTTCAAAATTTTGTATTGAAGTTAACCATTTTGAAGCTGAGCAAATTTCTCTCTTGCAGCTTTATGAAACAAGCATTAATGGAAATCCATGTGGCCTGTCAAGCTCTGAATGATTTTATCATCCCTACGGTGCAAAAAGTGAGATTCCTGTTTTCTCACTGACGTATTTTAGGGTTGAAATTGTACAGCCCTCCAGATGTTGCTGAAAATCAAGTCCCATCAGTCCTAGCCAACATACCCAATGCTAAGGAATGTTGGGAGATTATGTTCAAGAACATCTGGGAAGCTACATAATCCTAATCCCTGATATATGGCATAGTTTGCTTCAGTATCAGCTAGCTGCTCGTTACTTGGGCTTTGTTTTTCTTTTTCTTTTTGTATTGCCCTACCATCTTTTTATTAACTGATTTGTGGCAATTTTTTACAAATTAAAACACAATTGTAGCACCCACCCCTCCAGTGTGGGCTGGCCAAACACTACAAAGAGCCTTTTCACATTATGCAGTTAGAATGCAATGATTTCACTTTAACTGGCATAGAAACATCCTTTGGCATATTGGAATTTGCAGTTTGGTGAAGTATTTAGAGCTTTCTGGCTGAGAATTGCAAATCCCAGGATTCCATAGGATGCTGCCACAGTAGTTAAAGTGGAATCATAGCAATATGGGAAAGGTCTAATAGACATTTCAGTGCTTCTGTGCCTTTAATTAGTAGCTTCCTCCGTGCAGTTTTTGGTCTTTTAATATACTGGCAACAACAGTACTCATATCCTTATCTCCTTATAATTGCCTCTTACCTGGTTCTCATTCCATGGAGAAAGAAAGCCTGAATGTCTTCTTTCATTAATAGTTTAATTATGTGGGAATATCTTATGCACAAGAGCTTACCACATGGATGTCTCCAGTCATGAGGATACTCTCCATGACAGAGTCACCAAGAAGGATGTGTGGAGACTATTTGACCAGGCACAACTATGTAATAAAGAGCTTTTAAACAATGTTTTATAACCACCCCTAAATTGTGCAGCTACTATGATGCAGAACTATTTTCAGCAGCTTTACATATAGAGATAGTAGTATTTGAGTTTATTCTTAATCTTCCTGGATAACTACAATTTCTCATCATACATTAGTTACATTTCAGGATGGAGAAAAACATATCAGACAAAGTTATTCAAACATTTGACAGAGGTTGACAGGAAGAATGGGAGGTTGGTTCTTCCATGTGGCTGGGTTACCACACTCCTCCCAGACTCCAATGCTTTTAACAGCTACACCCAAGCAAATTTAAGATTTAGTTCTTCCTGGCATTTAGACAAATTGAGATGGGAAGCTGCACCGTCTAAGAAAATGCCAGATACACACGCAGACCTACTCACAAATATGGAACCTGCTGGATCACACCGAAGCTCTGTCTAGTCCAGTGTATGGCTTCCTGCAGTAACTAACTGGGGGCCCTTTCACACTACATGTAGTGCAATGATTTCATTTTAACTGCCATGGTTGCATCTTATGGCATCCTGGGATTTGTGGTTTAGGGAGGTACTACAGCTCTTTGACAAATTCTAAATGTCCATCTCCAAACATCCCAGGATTCTGCATGGTGGTGAAAATGGAACTACGATGCTGTAACTGTGTAGTATGAAAGGGTCTCAGATGTCTATGTCAAGCCCACAGGCCATTTGGACAATCAATTTCAGCTGTTGTTCCTTAATAACTGATATGCAGGGATATGCTGCCTGTGATCCAGTGGTGACTTCAGTGCCATTGGGCAGTGAATCAGAAACGCAAAGAGACTAAGGGACTGAACCCATCCCCCAAAATACATTCAGCACCTTGGAGGACTCCAATAAAGTTCTGACTAAACTCCAGAGTGGAATTTTGCCCATTGGTATGGAAACGACTAGGCACCATTGCTCTGATCCTGGATTAATGTTTTCTGTCCTTGCAGAGTGGCTTACTTGCTTGGTTTGAGTGACTCTATGTTAGTGACTGTTGTGAGTGGCAAACCAAGGAAGGGGTTGTTATTCTGAGCTGACACAAATACAAAAGATGACACTTGTATACATAGTTCTAGAGTATATACATGACCCCATTCTTCCCGTCTCCCCCTTGTTGTGCCTCACAGCTGTTATGTAGATGCAAGGCTATTTGACCCCAAGAAAGTGAAATCAAAGCAACAATTGAAAACTTTGAGTAATTTAGCCATTTTTCATTAGGCACAGAGCTAGAAAAGAGCTTCCTTCTAACTCTGCTAGGAAGGTCATACTAATCTTGACAGACCTGTTACCTCAGAGTTTTGTATTGTTTATATTTCAGCCCACACCTGTCTGGATCCAAAGGTATGATTATGAATGTTTACTACTGTACAGTACAGAGGCATTACAGTTCATGGCCCACAAAGTAGCCTGGACTTCTAGCTCTTGCTTGTGTGGTATGTAAACATGGCTCTGGCTGAGCCCACAATGCCTTCACTTATGTGTAAATGAGGCCGTATAACTTTTTCATGTATGGAACTTAGATCACCTTTTGTTCCCCCTTGTGCTCTTTATGTTCCTGTCAGTCTGATAAAAAAAAAGTTGGAAGATAGGCATTTGGGCAAACAAGGCTCCTGTTTAAAAGTATTTGTCTATTCTGCTTTAAACTTGCCTGATAACAAAGGCTATTTGGGCAGTGTACAAAACATTGCAAGTATAAACTACCAATCATAAACAATAAATAGAATCAGCACATACAAAAGACAAAAGAAAACCAGCTGCCAAGTAAAGGACAGCACTGTGAGATATAAAGCACAAAATAAAGTAACAGCAAAGTACAAGGTTTTCGTCGTGTTACAAACCAACCAAAGCAAGAGCCTCTTGAAGCCCCAGGTGTGCATTTTGAAGCAAGTCACTGACTCTCATCACCATGGCCATACTACATGTTGTCAGTTAACAGATGTTACAAAAAAGTATGCTTAAAGTTTAAGAGATGCAGTTAAGATAAGTCTTAAACCAACTGTTTTCATTTTGACCGAGATTAAAGAGCTCCTGGTCTAGTTTCCTGAAATAGCTTCCCTTTCCCTTTTTGCCCCTGAAGTGCAACCTCACCATCTGTTTTGTTAATACTATATGCAATAATGGACTGCAACATGGGCCCCTTTTTATGTTTAAAAGTTTAGGGGCTAATGAATGAGAGGCACATAATAATTCTTGTCGATCCATTCTCTCCACCTCAGCAAGGCAAATGACAGGCAAACCTTGTGGAAATGCAGAGGACAGCTTTTGCTCTGGCACATTATGCAATACAGATGGGCCAGAGAGAGACCAACTTCTGCTTAGGGCGTGGAAGAGCATGCCAACTCTTCCTCTGTGAAGGTAGTCAACAGGACGGTGGGAAAAGTTATCAATGACAACCCAGGCCATAGTGAGTATGAAAGGATTGCTGGGTCACAGATAAAGAAATTTTCTGAGTCTGTCCGCTTCTCATCGACTGTTGATAAAGGGAGAGCTTGCAAACAATACTTCTTGGGGTTACAACTCCCAGAACCTCTAGTGCAGGATGGCCACTGGCCCATGCTACTTGGAGGACTCTGTGAGCTGCAGTCCAAAATGTAGCCTTGACAAGCTGTGGATTGAAAGAGGAGCTGATTTTAATGAAAAAGTTGAATTGATATTTTTTTAAAATCAGAAGTTGAAGGCAAAGGAGAAGTCTGTAGGAATGGACATACCCTCCAACTGCCCTGATTAATGTTCTGTCTTCCTCCCATTTCAGCTGCTTTTAAAATGTCCCAGATCCTCTGTCCTCCTCCCACTTTCCACTTTTGTCCTTGGCTTATTTCAATTGCTGCAAACTAAGTTCAAAGAACAAAAGTAGCTTTGCAGTTGTTTGTTGTTGAGTTCAAGTTGTTTTGCCATCTGAACCATAATCTGATGTTGCTTGGCCATATGTGTCCCAATTTTCATATGAAATGTTGGAGGGTCTGAAGAAGCCATGTTCCAAGTGGACTCAAAAAGAGCTGGTAGGACACTGTCTATGACCCAGGCCCTTTCTGCAACTTACCTTTTCTCGGCGCTGGGATGTGGGGATCATGTGAGCAGCCTCTTGCGAGAGGCTCTCGCGTTCCCAGTGCTTCAGCTCCACAACTGATGCCTGCTTGCTGGCCGGCAGGCAGCATAAGGGCTCCACCTCTTCCTTCCGCAGTGCATTTTCCCAGCCTGCGCCAAGGGAGGAAGCGCAAGTGCCTCAGCTCTGGAGGCTCTGCATGCATGGTAAGTGTGGGCAGGACCCTGGAGCGATGTGCGATCGTGCATCATTTTCGGCTACAAGCTGAAAATGAAATAGTGTGCAATTGGCACCTGCCGGCCCCGGCAGCATCGCGCGATGCTCTGGAGACCCTTTTGCATGGCAAATGCCATGCAAAAATGGCCCCAATGAAAGCCCGGATCGTCTTCAGAGTTTTAAGAACCATGGGTAATTACAAAGCATTAAGTCACCACATCTTTACTTCATTAACATAAATATTTGTTTCTTGTAAGAAAAAAGTGGTAGGCAAACATGAGAGAGTTACATCAATGGTGTCCTCATCCAGATTGCTTGTACAACTGCACAATAAAGGCCTCATGTGGAGGCATCCAAGCAATATGACTTTGTACAAAGTGTAAGAACAGTGATGTTGGATCAGGGCTTAGCTCTATAGCATGGATGGGAGTGGTGCAGTCCTCCAGATGTTGCTGAACTGCAATTCCCATCCTTCCCTACCATTGGCTATATTAGCTAAAACTCTTGGGAACAGCAATTCAACAGCTTCTGAAGGGCCACACCATTCCCTCCACTGATGCATACTGTTCACCTAACAGTTGCCTTTGTGAAGCTCACCAGAAGGACCTCACTGCAACTCTACCCTCCATCTTCTGCTCCCTGGCAATGGTACATAGAAGTATATAGCTTCAGATGTGGGTTCATACATATCTTCAGGTTGCCCATTCATTTACAGCGATCTCATGAATTTCATAGGGTTTTCTTGGCCATCTACTGAAATAGTAATATATGAGCAAAAAGTTAACAAATATGAGATCAGCACTGCCCAATGCTTTGAAGAAAGTGAGATCTAATTGGAAACTAGGAGGAGCCTTTGAGGATAGCCATATATGGCGGGGGAACGACAGTGAATGAACTTCAGTACTATAAGAGGCCATTTACATACCCATTACTACCTATTAAGAGCATAATGATATGTAACTGATCTACTGATGCAGCATAACTAGTGTGCCCAGCTCTTCATATGTGTATTGAGCTCAGATACTAGGTAACAAATGACATTGCAGTTATGAAGCCAACGAAAAAATGTTCCACTATCAGTTTATGTAAGGATGGATAAAATATATTTAAAAAGCTTTGTGAGATATCACCAAGCACTTATTTGCATGCAGATCAAAAAACAAAGATGACTCTGATTCCTCAAGACCTGTGTATTACATTGGGAATCAACACATTGGGTGCAAATCCACAATTTCCCTTGGGCAGTTGGGGTGGGAGACAACAATAAAAAGGGTATTCCTTAGTGACCCCCATCCAAATACTTACCAGGCCTATGCCTGCTTAGCTTCCAAAATCAGGTAGAATCTGATGCATACAGGGTTATTTTAGGTCACAGCCTCTGATCCTGAAGGTATCATATATCCATTGTGACTGGTTGCCATCGATAACAGTATCTGTATACCTCTATTTACCTACTTTTTACCATCTCTTAACCCTGCCCTTGCTCTATAGATGTTGACTGTTAAAAGTCACAAGAAGAACCTGCTTGTCCATATTGGGGGTAAACCTATATTTATCAATTGAGTTTTCTATGGCTCTTGTGAATGCTAACTGTGACTACAGATAACCTCAGTAATTTCAACATACTTCGGAACTGGTGTTTTTATTGTAAGCTATCTCAAGGAAACAAGATGACTAAATTGTGGGAAAGCCCTAAAAATGAAGAAAGAAGCCACAGATTTCATAAGCTAAGGAAAAAAGCATTAAAACATAAAATAAATAAATAATAGAAGTGGGACCAAATAATATTTTGCAAGGTACTGGAGAGTGGACTATTCAAATGCCTCTGACATAATTATCAGTTATTTTCATTTTGACAAAGAGCACGGTGTGTGTTCTTGCCTGTCAGCCTGCCTTCATTATTGTTTTAGTCGTTTCTGGGTTGAACCATGCCTGCTTGCAATTACTGCAATTACAATTATTTTGGCTCCTAGTCACCTCAGGCCTAAACATTCTCCCGCCCTCCATTTAGGTTTCCCAGGCCCTGGATCATCCTAGATCCTCAGATTTCCAAGATAAAACCTGATATGCAGGGTTGGTTCCTGGTGGTGTTGCGGGGACAGGGTCTGTGATGTAATTAAGCATTATGTATTAAGCAACAACCACAGTATATCTTCATTCACACATAAACATGCCCCCCCCACACACACACAGACACGGGGGGGGGGAGGGAGGGGGAGAGGGATGGGGGAGAGAGAGAGAGAGGAGCACGAGCGTGCGTTTCCCGGCTGGAAATTAAGTGTCTTTATGAATTGCAAAACTCTTTAAATCAAGTAACCTTTGCAACGTGCAGCAAATTGCACAGACCATGAGCAGTCTCCTAGCCTGACTGGAAGCTTGCATATAGCCTTGTCTCTTGCCAGGAGCTGATCCCACAAAAGCAGGACAATTTGAACCCCTGACTGCCACTTAGACATGATTCTTGAGAACCAGGGGTTCAAGGCAGTGCCCTGAGATCCAATAATCCTACTGCCATTGAAGGAGGACAGGAAAATGAAGAGCTGTCCTGTCTAGAGCCCATCAGGACCACATAGCTGTTGGAGGGATGCTCTGCATCAGTCCTCTGACCTCTGTCTTTTTACTTTTGTTTCAAAGCGTTCATTTCTTGCTCTTAGGTTTTATTGAACATTTTAAGAACATAAGAAGAATCATACTGGATGGATCAAAGGCAGATCTAGTCCAGCGTCCTCACATTCACTCATGCAGATGCCGCTGGGAAGCATATAAGCTAGGCAGGATGAAGACCTAGCACCCTGCAGCTTGTGGTGCCCAGCAACTAATATTTCTTATTTCTGTTCCTGGAAGCAGGAGATATCCATCAAGACCAGTAGTCATCGTAGACGGCCCCTCCCACCCCTGACCCCCTCCCAACCAAAACAAATCAGGGCTATGGTAGCATTGTAGGGATGGCAGTAGAGGAGCATCCCAGGCCTTGAGATTTCAAGACCAAAACCAGGGAGAGTCACCCCGATTTGTAGTCCAAAGAAATGAAGTTTTCTGTGCAGTGAACAAAAAAAACAAAAAAACAAAAACAAACCACATACTATGAACTGCAGCTTTGAAAAGCACATATTCTCTCTCTCTCTCTCTCTCTCTCTCTCTGTGGATGGATGGAGGGATGGACTGAAGGCACTGGTCTTGCCCTGAGATCCATCCTACTAGAGGGCTGAGAGAAGAGAGGTAAGGCCCTGGCAGACCTGCTGTATCCTGTTGGATTGGGAGAATGGGGGGGTTGCTACACTGAGTCCTTCCAAACAATAGTGCCTCAGCTGTTACTGTTCCTGCTTCAAGGATCTGAGATCAGAAGGAACTGGGCAACACAAGGGAAGAGATTCCCACCTGCCCTTTGCCCCTCAACCCCACTTTTATCTCTATCTCTCTCTCTGTGTGTGTGTGTGTGTGTGTCTTTGAGCCTTTTAGACCTTTAGCTAACACGCAGCTTTTTTCAAGCATTTTATAGCTTGTACCAGAAGAAGAAGAGGAAGAACAAATAATCAATCACAAATAATCAATCAATCACTCTAAGGTTGAGACCTTGGTCAAGCAGGAATTCTAGGGGATCACTGCTCAAATGGCATAGGAGATTTGTAATTGGGCTTAACATCTGCAAACAGTCCCAGGATTTCAATCTGAAAAGTGGTACTGGTGGAAGGGTGCTCTGTCATTTCCACTCATATCATCACCCAGATGCAAATTCTATCCCCCACTTATCCTCGTATTCTGAGAAGGGAAGGAAGAGAATGCAGCTTTCTTTCTTGTTTTCTCCCATCAATGGGGCTGATAGCAGTTTCAGAAAACAACAGAACTGGAGAAATAGTGAAAGCCAAGAGCATTCAGTGCCTCTTTCCCTTAGTCCTGCCTCTCTAATCCCCCAGTCTCTTCTTCTCGCTGGCCAAAGCTCCTTCCTTTATTTCAAGTTGTGAGCTGAGAATCAGTCTCCCACAGTGCATCTGTTTTGGCCCTCACTTTACCAGTAATAAAATTAACAAAAATAGAGAGGGCCTTGTCGGTGGCTGCTCCCAGACTTTGGAGCTCCTCGGGATGCCCTCCCCTTTGCTCTCCCTCTGCCTGCAGATCAAAAAACAATTTGCACGTTGACAGGATTTAGAATCTGATTGGGATGGGCTTTCAACAGCCTGCTGTGCTGTTTCATGCTTTGTATATAATCTTTAAATGAATTTTAATAGTTTTATCTTTATACATTGTTTAATTGTCTTTTAAGTAACTCTTATATTTATACTTTTTCTTGATATTTTCATATAGTTTTAATCTGTATTGTTTTTACCATGTAATAAGCTATCTTGAGTCCCATTATTGGGAAAAAGGCAGGATGTAAATGAACAAAACAAAATAAAATAAAATATAAATATAAACAAACTTATAAAGAAATGTTTATTCATTCCACAGGACATTTGGACTACCTCTCTGAATGTTTCTTGCAGAAAAGGGACAACACACGGGTCAATTGTTCACTACTTTTCCAGAGAAAAATCCATCAGCCTTTAAAAAAATAAAGCCATTTAAGGAATATAGCAAAAATAGCCCTTCCTTGGCAAGAAATAATCGCAAATCTTTCTAGGATTCCAAAACTGAATCACCTTTCCTCTCCAATGAATTATTCATTGGATGGTGACGTACTTCAGTGTACCCCCTCTGGGCTACAGGGGAGCCCTTTAAATTACTTTTGGATCCTCTTCAAAAACCACGAAGCACTGTCTAGGGCCTCTATCATGTGGGGAATTCCCCGTCTCCAAGCTAAAAGTAAGCTTGGGTGTGTCTTCCTCCCCAGATTCGATTAGAGCGCTCTGGAAGGCTTTTTGGACCCTCTCTCTTACTTGCCTGAGTGAGTAGTCAAAGAGGGCATTTGCCTATCATTTTCAACATTTGTGGGAGAGGGCTGGGGAGCCTTTGATACAGAGATCAGAATCTGCACACAGAAATTAAAAATTAAAACGTGTTTCTCCTTTACTCCCCTCCCTCGACTGCCACAATTCAAATAAGCAGGAGTTAACATACTGTTGATTCTTTGATTCTGATCTAATATCAGAACCACACTGTCTGAGGTCCGCCGACTTCCATGTTTATACCTGTTTGATAAAATATCTGGTTTGATTATGTCTTTCAATAGCTTGGGAGAGAAGTTGAAATACTGAAGTAGTTCAGCGAAAAGGAGCATTTATTTATATGTGTTCCCTATGGCACAAAGAGAGAGCACAGAAAGAAAATCCGGCCAGGAGCGGGGCTTGAATGATGTGTGTTTGGATTAGGGGACATACCATGCAGGGTATAGAAAACAGTGGTGGTTCTTGGAAGGATTGATTAAGGTCTGAATATTGAAGGCTCCCTAAATTGTCTATGGAACATGAGGGTTAAATTAACTGAAGCTGGAAAGGTCCCAGAAATCTAGTCTGTCTTTGAATGTCACACAGCTGCAGAAACTGAACTGTATGTAGGACCTTTTAAGGTAGTGTTTTCTTAGAGAAGGGGCCGTGCCACTGTTTAAATCAAGTATAGGTGTTGGTTTGGTAGCTGACACAGCTTTTTAGATATCATTCACTAGCTATTTTATTTTAAGACAGCGTCTTCTCACCTTAGAATGCCGCATCTTTGTGAAACTGAATAGAAACAGTTACTGAAATGCTGATCTGAAAAGAAAAGAGCATTAGGTTCTCCCCTTGTGATTATTGGTGCTGTGACAATGACTGCCTTTAGTTTAGACCCTATACGTTAAGAGTATGAGAATTGAGACCAATTTGATAAAATGTTGTTTTGATTGTCATCACCAATAGTCACATTATGCCACTAGCAATTTAGTTGACTCGTGTATATTTAAAAGCTGTTCGTCTTTTCAGACGCAGGGAACCTCTGGACCTTCGGATATTGTGGACTACAACTACCCCATTCTCTTAACAACATATCTTGCTGGGTTCTGGGGGATGCAGTCCAAAACATTTGGAAGGCCAAAGTTTTTTCTGCTCTGTAATTCAGTACATTAATAGAGGGATGAATTTTCTGATCAAAGCATAAAGACTCTGTTTAAGTAGAGATGTCTCTGATGACCAGCATTCCACAACGAAGGAATTATTCTCTTCATTCAAGTTACGTGTTTATTATTTGTCCTGAACAACCCCCAGTATCACCTGCATGAAGATGATTAATTTAATATTAGAATTAAAGCTGCTATTCTGTTCAAAAATTATAGCTACGGTAGTCCACATTTTAAATACTTTAATTCTACTAATTAGGCTTGTGAATTGCATTAGTCTACCTCTTCCATTATTAAAAAAATAAAGTATCAAAGGCAAACAGTAAATTGCATATGAATGATGAATCATACTAGATTTGTCACTTTGGCAGATTAAATTCAGAGATACAGCCTACACTAATATAGAGCAAACTTAATTGCAAAAAATAAAATAAAACTGACATAATTAGTTCAGTGATTATTATTTTCCCAGTCAGAAGCAAATCCAAGTAACCATTTGAGCAAAAGGAAGAAAGAGATTATTTTTTGGGACTTCTTTGTGCTCCCAGTTGCCACAATGTATTAGCCATTAAACAGTACAGGCAATTTTTAATTCTGTGTTTCATAATTAGATTCATTAAATAATAAACTTGATTGTGCCAGAGCTGTAGTAAGCTTTTTGATGTCTTGTCTTGTTTTGACTCACTGGCAAATGACTGGATTCTCCATAATTTGCCAAATTCAAAACTAACAGTGCTAATCAGATGTACTAATAACTCAGTTCATCCACACAATAGTAAAGCTAATATATTTAGAAATGAGTTTATTCAAGCTCAGTGAAATAAATGAGGAAATCCTATTTGCTGCTGCACCATAATTTAAGATGCAATTTTATATTAGAGACTTTGATTTAGAGGAATGTCTGCAACATCAGCACAGCACTAGATCCACAGCCAACAGAACAGCTACAGCGGCACTGTGACGGCTGGAACAGGATGGAGACATGAGCCAAGATCCTATATCATCTCAGCACAATGTAAACATCTGCCAGATGAGTTATGATCTGTTAGCACTACGTACTTATAGTAAATATCACTGTGGTGTAACATATGAGAAATTGTGAATGTGCATAGCTGTCACCTTATTGCACAATGCACATTGACACACTTCTCTAGGTGCATTACGACACGCCTGCAATGTTTCTACCTGTGAAATTCCACCCCTGCCAGTATCAGCTGATATGTGTGTTAAACATTGTCCAAAACAGACACTTCACTCAATGTAACTTATAACACTCAATGTAACATGAGCTGCCCCAAAGGAAGACCTAATCCTATATCCTTTCAGTTCACAACTACACCCTCATTGATGGCATAATCTTAAAGCAGATGCCAGAAAGTCCTTTCTCTTGGCACTGTTCACAGGAGTATTTACAAGTGCCCAACAAGTTCAGTAGCTTTAATCTAGTTAATTCCAATTTGAGTATGCCCACTGAGTCCATGGGATTTTTAAATGAACATTTACAGTTTCCCTAACTATAATTTAAGATTTGTTTGAGTACCTATACCCCTCCTGTCAGCCAAACAGGCTCCCAGAGCACCTTACATGTTGTTCATTTGACAGTTCCTTGCCCTTAGGCTTACAACCTTGAAATATTTTATCTTATTTGGAAGATTAATTTTAACGCTTTTCACAAAGTTCATACATATTACAGAGCAAACCTCAGTTGCTTCTTCTGTGTTGGTTCCTTGCTCCTTACTAAATTATGTGGCTGACTATCAGGCCCTGTGTGTGTGCTGTCTGTAATTACTCCCTTTAGACAAGAATAATGTGGCCACTTCAGAGGCAGCAGATTTGCGTGTCAGGAAAGTCCACCAAATTTTTTTGTTATTTGTCATGTTTTTAATGTCAGGATGAAATGTGATACATGCAGAGTTTTCCGCCTTAAGTAGCAAAATAGCTTACCCAGTGCTGGCTGGTCTGCACCTGTCCCTTAGTAGCCGTGGAGGCAGGATTTGATGCTCTGCTTCAGGAGTAAAATGTCTTGGACCAACCCTGATTATTATATGGGCACGATTGCTTGGATTCATAGAAACATCTAGTACAGTAGTTCTCAGACTTACGCCCCCAGATGTTGGTGGATTGTAACTCCTAAAAGCTACAGCCAGTCTAGCCAATGATGGGGAAATCTGTTAGTAGTTCAATTGCATCTGAGGACCAAGATTTCTAGGTCTCATGGCTAGGGGCTGAGTCTCAGGGCAAGAGGGAATAAACTTAGGATGAGAGCAGTGCCTTGAAAAGTATACGTGCATTTTTCTCATTTGTTAGATCTGATATTTTTGATTTGAATGGCACACTCTGTGCAAGAGGACTTGATGCTCAAAATATCCTGGTTTATAAAATCACCTGAGGCTGTCCCTTATGATATAACCAAGACCTACCTCAGGGGTCATCCTTACGTCTCAGGTTTTGCCCTCACATTTCAGGACCTGGGATAGTCTTGGCCTGGCAACCCTACTGGGAACCAATCTTTGAAAACACAGCTCTAGCGGATGGAGAAGGATTGAGGGGGTTGGACTCAATGGCCCTTGTTGTCTCTTTCAACTCTTGTGCTTCTGATTCCTCAAGATTCTACACCCAGAGAAGATTAATTCTAGAAACAGAAGAGCAGGGCTTTCCTTCTGTGTACATTTTGTGGTAATGTGGGACAAATAGTAGCAGAGCACAAAATACTATACATAGGACAGAATTTACTTGATGATACTAAATCTCTGTTTAAAATTCAAATTATGAGGGGGTGTATGTCACCTTTTTCCCCATCACAATTTTGATAAATGTGCCCCTTTCCTCTCTCCCCATGTTAGTCCTTGCAGGATGGGATACAAGTAGGTTGGATAAGAGCAAAGATAGGAATTAACTAGGTGAAATCTATTAACTTGGAAATCTTCTAGTATAAAGGTAAGTGAGTGACCGTGGTACGTATTTTACATTTCTCTCATGGTTCTTCACCCTAAAGTCCATTGAACAATTTTTTCTGTCTCCCCCCTCCCCGATCCTGGGCCTTTCCCTATGTAGGTCACAAGATTGAAACCTCTTTCTGTTAGTACATGATTAAAAAGTTTAATTCCAAGGTTTAAAAACCAACCGTTACTAAGAATAGATTGGAGTGAGGTGGTCTTCTTTATATAAAGATGATCCTCCTATATTATATACTATACTAGATCCTACAGACAGGTTCCTTCTCTGTCCAAGGAAAATTTTGCTGGCCATTCCAACTTGGATGCATTCAGCATCAAGCTGAGACAGATACCTTAGGGTAAACCCCAATGAAAAGTGTATTTAAGATCTTTTTAAACCAGTTTTCCTTTTTGTGCAGAGAATGTTGAATGAGGGTCTTACATGTACTAAAAGAGAGCAATCCTCTACAGAGCTACTCCAAAGTAAGCTCTGTTGCCTTCAGTGAGGTTTACTCCTCTGTAAGGGAATATAAAAACACAGCCTCACTTAGTGAAACCTAAGCCTGCTGTTAATTTCACTGGATAGTTTCTTCAGTATTTGTATGCACAACAATACAATCTGTAACAAAAATAATAATTTCTATCCCTTTCAACAACCAATCTGTCTGGCCCCATTATGTATGATCATTATTCACATTTGTGTACCACATAAGAACTAGAATTTGGGAAAGTTACTTTTTGGAGGTTGTACGCTGCTGTAGTCCAAGAGAAAAAAAATGGCCTTTCACAAGCATGAATTAAGAGCAAAGGAAGTTGGCTGATATACTTTACCACTAAATACACCCCTGAATTTTTGCTAGGTGTTGTCCCTTTTGACTGGGAGTAGCTCAGCAGCTTCTTAGGCAGAGGTCTTTCACAGAATTTACTATTGACCCTTTAAATTAAAACTCTATAGACCAGAACCTAGGACCTTTTGCATATCTAACCACCACTTTGCATGTGAGGAACAACCTCTTTTCAGAGGACAATATGTGGCACACACCGTATTAGTTTAGTTTCGCAGCAGCCTGTAAGGCAGGTTAAAGTGAAAGAGGGACAATTGTTCAAACTACACTTTACAGCTAAGCAGGTACTAGGAATGGTATCTTCCTAATGCAAGCCTCTAAACTTTCTTCCCCTGTTACCAAATACATCTCATCACTTTGTGCACCTTTCTTTGCTTGTGTACTTCTGCAGGTGGATTAAAGAGAGGGAAAAAATGAACAGCAGGACACATCATTGTTTGCCCAATCCTATTATATGTGGATGTGACATTTGAGTATTGCCATTGGACTGGGACTTGCATAATCATTTCAGAAGGATAAAAGATGTGGTGTCTTTATACAAACCATACACGAAAGTGTGATGACACCCACATCTGGGTTTCTTCTGAAATTCAGTTTAGCTAGAACACAGAAGCCTGTAGGGTGTGTGCAGAGCAGAGCACGTACGAACCAGGATACAACTGCTAGACCCTGATAAAATCTTACTAACAGTCTGCAGTAACTCCCTCCATCTGCATGAAAGCTCTGCAGACTAACCAAGGCATGCTAACAGCCTAGATGAGTGAGAAAAATCTATTTTATTATATGTTTACTTTGCAGTTAGGCTGAAATAAGAATTCTATGGAATTCATATATCTTGTTTGACAGCCCCATCCGAGTTTGCAAATCTTACCTTTGGACTACAACTCCCAGAATCTCTGCCAGCCATTGGCTGGGGGATTCTGGCAGCTGCAGTCCAAAAAAAAAAGAAAGCCAATGCGATTCTCGGCTGCATCAACAGGAGTATGGTGTCTAGATCGAGGGAGGTACTGGTACCACTCTACTCTGCTTTGGTTAGACCCCATCTTGAATACTGTGTCCAGTTCTGGGCACCCCAATTCAAGAAGGACATGGTCAAGCTGGAGCAAGTCCAGAGGAGGGCGACCAAAATGGTGAGGGGCCTGGAAGCCATGAAGCCCTATGAGGATAGACTTAGAGAGCTGGGTATGTTTAGTCTGCAGAAGAGGAGGTTAAGAGGGGACATGATAGCCATGTTTAAATATTTGAAGGGATGCCACGTAGAGGAAGGAGGGGCCTTGTTTTCTGCTGCTCCAGAGACCAGGACAAGGAGCAATGGATTCAAGCTTCAATAAAGGGAGATTCTACCTGAACCTCAGAAAGAATTTCCTGACAGTCAAAGCTGTCTGGCAGTGGAATAGGCTGCCTTGGAGTGGGTGAAGTCTCTTTCTTAGGAGGTTTTTAAGGAGAGGCTTGATGGCCATCTGTTGGGAATGCTTTGGTGTGTGTTTCTGCATGGCAGAAGGGGGTTGGACTGGATGGCCCCTGGGGTCTCTCCCAACCCTACATTTCTATGATTTCTATGAAAGCAACCAAAAGGCCAAAGCATTAATGCTATCTCCGACACAAGATCTTATCCAATCTCACCGGCCTGTCTTTCAAAATAAAGCTCTGTGGTTATCCCTTTAAAGGACCCAACAGGCTAAGAAGGTAAAACAGAACAAGCGTCGACCCTCCTCCTTTTTGTCGAAAGGGAAGAAATAAGCAGAAACACCAGGCAGGCAGGCAGCCCCTTCCCTGTTTCAGTCACAAGGAAGTCCTACTGAGTTCAGTGGAAACGACCCCCAAGTAGGTGGGGTTGTAGCTCGACCCCGGCCATTTAACAGCCTAGCGCAGAAATGGCCCCTCTAATAGTTAATAGTTAAAGACGCGACTTGAGATTTGGATTCCCTTCACACTCAGGGAGACCGTTCGCCCGCGTCGCCCGAGCCGAGACCGGTTCCGCCTCAGAGCCGCCCGGCCGACAGGCCCTCCCCTCACGGGCTTCCCCTTCTTCCCCTCCACGCTCCCAAGGAGCCCCTCAAGACCGGGCCGCGCTGAAAGAGGACGTCTGCTGATTAGCTGCCCGGTTTGTCAATCATAAGCGAGGGAAATTCCAGAGTGGGCGGTTCTGAGTCAGCTTCCTCTTGGGCAGCCTCCGGAGAGGAAGTAGGAGAGGGAGAGATGTCTGAAGCGCCTGAGGCGGTCGAGCAGGGAGCCGGTGGCAGCCCCGTCGCGACGCCCTTCGCAGGTAGGGCGCAGGGGCTGGGGCGCCCCGGACCCCGCTTCCTATGGGCGGAAATGGCGTCTTTGTTTCTGTGGACGGCGGGGAGGCTTGGCGCGGTCATTCGGGCTGAAATGAAATACGAGCCCGTGTGTGTAAATGGGGTGGGTGGGGAAGGTGGAGCGTGTCCCAAACCTTGGGGAAGTTTGGTGCTTTAGAGCGAAGGCGGAGTCCTTTGGAATACGACCGGCCTGGCTAAGGGCTGGGTCTGTTTAGGATTGTCGAAGGAAGCTGCTCCCAAAGACACGATCTGACATAGATCGTTTTACCCAAAATCAGATACAGGGCTTCTTTCGCTTGCGCGCGCTCTCTGAGGCCATTTCCGCACTGGCCTGTTCTAGCGCGACGATTCCGCTTTCAACCTCCTCTGGAATCCTGGGGTTTGCAGTTTCGGGAGGGGCCGGCCGGCCCCTCCCGAAACTGCAAACCCCAGGATTCCAGAGGAGGTTGAAAGCGGAATCGTCGCGCTAGAACAGGCCAGTGCGGAAAGGCCCGTGTAGATACAAAACGAAACGCTCTGTGGACACCGTAGCCGTAGTTTGTCGGTTTGTGAAACTCTCTGGAACACCGAGGCAAGCCGAAAGAGAGCCAGGGTTGTGCCGTGTGCTGTTCCTTGTCCCCTTTGACGTTGACAGGGAGCCTGAAGGATGGCGGATCTCAGTGTGATTTGCTGTCTTTTCAGAGGGTCCTGGTAGTGGCAGAAGGAGAATGTACAGCTCTCGGTTTCAGTTATTGTAGTTCCTGATCGCAGGGTATTTCCCTGGCTTGTTAAAAGAAGGTCCGCTCCCATCTGTCAATGGTAGAATGGAAGACAGGAAAGGGATCGCAAGGGCCCTCTCATCCAGCTCCCTGCCAGGCAGGAATATGTAACTGCGCTTCCAAAACATGACTGTCCATTTTTAATGAGCGATAAGATCTGAGCAGTGGGAAGGACCATACCGGACTGTGATGCCCCGTAAAAGAGGATAGTTATTTACGAGTGTGTTAAGTGCTGGTTCTGGCGTTAGAGCCGTTGACCTACCTGCCTAGATACTTGGGATGTCCAGGGCCTGGTCCATTCCATGCAATTGCAGTGTGATGTACTAACAAACAAATAGGCCTAGGATTGTAATGTTACTTTCACCTTATTCAGCCTTCCTGGCAAGGAGCTTAGCCACGTAGAGGAAGGAGAGGGCTTGTTTTCTGCTGCTCCAGACACCAGGACAAGGAGCAATGGATTCAAGCTGCAGGAAAGGAGATTCCACCCGAACCTCAGGAAGAACTTCCTGACGGTCAGGGCTGTCCGGCAGTGGAATCTGCTGCCTCGGAGTGTGGTGGAGTCTCCTTCCTTGGAGGTTTTCAAGCAGAGGCTGGATGGCCATCTGTCGGGAGTGCTTTGAGGCTGTTCCTGCATGGCAGGGGTTTGGACTGGATGGCCCCTGGGGACTCTTCCAACTCTACATTTCTATGATTCTATGATTCTATGGCAAACGTGAAAATGTGCAGTTTTTCCCCATGAGGTTGGTTGGTTTAAGAAATAGCAGTGAGGGTGTTTCTTTTGATTAAGGAACAGAATACAGTTCTCCCCATTACGATGTCAACATTCTTTCCTTTATACCAGTTTTGAGGAACATTGAGGAAAATGCTCATCATCCTTAGCTTTGGCTGAGCTTGTTAAGGCTGCTAGGAACAAGAATTGAACAATCTTTGGAGAGCTACACATCCATCCCTGCATTATAGCATTGTGACATAGGGTCATTTTATGTATGTTTGTTTTCTAGTACTTTTCTTTCAATTATTTTTTTAATTATTTATTTGTATCCCGCCTCTCCATATGGATCGAGGCGGTGAACAACTTAGAAATAGCATGTATTTCGAAACATTTCTATACATGCCCCCCAACAAGCTGGGTACTCATTTTACCAACCTGTGAAAGGATGGAAGGCTGAGTCAACCTTGGAGCCGGGCAGGATCGAACTCTTTTCTTTCTAAGAATATTATTGTTATTACTTATTCACTCTCTCATATCCCACTTTTTCCCAAAACTGGAACTTAAAGTGGCTTAGGAGTGGCTGAAAACAAATACAGTTAGAAACAGATACAAAGACAGAAGTGAAAAAGTACAAAATGTTATTGCCAAAATTTGATTGAACTATCTGTAAAATTAAATTTAAAATTGGTGTAAAATACATTTAAAAAGACAAAAATTAATAGAACAGTATAACATTGAAAGCCTTTTTAGTTAATTCTTAAAAGCCTGTTGGAATGAAAAGTTTTCACTTGCTGAAGAAAGGCAACAAGAAAACAACTCATCCTAGTCTCTCTGAAAAAGGAATTCCATGGTCTGGAAGCAGCCACTGAATTGGCCTCTTCTGTATTTCCACCAGAGGTGCCTGTGAATTTAATGGACCAAGAAAAGCCCTCTTCTGAAAATCTTAGAGTTCAGGAAAGCTCATAAGGGATATGGAGGTGCCATTCCTGTTTTACAGTTGAAAAAGTTTGTTGGTGTGTGCCTTTAAGTCATTTCCAACTTATAGCGACCCTAAGGTGAACCTATTATGGGGGTTTCTGGAGCTGAGAGTGTGTGACATGGCCAAAGTCACTCTGTGGGTTTCCATGGTCGAATAGAGCATTGAATCTTGGTCTCCAGAGTTGTAATCCAAAATTCAGACCACTACACTCACTCTTAGGCAGAGATTAAATGATTATAATTAAACACTTGATGGGAAACCTAAATCTGCTGTCCTGTGTGCTTTTCCTTGGGAGTATGTTGCAGTGAAGGTATTTCTCAGTAAAAAGTCAACAGATTGTGTTGGAAGTTTGCATTCACATATTCTACAGAGCAGTTGTAAATATTTCATAGATAGTAACTGACAGACAAGGAGGAACAAAAAGAATCCCATCTCTTCATAAAAACAGTTCGTCTGATAAACATTAACATAAAATCTTCATGAAATAAACCTGCATTTTTCACACTGTAAATCTCTAGTTAAGTAAAGGATAACACACATATAACCCTACTGTGGAGGTCTGAAAGAAAAGTGATTCCTAAACTAGGATGAGTTCGCCTGTAAATAAGTGTTATGAATTCAAAAGATACCTTTCTATCTGTGACTAATTCAGAAGAAGCAAATCTGTGTGTGTGTGTGTGTGTGTGTGTGTGTCTTCAAGTTGCCTGTCAATTTATGGAAAATCCCTGATATTTTTTAATAGCATTTTCTTAAGCAAGAAATGCTCAGAGGTGGTTTTGCTGGTTCCTTCTTCTGAAATATAGACTACAGCACCAGGTATTTTGTGGTGGGCTCTCATCCAAGTACTAACCAGGACTGATCCTGCTTAACTTCCAAGATCAGACAGGATCTGGTGCTTTTAGGGTATTTAAAACAAAGAAACATAACAAACTTTCACCTACTAATTTCCTTTTTTGTTCCAACAACTATTAATTGGTGAGGTCTTGTAGATTTTGTGAATGGCATAAAACACCAGCTGCCCACGAAACTTACACCCCCTTTTCATTTGCTACTGAAATACATTAAAACAAAACCAAAAGCTTTCCCGCATGGGCATTTTTTGAAGTGACAACTCAACAGGGTGCATTCTGTGAACATTCTTACATTTTCCCCACAGATAACAGGTACTACAAATGAGTGCTTAGCTGCTGATTTATGTGCCATTTTTTATAAAAGGCTAATTCATCATCATCAGGTTGATATACAATTGCACTGTGTCAAAAGTAGCAACTCGAACTTGCCTCTACTTAGTCAGTCTCATGACTTTTTCTTATTATTTTGCTGTTTGGCTTGTATATTTGGATATAGTAGAAGTGGGCAAAGTGCATCCTGCAGGCTGCATGCACCTTCCTCAGAGTCCCCCAGAGGTCAAAATATCTTTTTTTGCTCCATAATGCCCCCAAATACATCTGAGGGGATGTTTGAAGGCTTTTTGCCCCCCCGCCCAACAAGACTTCTTGCAAAATTTAAAAACAAAACAAAACTTTTTTGCCCTGAAATGCTCCACAGTGCCCACTAGGGAGTGTGGGGTGCATTTCCCCCACATTTTGCAACCCCCCCCAATCAATTTAGGCACAGGAGAGGTCTTTATTGTAACCTAAAACATAGCGAAAATGCTACTATACCCCTAGGGGGGCAGTTTTTATTTTTATTTGTTTGTTGTGGGAGCTGATACTGCCCTCCAAGATTTCCTAGGGGGCTGATATAGCCTCTTAGGCTTCACAGTTGCTCATCCCTGCCTTATAGTATAAAAGGTGCTTTGTGAATATGTTTGCTTCATTAGTGGTCCTGAGACATGAGGCTGGCTGACTCCTATAGATCTGGAGTTGGAAACCTGTAGTTCTCCAGATATGATTGGACTTCTGTTCCCATCATCCTTAGCCAGTATTGCCACTGGTTAAGAATAATGGGAGCTGCAATGCAACAGAATTTGGAAGCTCTCAGGTTCTCAGCCTCTGTTATAGGCTATTAGCAGTACAAACAATATAGTGGGCCTCCATTTATATGGACGTTCCATTCCAGGAACCCCTGAAAATAGCAGAATTTGTCAATCTCACATCCCATTCTATTCAATAATGGTGATATGCACATGGATGCTTCAGCATGTCTGTATGCACGTCAGTGCCATTTAAGGTATAGAAACAAAATACTTTGTGTAAACTGGAAATTGCACATGTGGAGGTTGAGGGTAAGAAGGGCCCACTGCATAAGCAATATGAGAACACAAAATTACATTTGCTGTCATCATTTTTGCATAGATAGCCAAATATGACAACAGTAATAATGGAATACTCTCAGTAGCATTTGGGTGCACAAGGATGGCGTTGTGAGATTTATCAGTATTATTGCCTTTCTTAGTGACTTAGTCTGTTGTCCAGCCCTTAAATAGCATAGTGTTTCTGCCTTCCTCTTTTGCAGCTGATTACAGTATAACTTGAATTGTTACTCAGAGTTATGTAACAATTAATTTCTATAAGCAAGGCTGAAACCACTTTTGGATCTCTCAAGAATGAGCTCACCTTAGAAGGTTTCGTCTGAGTAGTTTCTGTCGGAGGTATCCTTACTTTTCAGACTGTATTGTGTTTCATGAAGGAAAAACCCAGCTTTGATGGGCAGGCTCAAATGTGAATTTGTACTGGGAAAGTTTGGTATTGTTGTTCCTTGGTTTTGTTGGTCCAAAAGATTTTTTTTCTTTAACTGCAACTTTTCCAAACATTTATCAAACAATAAATGCATAATTGTTTATTAGTTTCAAATAATTTTGTCCCCTCCTCTGTGTTACATTTTTCCCAACAACTAAAAGATCCTGTATATTTTTCTTGGGAAATGGCAATCATTTCTTCAGGCAGTGAGGTGTTGTCACTTGAAAGTCCTCCCTGGAAATTGACTGAATTTCACTGCCCTGTGTGTCACAATATCTAACATAACTGATAAGTGAAATCACTCTCCTTTTTCCCTCGTGCCGTGTTATGTCCCTAATACCAGAGTGGACAGTGACTTATGTCAAAATGAATTCTTGTTAGTTTTATTTTCAGCCAAGAACCATACAGAGTCTATAGATTGTGGAAGCTGAAACTGACTCAGACAAGACATAGTGATTCTACTTCTCACAAGCTAGGGATTGGATTGTTTTTCCAGTAAGTAGTAGCTTGCATATTGGGGTTATCCTGCCAAGCTATCAAATGCAGTAGCTTCATAAATTGATTTGATCATCTGAAGCCATTTGTAGTCTGGTCTGTGGGACGTTACAGAGAATCTACACCACATCATTATGACAGTTCGATCTCACTTTAACTGTCATGGTTCTGTTCTATGGAATGCTGGCATTTATAGTTTGGGGAATTAGAACATTCTGCAAGATATCCCTAGTGCCATAGTTCAGGAGAGTGAAACTATAATTTTTGTCATACGGAATCATGACATTTAAAGTGGTATCAAACTGCTGTAACTATAGTGCAGAATTTCTTATCACACTATACTGTTATAGCACTGTATTCCACTTTAACAACGTCCTGTGGAATTCTGGGGTTTGTAGTTCAGTGAGGCCCAAGAGCTCTCTGGTTGAGAATTCTGAATGTCCCTGCCCTTCAACTACCAATTCCAGGATTTTGTAGGATGTTGCCATGGCGGTGGAATATAGTGTTACAACAGTTTAGTGTGATAGGGCAATAAGTTTGTAGAGGAGGTTTGCTGTAAGGCCTACCCATATTCGGCAGTTGGAATTCCTTGTCCACAAAAAATAAATGCATTACTTCTTTGGTATATGATACTATGTGTCCCCAGATACTGACTTAAAAAAACAACAACTAATCCACAAATCTGATTCTTGTACTTAGCTCTGTGATTATACCTCCCAAGTCAGTGACTTGTGTGTTCGAATATAATCTCCCCTAATTCCTTTAATCCACCTTTTTGCCCTGCATAATACTAAGGGAGAAATCCAACAGTATCTATCACTACCACAAATGCATCTGCAAGCAGAGCGGATTCTGCCTTTCCTAACACGTACTCTGTATTGTAAAGGAGACCCAGTTTTAAGCAGGTTATATTGACTTGTGGGAGGTTTGCAAAGAGAAGGAAATGACATGAAAGGTCTGTTGCAAAAGTGGAAATTTGCTTGCAATGCAAAGTTCAGAGTTCCTGGACTATAATTTGGGAGATCCAGAATCAAGTCCTTACTGAGCCATAAAGTTCACTGAGTGACCTTGAGCCAGTCAGTCTCTCTCAGCTTGACATACTTTGAAAAGTGGAGAGTCTGGTCTGCTGCCTTGAGCTCATTTGAGGAAAGGTACATGCCATGGAAGCAATAATATAAAATTATAAACTAATAATGATATAAATCCTAACTGACAGTAACAAATAATGTAGTTAGTTTTGTTGCCCTAAGTTTGCAAGATTTTCTTTCCTTCAATTAAGCAAGAGAACTGAAACTCACATAATTTTAACAGATACGTCAAAACATCCACGTTTTGTTTATTTAATAATTAGATAATATCTAAAACAATATCTTGAAGCCCGTGGAGTTGTCAGAAAATTATCAGTCATCATATATCTTTCTCTTCAGAAGAAAGAGGAAAATCTGTATATGTATGGGCTCCCTCTGACTCTCTTTCTGTGATTCCCCCTCTCACCCTAACAAAGTGAAGTTGAACCAGCAGGATCTAGAATCATGGAGTTGGAAGAGACAAGAAGGGCCCATGCGTCCAACCCCCTGCCATGCAGTAAGGCACAATCAAAGCATTTCCAACAGATGGCCCTCCAGTCTCTGTTTAAAAACCTCTACCATATGCTGAGCCAGCATATTCCACTGTTAAACTGCTCTTACCTTCAGGAACCTCTTCCTAAAGTTTAGATGGAATCTCTTTTCCTGAAATTTGAAGCCATTGCTTGGTGTCTCTGAAGCAGCAGAAAACAAACTCATTCCATCTTCCATATGACATCCCTTCAGATATTTAAACATAGGTATTGTGTCACCTCCTAACCTTCTCTTCTCCAGGGTAAACATACTCGGCTCTCTAATCTGCTCCTCAAAGAGCATGGTTTCCAACCCTTTTATCATTTGGTTGACCTCCTCTGGACACGTTCCAGCATGTCAATATCCTTCTTGAACTGTGGTGCTCAGAACTGCACACAAACTGTACTAACAATCACTGGAATTACTGTTAGATTATGTATAGCACAAATTACATTGAGTTGGATGAATATTCTGCATTAATGTAGTATATATAAATAAATGTGTGAAGTAGGTGTTAGTTTTTATACAGACATAGATTTTGTTTGTAAATCAAGTTAACCCAGCCTTGTGTCCTTCTTCATGTGCTACAAAAGGAGTCAAGGCATGCATCAGATTCTCCTCCCCACCTCTGGGTTTTTATTTGGGAATTATGGTTTAAGGCAGAGGGGGGAAAACACCTTTGGCCTTCAATTGTTTTGAGTTTCAACTCCCAAAAGTTTCAGGCAGCATGACCAAAGGTAGAGAACTGTGGGAACTGTAGCCCATCACATCTGGTAAAATAGATTAGGAGGAAATGTTTGATACAGTTATGCTTTTTTCTGTTTGCCTTTTCCTGTATCTTTACTCAAATACACCATTCTTCTGTGACTTTTTTTTTAAACACTAGGATGTTTGATGTGTAAAGACCTAAAACAGTTGAAGGAAACTGCAGTCTGGATTGGATGCTTTGGAGAGGGGGTGTTGCATTCACATATTTTCTTCTCTGTGGTTCATCTAATGTATCATGAACTCCATAATGCCTTAAACTGCTTTTTGCCCAGCCATGACAGATACCAGTATCAGCTCAGGTTTTGACCATCCCCTTACTAGACAGAACAGAGATGGATTGCAAGTTGATTTCTGAAGTTTTCATGGGGCCTCCTACACTATGTTTGATGCTCTGAAGCACATGGAGTGCTTCACTTGTTGTTGCTGTGATTTGGCAGAACATATATATCTTGGGAGTCTGGAATTTCCAGTGCAGAGGCCAGCATACTGTCTATTTCCTTGCAGGTTGTGCAGCTGAGCTAGAGGGAGGAAGGAAAGATGTAGTCTTTCTGCTTTTAAGACATTGCTAACTTTTCCATGTACAAAAGAACTGTCTCTGCCGATATAGGTCTCCCAACAGTGGACTCCTTCCATTTCCCTATGACTTGCTTTCTGTTGTGTGCTTTCCAGACCCTCATCCTTGTTCTCTGTTGTTAATGTAATTGTGGATAATCTTTTGTAGTGTAATCACCAATATGAATGTCCACAGAAATGGCAAACTCGATATGATTTCCAACAGTTCTTTTAGACTTATTCTTTGAAATGATTTTTGGAGTTAAGAAAAAGTAAAAAATCCTAGCATACTAAGATCTCAGCTGACTTTCTCCTTTTTCCAAACTCTGCTCTTCTAATCTTTAATACTTGTTTAGTGCCAGCTGTGGTTACATATATATTCTTTCCTTGGGCCTATAGTTTATCATCATCTTTTTATAACCCTTATGATTGTCTTGCATTCCCATGGCAAGGGGAGTTACAGGTGCTTTTTCTTTCATTTTCCTTTTGGGTGTGTTTATCATAATTGCATACAGTTATTCTGAGTTATGCTTGGGGGACATTTCAGGCACCAGTTGGTCGGGGATTGACCTTCTGTGGCTTCCTAGCATATTCCCTGGGCACAGTTTTGTACTTTCAAGTGGCATATGCCAGAAAAATTGCCATGTTAGACATACCTTTTTTTTTTCCATTTTGTAGTTTTTTTTCATTCAGTTTAAGAAGATGCCTATAACACTTTGTCTCGCAGAACACTGTCGATTAAAAAAAAGCCACCACTTGTCCCTGTATAAGAATAGAATGCATGTTTTCAGCTTGTTTGGGTTGTCTGTTGTAAGATGACTCTATGAAATTTATTTTGGGGTTTGTTTGTTTTTTTTGTATATATGAAGATCAGCATTTGCTAACACTGCATGAACACTCTGTGAAAACTTGGAAATCTATAGGAAGTAACATACATCTCTATTTCTTTAATTCTGTTTTTTAAAACTGGCATTGGTTAATGCACATTGATGCATACAAACAAGTGAGCAAAAATACCTCAACTGTAGTGTCAGAACAAGATTTCTTCTATCAAACCTGGAAAGTTGTTTGGTGCCTGGGTTTCCGACTGAAGAGATAACAATTCAGGAAAGGAGTGTGCATGTGTTTATTTTTTTACACACACAGAGGTACGTACACATACACATATATCCAGTTTACTAGTCTAAAGACTTTTAGAGCAACTTACAATTAAAACAATTTTTGGAAATAAACAAAACTTGAAATAGACCTTTTTAAAGCAGCAGCAACATGTTCAAAATAAAGAAACTTCATGATTACAAAACCTAAAGGAAAATGCTAGACTCAGGGTGGATGTATTTTTCATTTACTAGAATTCCAAGAACTGCCAACTGAAGCCTTCTGTGAAAAACATGGACTAAACTAGATCAAGGTGGGTAAAGTATGGGGGAAGCTGCATTGAGTTCATCAGGCATTATTCCTAAGTAAATGAGTATAGGATTACAGCCCAGAACATGTTAAAATATATTATACAGTTCAAAGAAATTATAGTGGAAAGAAATATGCAATATTAAAAATTATTAAGAAAATACAGTCCTGAAATAGCAGCAATCACTTATAGAGACCTGCAAAGCTTGTTTCTAGGGAAGAAACAATGTAGGCAAGGCTTCTTTTGATGCAGTCTTAAGCATTAACCTTGTCTGTCAAAATCAAAAACTTCCTTTTTATAACAACTGATATGCAGAAATAGGCCTTAATTCATTGTTTGTGACTGACTACTTTCTTTAAAATTTGGAAGTTCAGTGGCTCTGAATTCATAAATTTTCTTATGTTCAAGATTACTTGTTTCATAACAAGGCTTTCTGATTCTGTCCTTAGGATCTGTGTATCTTTACTTATAGAGAACCACTGTGGTGTAGAGGTTTGAGCATTGATTGTCAGACTAGGTTTGATTCCTCACTTAATCATAGAAACCCACTGGGTGACCTTGAGCACATCGCATGCTCTCAGCCCCAGAAAACTCCATGATAGGTTTGCCTTAGAGTTGCCATAAGTCAGAGATCAATTTGGAAGCATACAACAGCAACAATCTTTACTGATACAGCAGAACTGACTGAATATGAGATACTGGTACATAAGCAAAGAAACTAGGATCCTGCCACCAGAAGTTGTGTATTGATCTGTATGCAAAGAGGAAATCTACTCAAGGAGGAGGGAAGGGTTTCCCTAAGGAAGACAATTAGATGAGAGATATTCCTGTTGCAATGCTGTCCAGCTTATAGAAGGATTTTAAAGAGGGGTAAGCAGACCTAAGGATCCTGTGATGAACTCCCTGCCCCCTGATTTTGGGCCTTGAGGTCCTTTAGGTGGTGCAAAATAGCAGCACAGTTGGACATATGCTAAGTATTGAGGAATAGGGTGCCTCTCAGTACGTGTTCAGCCTAGGAATTCAGGATCAGTATGAAGCCAAAGGTTTCATTTCCTTTTATTAAAAAAAAAGTACTCCTAGTTACCTTTTATCCTGTGTGTGCGTGTGTGCCTGTAAGTCACCTCTTGACTTATGACCACCCTATGAATTTCATAGGGTTTTCTTAGGCAAGACGTATTCAAAGGTGGCTTTGCTAGTTCCTTCCTCTGAAATATAGCCTATAGCACCTGGTAGTCACTGATGATCTCCCATCTAAGAACTAACCAGGGCTGACCCTGATCTGCTTCCTTTAAGGTAATTAGGGCCCTTAGCATTCTGTTTTGGCAAGCTAATTTAAGAGGAAAAGCTTTTCAGTTATTGCAATTATTATGCAGTTCACAATAATCTTTTTGCTGATTCCCTGCAAATTGCCCACAAGTCTAGCTGTAGTTCTGCCTTCTGTCCGTTTCTGATTTATAACTTGGATGAAAATGTCCTTGATCTAATCTTCTCCCAGAAGCTTTATGGTAGATTTTCTGCTTTCCCAGCATTCTGTTCCTCCTGTTTTTTAAACTTAAAAAGGCAACTTCTCCCTCATTATTGTTTTTGTGTGCCTTCGAGTCATTTCTGACCTATGGTGATCCTATGGCAAACCTATCATGGGGTTTTCTGGGCTGAGAGTATGTGACATGCCAAAGGTCACCAAGTGGGTTTCCATGGCCAAGAGGGGACTCAGACCCTGGTCTCCAGGGTTGTAGTCCAATGCTCAAACCACTATACCACGCTGGCTTTTTTTTCTTACCTGCAGCTCTTTCCTGTTCTGTTTTATCCCCAGTGACTGATACTTTTGTGGTGAATTTCTGCTGATGGAACAGCCATTTCAGTGGGCGAAGCAGAGAAATGGGTGGGCAACAGTGAATTACCTTGTGGTTTCTTGCATTTCACAGGTCTGCAGACATTACTGTCTCATGACTTCAGTGTGAGAAGGTGTATTCCTTCCTGCAAGCTGCATACTTTCAAAAGAAATATCTCTTCATCTCTCTCCCTCTTTCTTTTTATAACAACCCCTCAGGATGACCTGTTGCACACATTCAGAAAAGATAAATTTGGGGGACAGATGGAAGCAAGCACACTGGACAGTCAAAAGGATGAATTTCTAAGGTCCAGGTCAGCAAGTTGTGTCTGCCTCCTCTCAAATATGTGTATGTCACCAGGGTATGTGTGTTTAGAGGGGAGAAGTATTTAAGAAAGGAGAGTGAAAACCATCTTACTTTACTCTGTTAGCATGCTTTTGTTTTTAATTCCTCTTTTTTTTTTTTTTTTGGCAACCCAGCTCGCTTCTAGCACTGAAGCTGAGTTGGGAGAAAGCCATTTCATGCAATAGCATGTGACAAGATAGGTGACTGTTCACGTTGCACTCCTTTTCATTCAAAAAAATAGGCCTTCCCCCCACTCCACCCAGCCCGTTTCCCCATGAATGAGGCAGATACATGGATGACTGCCTAACTCTGCCTCGTTTTTCTTTAATTTACCCTATCCCTGTGTCCCATAGTATGGGAATTGTGATTGTGTATCGAATCCCAGCATGTAGTAGTAGCTCTGGGTTTTCTGGATTTTCATGGAGAATGAGGTTTAGGAGTCTCACCATTGACCGAGGGATATGAATAGTGTCACCGTGTGGATGCAGGCAAGTATGTGGGTGTTCTTGGGACTATTGTGGTAGAATGAACATGGAAATGATCCAGAAATGTCACTTTGGGACTTTCTTTGTCACAGCACTCCAGTTGTTGGATTCCTTCATAAGGGAAAGGAAGCTGGCTCCCTTCCTGTTGAGATTCTGACAGGCAGTCAAGACTGTATTGTTCTGTGTGGCCTTTGGCCTTTATACTGATTTTAAATCTGGCTTTTGGGGTTGTTCTAATTTCTTCTCAAAGAATGATTTTTAAAAAAAAGAATTGGCTAAAAAAAAATCTAATCCGGTTTTTAAGAGCGTGTTCTCTGTTCTGTTGCACATTGTTTGTCACATTCTTAACACACTTGCTGAAAATCAAAGCACATTCTCACAGTGACAGTATTCAGTAGTTGTGCTGTTTGGTGTGTAGATGCTATTTGACCAGTTGAAAAAAGTGCCCTCAAATAATCAGATGTTATTAAAAATGTTAATAAATTGTTAATATGGTTATCAAAACAGTAGAAGGCAGGTGCCATGTCCAGGAGAGATTCGTCCACCTTTCTTATTTCCATCCATCCTGAAGCAATCTTATTGCGTTTCAGAACTCTCGATTCAGTCAAATGCAAATTTATGGAGATCTGATCAGGTGACCCCATCACACTCATACTTGACTGATGCTGCAACCTGGGCATGCTTCCCTGGAAATAAGTATTGCAGAACATAGTTGGGCTAAACCATGAAAAAATATGCATAGGATCACACTATCAGTCTATCTGCTTTTTGCTTTTTTTAAAGCCAGCTGTGTAGTTTCTGGGAATGTTATTTTGCCTGCCAGTGTTGATTTGACTGCATACTCTGCTATTTGAATATGGAAACTTCTCGACTAAAAGATGCCTACAATACCTTCGCCTCTTTATCATAAGGAAAACCACTGCCTCATTTTCTAGGGCTTAATCACATTCCCACTGCAAAAACATGCAGAGTTGTGGCTGCTTAAAGGAAGATGGAGAAGGGGTCATTGAGGTCTCTGTATGGAGAATTCCTTTATTCTGTAGCACTAGACTGCAAAAACCAGAAACACTACTGCATATCTTCAGATATCACCCACTGGCTCATTCTCTGTCAACTAGCCAGCTGTGGGAGGAGGAATTTAGCAACAGTGGAATCTAGAGGGAGAATGCTGGATGGCCGAGAAGCCATCGTAAGCTGAGCTCATACAAGCAGCAGTTGGTGTGATCTGTCCACTGGCAAGCTGTTGAAAGCATCTGGCTCTTGGGTTAGTATATGAGTAATGCAGTTTCTCATGGGTTTTTAAAGTTCAAGGCAGAGCTTGGAAAGACCAGTTATGAGGAATGTACTCACCTGCAACAGCTTACCCTTTTATGGTTGTAAAAACATGAGAAAGTTCTATTTCAAAAGGGACACAGTTGAAAGGAAGTGACATAGTTTTGTGTGTGTGTGTGTGTGTAGTGAGCAACATTTTCTAGTTATTTTTAGTCAGAATCTAAAGAGCTTCTTGAGAATTAGGGGGTTCTTGGAAAGACTTCAAGGGGTCTGTGATTAGGGTGCAATTTTTTCCCCTTTTATTTGCCTTCATGGTGCTTTGAAAGTGGCATTTAAGTGTTTTTCTTTGTTTCTGGGGAGTCCACAGCTTTTATCACATTCTCCATGACATGTGTAACTAAAAAAGGTTAAGAATGACTGTTTTAAAGAATGTTTTTAGACGTCTTAGATTCCTGTTTTGGATGGAATGTTTGATGTTTGATGCCATTCTCTTACCAATGCAGTGGTAATTTAAAAAAAAAGGAATTCAAAAGTAGCAAATAATGGAATGAGTTCTTAGAAGTAATTTTGAAAATTGCAGTACTAGTGGTGGCAGATTATTATTTGCAGTTTACCTAACATTTACTTTTCAAAAGTAGTTTTCTAGGCTTTGGCTCAAGGTGGTTTTACTGTCATCTTTGTATATGCTACAGAACTTTTGCAACAGCTGGTTTTTGATAGAACTGAAATATGTGTCGTACAGATTAACCATGTTTATAGTATTGACTGAATACAGGGCAACAAGAACTGTAATATTGGGACTAATTAGTGGTTGTTTCTTTTGTTGTGTGGCTTCGAGTCATTTCTAACTTAACGGTGACCCTAAGGTGAATGTATTAGAGGGTGAGATTTCAATTCCTTGTGGTTTTTTATGTGTAGGAATAGTGGTCCCCTGAAAAATTTGTTTCTTTGAGAATTGTTCATGAAATTCTAGGCAGGGTCGACACTGATTATTTTATGTACTTAAGGCTGCATTTACCTTTATACTATTGAATCATGCATTCTTGTTTCTTTCTGTAAGATTCTGACCTGGCTATTTTTAACATGGTTCCTATCTATATATATTTAACTCTGATTAAAGCTATGGACCTCCTTCCCTGTAACATGGTAGTGTTGAGAATTGTACATTGTATCGGATCATATAGGGTGGCATCCCACGCCACCTTAATACTTACCGGTACTTGGAATGAAACACCACCTTAATAACAAAATTTGAGATTTAGAAGATCCTCCCCGCAAAATAATTTTCAAAGTAATAGGCAGGAAATTGAAGAAAAAAATACACATCTTTTACAGGCCCCTTGAAGTCTACCTGCTGGTTAAGAATTCCTCGTTTAGAACTTCAGGTATCTATGAACAATGCACATGGACAAGACTGGGCTGAGGGTGAAATTGGTTGCAAATATTTGCAATTAAATTATTATTATTATTAAAAGTTCAAGTAACTGGAGTGAGGAGGGAGGAACTTAATGAGAGCTGGTTCAGTGACAGTTTACCCACTTTAAACTTGACTGCAGAGAGCTTCTTTTCTAAATGCTGACTGGTGTTTTCTGATTCTCTTTTTTCAATCATGAATTAACTCCCTGGTTAACGTGATTGATTACTCTTGAACAAAGATAGCTCCTACAAACACTGGGGTGATATGATGTCTGCTTATCCCGTCTCTGGAAAGACAGGTTCATTTGATAGCCTGTGGTAATTAAAGCACATCCTTCTGTTATGCAGTTACCAGCATGTCGTGATCCCAGTTATGGCCTACTGGGGCCACACAGTGTGATCATGGTAGTCTGTTTCTGTGTATAAAATGCTGCATTTTATGTATTTAAATCTATAGTTTGTTATTCCACCACCATTTTCTTGCTGCCGTTGGCTTTTCCCCCCCGCTGACTCCATTCAGAGCCTGGATAAGTTCCATTTTAGGACTTCAGCTCTATAAACTCCGGCCACATTATAGGAGTGGGGAGGTTGTGCCTTTTCAGATGCTCATGGACTCCAGCTTTTACCATCCCTAGCTGGCAGAGCCAATATAGTTGTGCCTCAATAAGGTCTAGAGTAGCCTCTCCTAACCTTTTTACTCTGGAGAAACCGTTGGGAATAATTTTCAAACCTCAGTAAACTCTTGTATAAAAATTACTGTGTGTGTGTTAACGTGCCTTCAAATTGCTTGTCAGCTTATGATAACCCCATGAGTTTCACAGGGTATTCTTAAGTAAGGAATACTCAGAGGTGGTTCTGTCAATTCCTTCCTCTGAGATATAGCCTACTGCACCTGGTATTCATTGGAGGTCTCCCATCCAAGTTCTAAACAGGGCCATCCCTGCTTAGCTTCCAAGTTCAGGCAGGATCTGGTGCCTTTAGGGTATTTAGGCCCAGCAACAAATGTACAGTACTGATAATATTTTATGTGACAGCATCTTGTACATTCTGTAGTTTGCTCATTTAGTCACCCCTTGGGAAACATTGTTTCTTTCTCTTGCCCAGAACTGACCCTGCTATATCTACAGCTATTTAAAAAAATAAAGTCACTCATAATCTCTCGCAGAACCTCCAGCAATCTTTCACAGAAGCTTACAGTTCCAGGGAATCCAGGTTGAGAGGCCCTGGTGTAGACAGCCACATACTTTCTACTCCGGACTACAGCAGCTGAAATAGAGCAAAACTGAATGTTTCCTACCCCTGGGGATATTGACAATGTCTATGAGATTAATGTTCTCAAAGGTCTGCACATACATGCGTGATTGCAGATGCGCACAGAAGCTGCATTTCTCGATCAGCTTCCTGTCAGCTGCTGGCATTCTCCAGAAATAGCTGCTTTACTCATGTGTCACCTGGTGAGCCAGTGACTCCGTCTCAGCAGTTTGATATGGCTTCTGCTTCATTGTCAGCTGGATCTGAATATGCAGCCTCCTCTTTGGTCTGTTTCTTGTGGTGTACAATATCTAGAGTAAGAGCATTGCCCAAATAAATGCATCACATGTCAAGTATATAAATATGGATCGGATGAGAGATGGATTCTTCTGAATCTCTGTCGTCGTCATTGCATTTTTCTAAATCATGCAAAATCTTTCTAATGGATGAGGTTTTTCTGTGAATGCATATAAGCCAGGATAAAGCAAGTAGCATACAGAACTAAACAGGAGGTTAATTTCTAGCCCCCCAAATAGCATCTGTGGTGGAACGAGAGAAGACTTGGTTTGATGAAACCAATAGATTTTCTCAAGGTCCTTACGAGTATATTCAAGCTGGTAGTTTACTGTCAGATCCATCCCTGATAGTTTATGTATTTATGATATTAGAGAAAGGTTTCATACAGTGTTTCTCTTTTTATTGAAAGATCTGAAATCACTTTGTAGTCAGAAAAATACACAAAGTACAATGCGACCATTCAGTTACATTGTAAAACTATTATGAAACAATGTTGTACAGGTATTTTATTAAAATTACAAGGAGTAACTAGGTGGGTTTGTGACTAGGAAAATACCTGGGCAAACAAATGCCTCTTCCATTCAGTTGCTGAAACAATAATATATAATTCTGTGATAGGTTTCTCTCCCTCGTTTGTTCAACAAACCCTCGGCACCAACCTTGCACCTGCAAAACTTTAAACTACTTAGTATTTGGAGACTCTATGTTGACTATAAATGTGTTCTGATTTGGGTTTGAGTATGTAAATGTGTTACCAAACACTTTTAATATGTCTCAAATAAATCACTCCCAGGCAGAGGCATGAAGCAGAAACAATAAAAGACTTACTGAATAACAGAAGGTTTAAACATCAAACATACAAACTGTATGTGCGTGCGTATGCACGTGTGCATGTCTTCAAGCTGCCTATTGACTTATGGCAACCCCATGAGTTTTATAGGGCTTTGTTAGGTAAGGAATACTCAGAGGTGGTTTTGCCAGTTCCTTCCTCTGAAATGTAGGCTACAGCACCTGCTATTTGAAAGCCAGCTTGGTGTAAGGGTTTGAGTGTTGGACTGTGATGCTGGCGACCAAGGTTCAATTCCCCGCTTAGCCATGGAAACCCACTGGGTGATCTTGAACACCTCACACACTCTCAGCTGCAGAAAAACCAGTGATAGGTTTGCCTTACGTTCACCATAAGTCACAAACGACTTGAAGGCACACAACAATAAATCTGGTATTCATTGGTGGTATCTCATCCAAGTACTAATCAGAGCTGACCATGCTTAACTTCCAAGATCAGACAGGATCTGGATCTTCCAAGATCAGACAGGATCTGGTGCCTTTAGGGTATTTATTTCAGTGTAACACCCCCCCTTCAAATGCTTTACCATGGTTTCCTATGCCACAGAACTCACACAGCTCCCAACAAGCTATGATCCTTCTCTGACTGTTAAAACAGGCAAGCTCTCTTTTTATATTCTTTTTCCCTTCAGCCCTCTTTCATGGCTCTCTAGGGGCCAAGCTAGACAACCTACTCTTCTTCTTCTCTTCACAGGTTCATACCATTTCCTGTGATTTGTCCCACTCCCAGTGCCTGTTAAGCTCTCATGTACCTTCAAGCTGCCTTTTGTCTTGTGGTAACCCCATGAATTTCATAAGGCTTTCTCTACTTCCAGATAAATAGCTAGCTATGTCTTTGAAAGTTTACATCTCCATTACAGAGCTACACATTGTAGTCAGAGTTTTTTAATATCACAAGTGTGCCAAATGTGTGCCTCTGTGTACCCACTTGAGAGCCAGCATTGTGTAGTGGTTTGAGTGTTGGGCTGCAACTCTGTAGACCAGGCCATAAAAGCCAACTGGATGACCTTGAGCACATCGTACACTCTCAGCCCCAGAAAACTCTATGATAGGTTCACCTTAGGGTTGCCATAAGTCAGCAATGACTTGAAGGCACATAATAGCAATATACCCACTCATCCAGTCATTGCATGTTTGCATACTAGAGATGCAAAGGACTGTAACAGAAGAGAAGAGAATTAGAGAGATAAAAGTGTTTTTCCTCCACTGGGGGCAGGGCTCAGAGAAAGTTTCTGTGCCCCTCACCTATGTTTTTTCTAGGTTGCCGCCTCTCTTCTAATCACTCAACAAGCTGCTTCATGTTTCTGTTGCAGTAGATCTGTTCTGCTTTCCTGGCATGCTTCTGTCTAGTTTATTGATGTATCAGGAGGCATAAATATTAATTTGGGCATGAGAAAGAGAAAATAAACAGCCCAACCCTATGCTTTCCTACCTCCTGGAATTATGAAGGTTAGTACTGGTAATATAAGGCAGAAAATGGAAATGAATATTCAGCAGCACTCTTCTGGAAACAATCTGAGAGTGTGGATGGCCCAGCACTTTTCTCCCTTGGATTTTCATCGTTTTGGTCATCATCATCATCATCATCATCATCATCATCATCATCATCATCACCACTATCATCAGATGAAGATGAAGTAGATGAAAATGTCAATGGAATAGTATTCCTGTAGTGATTAAAAGTAATTTAATACTTACACCACAAGAGATGTGTTGTCTTTGGTTTAGGTGGGCTAGGTACAGTAGAAGAGCCTTCCTCCTCCTCTCTGGGCCTAACCAGAGCTTGGAAAAGTTGCCTGTTACCCATCAAGGCATGCATATCTGACCATGAGGCTGTTTTTGTCTTTCTGCAAAACAAAACAAAGGGAGTGGTCAAGAATGTGGTTCTGTGTTGAGTTATATTGAGCTTGATGGGTCACAGTTTCTACAGAACCAGACCTTGGCAAAAGAGAACCTTTCTGGTTTAGTTGGGATTTCCTGAGGCCCAATCTGCCACTGCCGCCGCCCATCGCCTAAAAAAGCAAGAAATGGATGTGTACACATTGCATGCTGCCTTCTTTCCACTTCAGGCCACTATGAAGGCTGTCCCACTAAATCCAAATGCAAAGTTAGGACAGCCAGGGAAAAGAGGATAGTCTTCTATTTAAAGGGCTGGCCCGCCTAAGCCTAGTTTCAAGTTTAAGGATCATATGAAGGGAGAGCAGAGAGCTTGAGTTTGCCCATCCACAGTGAGCAGCTGGGCAACAGACTGAGCAGGTGAGCACATAGTTTGCCTGGTCACAGTCTTTCCCAGTACAGTCAATGTTTTGTTTTTCCACATGAATCGTACTCACAATTTTGAAGTGTGCTTGTGCATCTGCGCCTCTCTTTCTGTGCATACATTTTTGAAATGTGCCCGTGTGTATATGTGCAAATTTCTGTTGGCTAGTGTATGTAAATGCAAATCTTATGTAAATATATGTCTCTTTTTGCCCTCTCATTTGGATGATGTCTTTTTTTTTCCTTTACAGGTGATTCCCTAAATGGCCATCTTATTGAGAAGAAGGATTTTTCTCTTCCAGTTCTTTTCAGATCATTCCCTTAGAAGTCTTTCTTATTAAGAAATGTGGTGGTTTCCTTGAAGGGAAACCCCCTACATTAGATCATGGCAAATGGGAAGGTGGGAAACAAAGATATAAGAGGAGCCTGAGGTCATTTATCCTCAGTGTGTAGTGATTGAGTTCTCTTGCTGCACCGTTCTTGTGCTTTAAGGGTTTGTTGTTATCTGCCATCAGATCAGCTTTGACTTTTGGCAACCCTCTAAATGAGAGACATTCAAAAGCCCTGGTCATCAGCTGCCCTGCTCAGGTCTTGCAGTCTCAGGGCCCTGGCCTCCTTTGTTGAATCAATCTGCCCATGGTGCAGCCTTCCTCTTTTCTGACTGCCTTCCAGCATTATTGTCTTTTCCAGTGAGTCACATTGCCTCATGATGTGTCCAAAGTATGACAGCCTCAGTTTAGTCATCGTGGCTTCTTTTGAGACTTCAGGTGTGATTGGCTCTAAGATCCGTTCGTTTATCTTTTTAGCAGTCCAGAGTATTATAGAATTCTTCTCCAGCGCCACATTTCAGATGATTTGATTTTCTTTCCATCAGCTTTGTTCACAGTCCAGCTTTCACAGCCATATATAGAAATTGTGTTTAAAGGTTGTTGCATGCTTATAGTACTCTTTCTCCTTCAATACTAAAAGGAGAAAATGTGGATTTATGCCTAGTTTGATACCTTAAATATATTATGCTCTGTACAGTTAATAAGTAAAGACAATGAATCATTCTTACTGGATACTTGATACTGTCTTACATGAGTATGCTGAGTTTGCTGATCATACCTTTCCTGCTTGGGAGAAGAGTGCTAGAGAAAAACAGTTTGGGAGTGGAAATGTAGCCAGCAAAGACTGTAGCCTGACGTCATGCAGGAGGGGTGTCATAAGGGCATGCTGGGAGAACTGATACAATCTTAAAAACTAATATTGTCTGTCATGGAGATGGGGACTCTTTGGCTGTTGAGATGTTCTGGCCTACATCTCCCATCAGCCCCACCCAGTACAGCCACTGACAAGGGACTGTGGCAGTTATAGTCTCAAATAACTAGAGGGTCAAATGTTCCCCGTCGGCATTCTAGTTGGTTGTTCTCCTTCATCTTTCTTCCCTTCTTAACATCTATACTTGTTGTGTTTGTAAACATACTGATATTATGTCAAAGCGGTATGTTTCCAGTATTCTGCCAAATGTACCACCCTGTGTGCCAAAAGGTAGTCAAAGCAATAGATCTAAAATAAACCTGTGTAACAAAACACTGTTAATAAAAACATAAAACGTTATCACACTAAAAACGTAAAAAAGGCAGTCCAAAAGAAGAGATTTCACTGAACAGTGCAGTAAACATATTTAAAGAATGCTGCTTTGGCTAGTTGTTCTTAAAGTTTCCTTTGTAGGGGGAAATTCCCCCACTCTCCTAACCGCTAGAGATCTAATTGATGTTCTGTTCGTGGATCCTGCCTAGTTTCAACTCTGAGCTGGAAAATCCCCAGCATTCCTGAATCCTGATATTGGCAGGTTGTGTAAACTGGGAAATGCTTGCTTTTCATGGCGGAGGTTGCTTGCTTGGGAGTTTTCTTTGAGTCCCATCTGTCCATTTTTGCTCGGACAGTGGTGACATGATGGTGCATTTATTGCTGTTTGGTTGACCTTGACTCTGTCTATGGCACTGAAACTGTTGCTTTAAAAAAAATGCTATATCTTTCAGTCTTACTTTCACTTGATTTCCTTGTCCTCCCATTCCTTTTCACAGAGTAGTTTGTATTAGTGTACCATAAGGGTGGGGATTGGATGGGGCGAGGAAGTCATTAAGCTTATTCTACCGTTTATCTTCAGCATGGCAGTACGGTGTATACTAGGGAGATTCCTTGTCACAGACATGATGAATAGCATTAGCTGAGCGGCTTCATGATAAATAATACTAATTTCTGATAAAAACACCACCATCACTATGTCTTATGGCAATGAATACCTTAAGTTAATTGTGAGTTGCAGAAGTTGTTCATTTTGGTTTCTTTTGAGTCTATTGACAGTCAGTCATACGAGATGCCACAGGGTAATAGTCAAGATAATTTTCAACAGTTACAGAACTCTTGTGACGAAGGGCAGAATATAAGTTTTAACAATTGTTCAGGTTTTTTGTTTTTACTTTATTTTACACCAGTATATATGAACAAATGAAATCAATGGAACTTTTGTGAGTATGTCTTTCTATATGTTTGGGATTATACTGTAAGACAGCAGTTCTCAACCTGTGGGTCGCAACCCCTTTGGGGGTCGAATGACCCTTTCACAGGGGTCACCTAAGACCATAGGAAAATACATATTTCTGATGGTCTTAGGCTCCATTCTCTCCTCGGTGGTGGTGCGCAAGCGCGAGCCACACGCTCGCATCCTCCTGCCCCCTGTTCAGAAGGGACTGAAATCGCTCCCCTTCTCCACTACCGGGAGAACCTCCCGTCTGACGGGCCAGCTTGGGGGGGCAGTAGCAGCACGGGGGGCAGACCTCCTCCTCGCCACGGTCCCTGCCATGTAGGGGGGCACTGTGGAAGGGCCAGGGGACTGCAAGGTGGTGCTTTTCCGGGGGGCAAACTGCGCCCAGCGCAAAAGACAAAGGTGCTGGGATTCGTCCTCCCCCGGTCAGGGCCGACACTCTGGAAACTTTTCCCACACTGCCACCCCAGCGAAAACGAGAGCGAAGCAGAAGCAGAGCCCGGGGGGGGGGCGTTCTCGGAGTTTTTTCCCGGGGGAGACGCACGGCTCCTCTTTCCCTCCCTGCCCGCCCCCCTCGTTCCTGGTTGGCGAGGCAGCCTTTACTGGGGGGGGGCATTGTAAATAATAAATAAATAATTTAATGGTTGGGGGTCACCACAACATGAGGAACTGTATTAAAGGGTCGCGGCATTAGGAAGGTTGAGAACCACTGCTGTGAGAGATCCTTTATATAAATGAATTGTCTCTAATTCAATCAGTATTATTTGATTTCATTGGGCTGCTTTAGTTGCTCACCAGTCCCTGCTGAGGGAGGAAGTCCCTTTAAAGGTTTTTTTTTGTCCTTATCCAAATATTGGAGTTCCTCCAAGCATGCTGGTACTTTCCTCTTGTGTTTGGGTTGTTCTCTTTTGCCATATCCAAATTATATTTAAGATAGAAAGGCTTATAAAATGAAGAAACTAATTTCTCACAAATTTTGCATTAGTACCAAAGTAGAAGTTAACTTGAGTAGCATTTTGATTATGAAGGGCACAACTGAGTGTCACTGCTGTGTTAAAAATACGTGGAACATGTGGCAAAGGGATAGATCCCCTTGCCTCCATTCCTACGTAAAGTGCCAAGTAGCAAGTGCGCACAGGATTCCTTTGCAACAGAGCTGGCATTCATAGACCTTGTACCAACATTTGAAGCTACCACTAAGTGTGAGTTGGTTTAGCCTATTTTGCTTCCTCGCCGGAAGTTGCCTTAAGGCTGCAGTTCTAAGTTATCTTCCTCCAAAGTAAATTTGAATTCCAAGAGGAAACTCTTAATCAATTATAGTAAGGATTGGACTGTGAGAAGATGTATTTTTTAATTCCCTTGCACCTCTTACTTTCTGGGATAAGCATGTTAATGGTTTTCTGTACTTTATTTCCCTCTTAATCCCAAGTAGATCTTGTACAGTACTAAGTTAGTCTCTCTCTGAGCACTTCTTCACTGTGCTTATGTTGAGGTTCCAGTACTCACTGTCCAGAGATGTCGTTCAGTGCCTTCAGCGTTTTCCAGTCTTGTATTCATATGTTCTAGCAAAAGAATTTGATTGCTTGCTAAAATGCCAAATGCAGTGCCTGGGAAGTTGCTGTACGGATGGCCCTTAAAATACACACACGCACATCTACAAAAATACAGTCTCAGCTGTCTGTACCTGTTGAGCGATAAACCAGATCTAGTTGTTTGAACTGTATAAATGCCTTATGATGATGTGAAATTGTATAAATGTCTGTGTTCCAACTGGGCCTGAGCCATGGAATGTCTCCCTAGAAGCAAGTGGCAGCAGGAATTCCATTCACAATGTTTTCTAATTTTGCTCCTAGCCCTGTCTTATTGCATGTCTGTGAGATGAGCAAATGCCTTAGTAGCATCTAGGAATAAAGATTGGCTTTGTGCTGTGGTATGTCTGTTGCAAAGTTTCCCCCATTAGCAGAGCTTGGGAACTTCTTGCCTAGGAGAGAAGTTGTTACAGTAGTACAATTATTAAAATTATTCGTCTCAAAGTTTGCTGGCTGGGGAATTCTAGAAGTTTTAGTTTTTTAAAAAAGGAACTTTTCTGAGCTGTGGTTCTCATGTGAAGTACAGCTGAGCAATTCTTCCACTCCCATTACCTACACCATATGTGGGTTAGAGGCAACTTGCTTTCCCTCAGATGTTACTGGACCAGAGTTCCCATCAGCCTAAACCAGCATTGCTAGTGGAGAAGGATGATAGGAGTTGCATTCCATCAATACCTAGATGGCCACACCTTGCCTACCCTGGATTTCATGCATTTCTTAATGACCTTTCAAGATCATTCTTGAAACATTGCACTATGATGGTGTTAATGCTTTTAGTACATATTTTCGTTTCTATCTCTGGTTATTTGTATATCTGCACAAATCACATATAGCCCTTTGAAAAAGAAAAGAGAGGACAGGTGTGGAAAGGAGAAAAGAAAAGCCACCACTTGTTCCTCATCATGGGTCTATTGTAGGAAGCTGCTCAAGCCCCCACCCTTAATTTTAAGCTGAGCCCTCTAGAATTAGATGGTATATGCTTTTCCTGTTCAATGAATCTTTTTCTCCTCTACTTTTAAAAAAAGCACTGACAGGATTTTTTGCTTGCTGCTGCGGGCTGCCTTTTCAGGGGTGAAACTGACAACACTGTCAATCGATGTATTCTAATCAATGTCACAACTAAGTCAGTTGTAAGAGACTAGACTATAAACATTAAAAATGAAGAAAATGGAGGACTCAGATCTTTTCCTCTGCAGTGAAGCTTCCTTCATGCTGTTAATCACCAGCACTAGGGAATGAACTACCATTGCTTTTCAGCAGGACTGGAAATTGTGTGGCTTTCTAGATCTTGTCCAGTTTCAACTCCCAGAGTTCAGTTAGCTAGATCTGCTGGGAGTTGCATTTGGGAGGCTACATAATTTTCTCTCTGCTTTACAGAAGCAATTGTACAAAGCCTGAAAGTGGTGTGAGAAAACTGGAGCAACAGCAGATGTGGGAGCACTCACACTTTTATTCTGTATAGCTATGGTTCCTAATGCATGAGGAAAGCCTCACTAGGGAGGTAGAAACATTCTCCATAGGAGACATTTGCACCACAGTCAAGGCTGCTGAGAACAAGAATGATCATGAACCACTATCTGGCTTTAAAAAAGAAAGAAAGTTCGACCTTGATTATCTTTTGGATGGTTCATACCTCATTTTCCTGGTGCAGGTGGCTCACCGTGAGCATAAAAAGTTGTGACCTCCTGCTATAGTTTAAGTCTAATAAAACTTCTGGTGTGATAATGTTTTAATCATGGCACTTTTATGAAAATTGCTGTTCCCTAAGGCCTAGAAACTTGAGCAGAGCTGCAGTGAATTATTGCCTTTTGACAGTGTGCTTTCAAAGAGAACAAAAAGCAAAATGAGTAAAAGCTTATCTTCTTTTCTCTCCTGAATGTGTATTTTTGTTTTATTTATTTCCCTAAATGAAACTTGGAATTTAAGGTCCAAAAAGTAATTTTCCCCATGTTGATGGTTCTTTGCCTGCTTGCTACTTTTGTTTCCATGATTTGCTGTTGCTGCACAGCATTTTCTAAACAGGAGCTTCTTTGACCTTGTGATCCCAAAGCAGTTAGGGGTCAAAGAAGGCATGTGATGACACAGAGCCAATTAGTTTTAATTATATCAGGGATGGAGAACATGTGTCCCATTAGCTGCATGTAGTCCCCAAATCTCACTTTTGCAGCCCCCATGCTCTCCAGAATTCCACATTTTTTAAAAAAAATCAACACAATTTGCAGGTGATTTTCTCACCCAAACACCTCAAACCATGCACCATTGTGGGGGATTATCTTCTCCGCCCAACCTGCATATTTGGCCCCAGGTCAGCCCAGAGTGGCAACTGAAGTGACACAGTGCTGTACCCAGTGATGCCTATGGGGTGTGTGTGTGCAGAGGTGAAAATTGCCCCACCCCACCCCTCTTGCACAGTTGTCCTCCCCAGGCTACGTGTGAAGCACATTGCCTTAAGCCACCTCTTTGAACACCATAGCATTCTAAATACACCCGATCTTGCCTTAATTTGCAGGCTAAGAAGGGGCAGGCCCGAGTAGTAACCTGAGTGGGACAGCAGGAATCTCGAGATAGAGCTAGGAAAGAATCCTGTGTGGAGCCCAGGGGAGCCACTGCTGCTGGTCAGAGTTGATAGTACTGCGCTGCGTGGGTGAGTGATCTGACCCAATATAATGAAGCATCCTATGCATTCGTATTTCAGCAGGCATTAGTATGTGCATTCAAGCATGTATCACATATGGAGGGCAGTCACATGTCCATTCCTTGGCTGCAGAGGCAATGAAAGCTTATGTTCTTTTTCCATAAATGCTTTCAGGCCAATTTCAATGCTTTCCTCAAAATGGAGAATGAACTAGAGCTAATATTTCATGAGATCCCTGAAAATGTTTGCTGACTTCTTTCTTCCTTGTTGCCCCTGGGTTGATGCTCTTTGTACTAAATAACAAAAACATGCATGTTGGTTTTGACTTACAGAGACCCTCCAGGAGCCTTTGGTATTAACAGTATTAACAGACTCTCTGGCAAGGAGGGGACCATTCTAGTCTGAGTGAGAAGGGAGTTCCAGAAACATAGGTGTAGCCACCAAGCAGGATCTATCTCATGTCCCCACTACCTGTGCCTGTGAAGACAGTGGGACTGAAAGAAGGTGGTGTGACTGAGGATAGGTTCTTCAGCTATTGCTGAAGGTCTCTGCAGATAAAGTCAAGAAAAGTGTGGGGCAATTTGCAGGCAAGGTGATCACAGTGTACACAGTTGCTTATTCCTGATCTGTTAATTAAGAAACTAAAAAGAGCTATGTCTGCATGGGTTTATTGTAAATTGTTACAGAATCTGTAGCCTCTGCATCTTGGGAAAGAAACACTGAAGTACTAGAAGCAGATGAGCATGTTTTATCTCATTTTTGTCAGATGTCTCTAGTTGCTCCCACAATCTTAAGTGGTTTGCTTTGGAAAGACTGACCTTTTGACTTTTTGTTTCAGGTGCCGCTGTCTAGAAATCGGAGAAATCAGATAATTAAGCAACCATGGAAGGCAAGGGGCCTTATCGTATCTATGACCCTGGTGGGGGGACACATGAGGAAGCGTCTGCTGCCTTTAAGCATCTGTTAGAAGAAAATACCAAGCTGAAAGAGAAAATGCAGGGGATTAAGTCTCTAGGTAACGGTGAGGACAAGATGCAATGGAATATTACCAATTGCTTCTTGGTGGTGGTTGTCTTTGGAATTCTAGTCTTTGTGACAAATTGCAATAAACTTGCTTTTTAAAAGGAAGTTTGAAGTGAGAGGCTTTAATACACATGATAGAAAACACTGGTTTTTTTGTTACAGATGTTTATTAATTATGATATAAGCGATATGACTTAATGCATTGTGCCATGAACTGTGTTATTCTTTTTTGTTTATTTCTTCTTCTTTTTTTTTTCCAATTAAAAATACATTAAAAAAAGAAAAAAAAATCCTTAGCATTAAATCCATCAATAGCAAGCATACCCTGTGCTGGTGCATCATGTCACTGCTGTTTCTTGGTGTCTCAGATGCTTTTGCCTGGCATCCACATATTTCCGGTGTATGTCCCAGTACCAGTGAACATTAGGTGAAGGGATAAGGTAGATCAGGATCTACAGGTAGATCTCAGACTGATTAGGAGTAGATTGACAAAGGTTTTCTATCAATAGCAAGCAAAACTGAAACTTTGGGGGTTTTAAAAAATAAACTCTGTGTTGCATTTTTTTTTATTTTTAAAATAAATTTTGGTTTTGTACAAATCACATGGGCCTCATTTGTACAATGGAGGTATTAAGTAGTTGTATTTGGCAAGATCTTTGCACTGCTCTACTGACCAAATTAAACCAAATTAAACATTTTCTGTTAGAATCCCCAGTTTAGAGTAATTCTGGTGTTGGTTTGTATTTTTTCAAACAGCGTACAATGGCTTGTGATGTACAGTAGATAATTGATTCAACCCCCACCCCTGGGCCACTAATTTGCACTCCCCTCTTGATTAGTAGACTTTACAGTTTTAGTGAAAACATACACACAGAGTAGATCCCCTAAGCTCAGAGTCTTCCTAGCCCAGATATAGAGGCTGTTGCACATGTGTGGGCTGTACATAGGATGGGAACCTTTCTCTGCATTGTTACCTCTTTGGACCTTAACTCTCAGAATTCTCCAAACAGCATGGCTAAACTGATCCAGAAAGCTGTAGTTAGACACAAAATTTTACTATTTCCAGTCAGAAAACTGTACATAATCCTCCTGAAACTCTGAGAAACACTCTTGTAGAGTTTAATGAATTCCATTGCAGCAGTGTTTCTTTCAAGAGATGAGCTTCTGTGTTTATGTTTTGAATAGACTAAATTTTAAGATAAGGGACATGTTATTAGGAATTACTTTACTTTTATTAAAGTTTTTTAAAGAGTAGATAATTGATTTGTATCATCTGGCCTAAGGGTGCATTCTTTCTGCCTTCCAAAGCTTTTATCAATATATATTAAATATTAAACTAATTGCTTTCTCTGTGGAAGGCTTTCATGGTTTGGAGCTTAACTATGTCTGCTTGGTTTCCTTTAAAATAAGTTTTTATAGTTCTATATATCTCAGCAAGCCAAGAAAAAAAGGGAGAGGAGGAAGAAAAAGAAGAAAATTGGTATCACATCTTAGTTATGCATGTGCGTGACTGATATGTTCATGTATGTAAAGTAAAATTTTGCAACTGCTCTCGAGTGGCTTTATATGTGGCACTTTCACTACAACTAAGATCTCTCTGTGGCTGCCTTTTCTACCCTATATACCACTGCAAAAATTTATTTGACTACTGTGCTTCATACATAGTAATATGTCCCCAAGTACAAGTTCCCGCAGATATGACAGACCACAGATTCTGTCATCTACAGGCAGCAGCTAAGCAAGTAGCTTGTGAGAGAAGACAGAAGTTGTAGTTCAATGCGTTTAGAGCCCACCACCATGGTAGGCTTAGGAAAACTAATGTACACAATTGTTTTCTATATGTGGAGATAATCTCTTAGAAAGAAAAAGAGCCCTCCCCCATTCCACCTGAGGAAAACTTATGTACGCATTCTTTTTCTCTATTTAGAGATAATTTCTTAGAAGGAAAAAGGCCGACTATGTATAAAGTAGTCACTGGAACTGAAATTTTGTGGGGTTAAAGCTAGTATTATAAACTGTTCATAGATCTGATGGTTGTAGTGATGAAAAGAAAGGTTGTATGTTAAGGCATGCCCTTGCTGTTTTCCAGGGGAACTGTTGGAAGAATCTCAGTTAGAAGCATCCAGACTGCGACAGAAGGTAGAAGATCTGGTGAAGGACAATGAAATTCTCAGGTCAACATCTTCTCTTGACAAACTTGCTGAAATAGCAGGTATACACAACTGGTGAACATCTGCTAGTACTTTGACAATGTCTGTTTCTGTTTAGCCAGGGTTGGTGAATATTTATTTGGGCAAATGAAGAATTAAAAATATGTAATGGGAGACAACTGTATGGGCAACAGTGCTTTTGTCTGTTTGTCATAGACATGCCAGGCTGTGTTAAAAGGCAATTTTTAAATAGTCACACTAGACTCATATGAAAAACAATGCATCATAATGGGAAAGCTTACATATACCTAGAGCACAGTTTGTTTGTTTTTTAAAAAATATTACTTTCTTGGACTACAGCTCCACTGGCTATGCTGGTTGGGGGATTTTTTGAGTCCAAAAAAGCAACTTTTCTAAGCTAAACACAGAACAAGCAAACCTAGTTCTATCATAAGAAGTTCTCTGTGTAGTTGATACCTTCCCTTCACCCACCACTGGCAAGGAGATGGGAAGTTGAGGTGGGGATTATAGTTAAGTCAGTAAAATATATTTTGCATACACGAGTCCCAGATTTAGTCTTTAACCTCTCCAGTTAAGAGGATTTCAAGCTCCCCTGTCCAGTTTTCTTTCTTGAGGAGGTAAGCTCCACCTTTAGCTCAGTAAAACATCTTTGAACAGGAGAATAGGTGTTTCTCTGGGGCAGATTAATCCTTTTATCATAGAATATTTATATACATACAGTTTTAACATAAGAACAGTGAAGAACAAATCTCAAGAACGTACCTGCAAAGTGAAAAACAAGGTAATGAGCAAATAATATATAGATAGTAGATCTCATTCCTAGAATAGTCTGAAAACGTATTTTTAAAGAGAGAATGAACATATCAAAGGAGACAAATAATATATCTAGCCTTTAGATCACAGATAAGTGATCACTAACATATCACGAACATTTACATATCATCCATAGAATGCAACTGATTTCTAACAGAAAGAAGAAAAAATTATCTCCAGGACTGTCACAGTGCCTTCTCCACAGGAACATTAACTTTCTCCTCATACTGACGGTGACCCAAAATGTGCTCAATATAAATGTCTTGGGACCATCTAATGATATCTGATATCATTAGTCTGGATATGAGTTTAGTCTAATGCTTTCCCACCTCACAAACTCTCAGCACAAACCTCTTTCTGCAATCAGGATTCTCCAATCAGGACGTCACAACAGCTATCACAGTGCTTGAGATCACAATCAGTGGGAGGGCAGGTTTGTCTCTGCATTGTCATTTAGTCATCCTTCTTACAAGCTCAGTGTATAATCAGAAGCCTCCTCCATGTGTTCAGTGTAGCTTACTCCTAAGTAAGTGGGCACAGAATAGTCTACATGCAGTCTTTGATATCCTGGGAGGTTTAAATACAACTACTGTCTTAGATTTTGTGTGTCTGCTTTCTTGATCATTTAGTGTCTTTCTGACTGGTAATTTCTGATGGGATACAACTACATATTGGTTGTCCAATTTTGCATGATGATGTCAGGGGAACTTAGTCTCCCACCTTAGTCCCAGGAGGCTTGAGCTTCTTGCCCTACAGTGCATATTGGAGACCTGTGCTTTGCTTTGCTTTATTTTCATTTTATTGCCTTCTAATACAGTGCTATCCTCATTTTCATTCTGGAAGGACGAAGGAAGAAGGTGTCACTCAAAGATATGTTCACACTGCAGCCTCCCAGAACTGATGGCCTTACAGCATAAAAGCCGGTGACCATCACATTTAGGGTGTTCCGACTCTTAGGTGGCCCTAATACTATTTTTTTTAATCTGCTAGTAACTTTATGACTTACAAAAATAAAACAGTTAGACATTCCCACTTTAAATGAATGCTACCTACCTATATTTTGGTTGCTGTTCAGCCAGACTCTTTACCAGTTTATGCTGTGATGGTGTATTGCGGTTGGGCTGCTAAAGTTCAAAATACAGATGCAGTGCAGAACTTTTGAATTGCACAGAAGTTGCAATGATCATTCCATACTCCTGCTTCTGTATATGGAAAGTCCTGTACATGGAAGCTGTTAGAAGCAAAGAGGCATCAACATTCATATAAATTGATTAGTGAGAGGGAATTATAAAAAGCATGCCTGCCTTTCTGTTTCACCTCTCTGTTTCTTTCTTTGAGCTATATACTCAAACCTTTTGCTTGCTTCTAACCTGCAGAGGTCACTTCCCCCTCCTTCCAAAACTTAGTCTTTTGTCTCTCTTTGTCTGGGAAAGGAGTGTCTACGAAGCTCCTGTCTTAGGATGAACACTAGCCAAATATCTACACATGAGATCCAGCCTTAGAGACTCTTCTACTGAAATTTTGGTAGTCTTCTTTTGTGTATCTTCTTACCTATCTCAAGATAGATTTCCTGAAACAGTAAATGTAAGTTTTTCCTTTTTTCCCACTGCAAGAGAATCTTGAGTATTTTCTTCTGTTTTCTACCACAAGCTCATATTACACTGGTTATGCTGCACTCTGCTTGACAGAGATACCAAATGTTTCTACAGAAGCAGTAGATGGGAAAGGATTGGTAGGATTGGCACCCCAAGTCTGAGTATGCTGTGAAGAGAAGCAGACATTAAACTGTTAATGTCTGCACCATGGGCAGCTGATGTGCTGCATATGTGTCTTATACTGGAATATACACACCAATTTTAAATTGGTTAATCTGATTTTATTGCCTGCCACCGGGAGATCATTTAATAGAGGGTGAGATATAAATATTTTAATAATAAATAAATTACGAGTAATCATTATTTGTTGCACAAATAATGAACAGTTACCACTCATTGCATTTTTCCACACACATAAAAAAATGATGTCATTTCCTCCCTTCACCCCCACCCCACAAGATAATATGTTATAGCTAATGTTATTATTTGAGATGTATTATTTTCAAGTTCTGGTTGGGAGAGATGTTTCTCATTGGTGGCCACATTTTGCCACATGAAAGTGATGGGACACATTCAGAAGTGGCTTTTGTATTGTGAATCTCCTTGGAAGAGAATTTCAGCAGGCTTTGTCCACAGAAGTCCTAAAGTGATCTGTATAGGCTTTCTTTTTTTTTATTTTTATTTTTTTATTTTATTTTATTTTATTTTTTTTATTTTATTTTATTTTTATTTTATTTTATTTTTTTTTTTATTTTATTTTATTTTTTATTTTTTTATTTTAAGCAAGTGTTTCTGAGAGTTAGAATATTTTCTGAGGCCTTGAATTTCTGTTACTTTGTTTTTCTGTTTTTTATTTCCTTATCCTTTCACATTGTGGTACATCTCTTTGTGGACTCTGCGGTTAGAAACTTGGTTTTACATAAATTTAAATAAATGATAATGAAACTTGAACAGTTTTTTTAAATCAGTGCTACATGGAAATATGCTGTTTCCTGACCAAGAGAACATAAAACCAATTAAATATCAACAAAAGGGTTTTTTTTGCTTCCGCAAAAAGATTCTACTTTCCTAGTCCCAGTCCTGAAAACATCTATTTCCTCCTTTGACATTTGTGCAGTTCAGGGGCAAGAGTCATAGCACATTTGTAGAACAGTGACTTAGAAAGTTCAGTCACTGGTATATCCAGGTCGGGGGGATCAGGCAGCAGGAAATGGGAAAATATGTCTGAAACCGTGAAGAGCAGTTACTTATCAAAGTAGACGTTACCAAGCTAGATGGACAAATAGTCTGTCTCTGTACTGCTACATCTTGAAAAGCTTTTAGATGCTGTAAAGGTAAATTCAGCCAATTGTAGTCCGAAAGAAACGTTCACCCTTGTTGGCAGTGGTTAAGTCCCAGTCCTTACTTCCCTCTTGTTTAGGATTCCTCTGTTGTGACTAAATCCTGGTATCTTCAAATCCAGAAAGAAATATATTCAGGGGTAAACATGTTCACCATACAACAAAATAAAACAAAGTCCAGGATCCTTGAATGATAGTGTGGACTGTGGTTCCCAGAATGTTAGCTGCAGGTTTTTAGTTGTTTAAAATCTTTTTCTTTTACGAATGTTTTCCAAGCTGTGGAGAAGAATGAGAGTTACAGTGATCCTCTTGCCACAGAGTCAATACAAGGCCTAAACCCCCCCCCCATAGGAAAGCAAAGCTTTCCACACATGTTTCACACAAATGTAGTATGGTCCTACTTTTATCCAAGGCAAAGTGAGCCTGCCTTAGGCTATAGAAATTCACACACACACAGGGAGGCAAATGGCCAGTTTGTTTACTGCTATGGGCTGTCGCCTGGATTTTCTGCTTCACCAAGAGGCCTGAACCCAGCCGTCTGAGCATACAGTGCAGTAGGAACTTGGTGAAAAGAAGTATTCCATACTAGCTAAAATGCACTTTATGTATATTTGATGGATCCATATGGAAAACCTGTGAAGATACCCCCTCACAGAAATGCTCACAGAAACTGTGACTGTTTGTGTATGGCAATCTTCTAATATGGTGTGTGTGTTTAGTGTGTCTTGAAATGATTTTTTTAAAACAAGGTTTTTTTTTAAAAAATGTGATGAGTATCCCCCTGTAAGAGCTAAATGGGCAGCAAATGGAAAAGCTGAGGAGTGATTTTGATCTTTCAGTTTTACGATATGCTGAGCCCAGAAGTAAAGGGGGAAATTCCAGCTGACGCTGATCAAAAGACATTCATACAGATTTACATCCCACAGTAAATACTGCTTAAACTGTGTCCCCTGAGACCAGACTCTAATTACTGAACTGGGAAGATGTAATATCTATTTTTTTCCCTTTTTTTTAATGTCTCTGTTTTGGAGCACCTCTTCTTGTGAGCCTTCAAGATATTTCTGACTTATAGTGATCGTAAGGCAAACCTGTCATGGGGTTTTCTGCTTTGTGGTCTCTGTGCCTCACATAAAGGGGTTTGCCCCTCTCTTCCTCTGAGGCTGAGTGTGTGATTTGCCTAAGGTCACCCAGTGGATTTCCATGGCTGAATAGGGATTTAGATCCTCATCCCCTGGAGTTCTGCTCCAATATTGCTGTACCGTATTGGCTCTGTTGAGATGTTTGAATGTATGTGCCTTCAAGTCACCCATTGACTTATGGCAACCCCATGAATTTCATAGGGTTTCATAGGTCAAGAATACTGAGAGGTGGTTTTACCAGTTCCTTTCTATGAAATATAGCCTACAGCACCTGGTATTTCTTGGCAGTCTCCCATTCAAGTACTAACCAGCATAGACTCTGCTTAGCTTCCAATATCAGACAGGATCTGGTGCCTGTAGAATATTTAGGAACCTGTTAAAACAGGACTAGAAGAAGTCAAGTGCTGGGACTTTTGGTCTTTTGATATATTTATTTGTTTATATTTACAATGAATTTGTTTTAGCCATGTCTAGTGGAGTTAGTTATGTATAAATAGGTCCATAGTAGTTACCTTCAGGTTGAGTTTTCTGCCAGAAATGCCCCAAAATCTATTTCCTGTAATGTAGATGGTGAGAACTCTTATACTGATGCACTATCTATTGTTCCCACTGTTTGCTGTCTATTTCCTTTCCATTTATTTATTTGTTTATTAGTTATAGCTCCCTCCTTGTCCTGCCTTTCCTTTAGTGAGTTTAAGCAGGACATGTGGATTTCTTCCATATCAATTTGTTTTCACCACAAAGATCTTTCACCTTTTATCTTTTTGCTGTAAGCACCATGTCTCTGAAATGAGAAGAAAAGTGTGTTTAAGCACAGGAAGCTGGGGTATAAGTTCAAATGTTGACTGAAATCTCTTCTTTTCCAGGAGAAGTCCCAGACATTTGTTCTTCATCAGACATTCCAGGTGAAGATCAGAAGGAGATGGAAAAAGCCACACAGAAGCCACCTTCCAGTGTAAGGAATCATATTTTAAAGTTTAAAAACAAAGCTGAAAGGGGGGGAAATAAAACAAAACACAATCAATATAAAGCTGTAGTCCTTAGTAAATATGTATGGGATCTGTTGCGATTTCTGAATAAGCAGCATGTATACAATTAGTAGGTGAGAATGCTGGATGCCAAAAGAGGAAAAAAATCAGAACTTTTTTCAGCTGGACGATTGAGTCTGAAAGACTATGGATTTTACTATAACCATTTGTCTGGTGGAAAGTCTCTGAGTTGCAGATCAGCTACAGGCTGCAATAGCAGTTTTAATGAGCAGCTAATTTCACCGTCTTCACCCTCCCAACTGTTCTTAGGCATAGACCATTTATGGATCTCATTTTACATATAAAAATTGAGGTCAAAGAGTGACTTGATGTCAGCCATCCATTGATAAACGTTGAAGTGCCAGCTAGGTCTTTCCCTCATTTTCCATGCTGCATTCGCTAAAAAACTTAAGGGTCTGTGCTGTGCTGAAGTATCTGTGTCCCTATACTGCCTTGCTCTGATGGATGTCAGTTGTCACAAGGGAGATGGATGGCTCTTTCCCCATCATTTTGTATTGGAACAAATAATAAACCAGCTCTTTTATTTTAGTTATTATTTGATAGCATTATAGCTCTATCTTACTTTGTAGGCTGGAAAGTTACCATTTGGCAATAACTATTAGGCGGAGCTTTATCTTTGCTGCTCTGTTTGGGTGGCTAAAATGGTACCATATTGCCTACTGCATCCTTTTCAGATTTCTGAAATAGGCAATAGTTTAAAATTGTAATTCCCTGTAATGAAGGATAAAGTCATTTTCCTTAAGACTGAACTCAGTGCTCTGCTCCAGCTGGTTTGGAACAAAAACAGAGCCATTCAGAAATGGGGGAGCTATCATCATACCTTTGGGAAATTCCAAGGTTTGCAGCTGTGCACAAAACACCTCCTTTCTCTGAATCTTAGTGAGGATTGGTTGGCCTCCATGCGTCATGGAATCTGGTTTTTCAATTAGGGATTAAAATTGGAAAAACTAGGATGAGGAAATGCAAGAGAGAAGATGGAGCACCATGATCTTCTTACAGCTTATAGTGAGAGTAAGAAACTTTGGACAATTTGGGAGCCATCATCCATTCAAACCAGAAACAACTAGGAGACCATTTCTGTTTTGTTTTTAAAATTCAGCTTATGTTTTCCATCCACACTCAGGGTTTTGCTAAAACAAGGTGGTGTGGGAGGTTGCTCCTTGGTTTAGCAGAAAATCCTACCCTGCAGAGACTTTCAGGCAGGAGAATCAGGTTTTCAGTTTATTGAGAAAAAAGATGGGGGAAAAGCTTTTGGGGATACAAAAATGACCTTAGGAACCACATGCATCCTATGGACCATGTGATCCCTATCCCTGGCTTATGGTCTCATTGAGGGAGGGGATGACTGACTAGAACAAGAACTCCTATTAGGAGGTGATGATGTACTGCAACATATTGTTGCATTTTATATTTTCTTCAGCTATTTCTTGGCAGTTTGGTCCCCAGCACAGATAGCCTAAATAAAACAAAAATACTTAAGTTAAAACACGATAAAACACATTAAACTACTCATTCCTGCTCTGTTTGACTCCTTTTTTGTTTTATTTTTCAAAATACATAGGGCTCTTCATCTGAGTTTGAAATTGTGGGAGGTGAAGATAAGAGGTCTTTCCAGGACAGCAGCAGGAAGTCTGTAAGTGAATTTTTAAAAGGAAAAAAAAATCTTTATGTTGACATATAAAAAGAAAAATGAAATGTTACATGCTCAGTTATGTGTGTTATATATTATATGTGATATTTTGTATGATCCTGCTGTGTTTCTCACCGTCTCCTTATGTGATTTTACAGGTAAGAATGAGGACAGGCAGGCAGGGAACCACCCAGGGGAAAAAAACTAGGCAGGCCAGCAAGCTTAATTGGTATTGCTTAAGTAAAACATAGGCCCCTGTCTTGGTGGGCTTGCAGACTAATATTCAGCTTTACTTATGTACCTCTTTATTTATGTACTACTTTTTCCCCATGAATGGGACAGCTTTTACAGAAAGAGGAACAAACTGTATGGGATGTTCAAGCACATAAATGTTTTTCCGCTTCTTAGTACATTGTGTCTGTATTTGCAGCTGTAACAGCTGATCAGATATAGTTGACGATCTTGTGGCATTGTGCACCATTGTTTCTATCCAAACTTCCATTCCCATTGCTGCTTGATGACCAGTAGGGAAAAAAATATGTCCTTTTGTCCATGAGACACAAAGCCATTGGCAGAGGTTGGGCAGGCTGAGATGGAGAGTGTTAAATGTTCCATGTGTGGTCTGCTCCTCCAGATTGACACTTCCTGTTGTTGGGGTTTTTGAAAAATGGAGAGAGATTTCCATGAGTTGAATGACTTTCTTAAGTGCAGGGGCCAGGTTCATGAACCAGGTGTTAACAACTGATTTTCCCCCACTTCCATTTCCTTCCTGTTATATTGAAAATTTTCTTTGGGGGTGGGTATTTTTTTAAATGTCAACTTTCATTCTTAAGGTTCATCTAGTTCAGCTTGGGATGCTACTGTTACCCAGTTAGGTAACAGTAACAGTCATCATTTTTGCCATGTTATGTGTAGGGGGGCCATAGCCAGCACCACATTCTGAAAAGGATCTGTACCAGTCAAAAAAATTTAAGAACCTCTGTTCTACTAGGATGAATCTCTCCATCTATAAGCTGGGCCACCAGCTGAGTCAACTCCATCAGTGGTGAGCTGCCACCCAACGATGCTGTAACCGCACACGTGATGCACGTGCTGTATGATTTTTTTCCACAAGACCTGTGTCCCAGAACAGATTAATGGGAACTAGCCAACAGAAGATGTAAGAAGAGTAAATGGAAAGTGTGACAGTCAGGGCTTCCCCTGCTACACACCTTTTTTATTTCATCGTGCTCTTTTATGCAGAACTGCATGCTGGCTAGCTGCTTCCTTGTCTCAAGCTAGCAATGGCTGCTTACAGATTTGGGCAGTTAACCAGCAGGTGAGCAGAGAAGGCTGCATGTGTCAACCAGGACACAGTGGCACTCCTGAGGATAGTGACTGGGAAAACCCTTAGTGATGAAATTCTGCAGAACAACCAAATGAATCCTTTATTTTTAAAAAATTTTGGTCTGTTAAATAAAGTGGGATGTTGCTCTGTGCATGCAGCTACCTCAAGTACTGTCACGCCCTCTCTGCAGTTTTCATGGTTGTTTCAAGCCCTGAATGAGTATGAGAACTGCTGCTGTTCTCTTCACTTTTTGGACCTATTGAATCTCAGTCTTCTCCAACCTAGTGTATTTCAAGTCTTTTGTTCAACAGAAAGGGAGAAGGCATAATTCACATTATGTTCTGCTTTTCCCTGTGACCTGAAAATCCTTTGGTATGAAGGAAAGGCTGCATGGGAGCAGGAAATCAGCCAAAATGGACTGTCCCACCATTCTGTTAACAGGGCCTTCCAGTGGACGTAAGTCCCACACATGGCCAGTCTTCTCATTAAAACTTCCTCTGCCATATGTTGCCTTTGAACTCCAAGCATTCTTGGATGACACCCTTGACCCATTTCCAAACTGGCTTCAGAGCACGATACAGAGTTGAGACTGTTATGGTCACCTTAGTGGATGATCTCTATCTTAACATCAATAGGAGGAGTGTATCCCAGTTGGTGCTTTTAGACTTTTCAGCAGCATTTGATACCATCAGTGATGATATGCTTCTGGAACTGGGTGGGTTAGGGATTGGAGGCACTCTGTTGCAGTGGCTCTGATCTTACCTCTCAGGTTGGCTCCAGATGGTGGTGCTGAGGGATAGCTGCTCCTCAAAAAAGGAGCTGTTATAAGGGATACCACAAGGTGTTCTGTTCTCATTCCTTTTTAACAACTACATGAAACCGTTGGGAGAGATCATCTGGAGGCATGGAGTGGGGTGCCATCAGTGCATGGATGACACCCAGATATATTTCTCCATGCCTTCAGAGACAGTCTTAGCTGGGGGTAGTATGTCTCCTCTGAATGATTGCTTAGATGAAGTGATGAGCTAGATGAAGAAAAGCAAATTGAAACTGAATCCAGACAAGTTTACTAATCTAGGATTGGAGATATGTCAACCATTTCTGGATGGGGTCCTACTCCCCCTGAAAGACTGTGTTCACAGTTTGGGAGTGCTCCTGGATTCATCCCTCCAGATGTCAGCTCAGATAGATGGGATGGTCAGGAGTGCTTATTATCAGTTTTGGTTAGAGATGCCAACTGTGCCTCTGCCTAGAATTGGAAGATCTAAAGATGGTAGTGCATGCCCTGTTAACCTCAAAGTTGGACCTCTACAATATGTTGTACTTTGGGCTGCCTTTGTACCAAGTTCAGAAACTCCAGCTGTCCTAAATATGGCAGCCAGATTGGTTACAGGTACATTGAGGAATGGACATATTATGCCAATATTAAAATCACATCACTGGCTGCCAATTAGTTTCTGGGCAAAGCGCAAAGTATTGGTTATTACCTTTAAAGCCCTACATGGTTTGAATCCAAGTTACCTGCAGAATCACTTCCTCCCATACAATCTGCCTGGTACACTTAGGTCCTCTGGGGGGGCATTTATTTAAATTACCCAGGACTAGACTGTCAATGGTCACCCAGAGGACCTTTTTGTTGGCCACCCCTAGACTATGGAATGACCTGCTGGAAGAGATTCAACAGCAAAACATGCTGTCTTAATTTTAAAAAGTGCTAAAGACCTATCTCTTCTGGCAGGCCTACCCAGTCAATTTTAAACTATGAATTTTAAATTGGTGTATTTTACATGGTTTTATGTTTTTTAGTGTATTTTAATCTATGTTGTACGCTCCTGAAGTCATGGAGAAAGATAGGTAAGAAATAAAATTATTGATGATGATAATGATGATGATAACATTTATGAATTTTTTGGAACATTTGGGCTTCTGTAGCTAACCAAGTGGACAAAGTTGACACATACTATTAAGCAGAAAAGCAGGATGAGACTGAGGCTCCTGTCTCATGTCATGTAGTGTGAATGGAATTGAATAGCAACCACAAATCCCACCCAAGCCCACCACTGGAATGTCTTTTGTCACCACTACAAAAAGCCTTGCACCCTACCCTGTGCTGTGGCAAATACACCCAGAGAGTAGGTGTGGGCATGTTCTGGTGAGGTGCACTAGCCATCTTTCAACAGAGAAACAGCCACGAGTACATGGCTTTCCAGAACCAATAGGCTTCAGGTGCTTTGCTCTGAGATACAGTAGGCAACTGCCAGGGTGGCATGGGGATCTGAGGCAAGGGTAAACAATGGAGTTGAGGGCTGCATTTACACTAAGGAGACCTCATAGGGCCATATCCCCCTGGCATGCCCTGAGCCCTTAAAATGAATCAATTTTGAGGTATGTATGAAAAAGGAAATCCATTTCCCATGGGGAGTATGGAAGGCACTTTTGCCTTATCATGCCCGTCCTGGCTATTTTAAGCCAAAGAAAGGCCTTTGGGGGGAAAAACCTTCTGGTCAACATTTTTTTTTTTTTTTTTAACACCTCTCCTGGACATAAAATGAGCACAGAGGCCAAAAATCTTGCAAAATTGATCCCCAAGTGGGCAATCTCCCCCCCTCCAAAAAAAAAAAAAAGCCTTTGGAAAAAATATTGGGGGCTGTGAGTCAGAGGCCTCAAATATGGGTCAGAGGCCTCAAATATGAGGCATGGGGTACACTTTGCTGTTGCTCTGAGGGATCCCAAGAAGAGGCTGTTACAAAGAGGCCACAGAAATTATTTGTTTACTATGGCAGAACAGGAAGCCTCCAGTTTGAAACTGACAGTGATCTCTAGTGACTTCTGTTTCCAAACTTTAAATAACTTTTTGGCACTACCGTGGGAATGCAGCCCATAGTGGATTAAAGATTACATCAGGTGGCCCCTGGACTTGTTGGAGTTCCCCATACTTGTCACGGTACAATTCATGTTGACTTGTATCAGTGAATTCTCCTTACTCTGTAACATTAGTCCAGCTCAGAAGTGGACTTTGGCAGTCTCAGGAGAAGATCTCTTCTTGTCCAGATAAGACTCTTGGGCTTCCCACAAGGGGAAAGGGGATCCTAGAGCAGCGGTTGGCAACTATGTGGAAGAAAATGCCCCCTCCCTGAGGTCTACGTCAGCATGCCTGACAGGACTGGAAGTGACATAGCATCATTTTCAGCATAATTTGACCTTTTAAAATAATTTTTAGGGGGTTCTAAGTTGTCTGTGGGTGTGGTGGAAGGGATTGCGAGGGCCAAACTGCTGCGTTTCACAGCAAGTTTGAGTTACTTGTCAACTGGGGGAACAAAAGCATTACCTGAATTTTTTTTTAAAATTGAGGGAGGTCCCAGACTATGGGAGACTGCAGGGGTCACAGGTTTGTACCTTCCTCACTTGTGCCCTAGCTGTTTTCTAGCAAGGATCAGTCTTCCTTATCCTAGCTAACATTTTGTCCCCAGAGCCAGTTCCTGCCTACTTTGCACTGCCACTGTCTTCCCTGGAGCTATTACAGTGGGAAAAGAGGAATCCTAACTCAGTTATTCTGAAGCAGTAGCAGAACATGTCTCTTCATGCATGGATGTTGAACCCGCGTGGGTGAGGCTAGAGAAGCAGAAGGTGAAAGGAAACAACCATTTGTTACATAAAAATTAAATATGCCTACTTTTTGAGATTTGGGAAAGGTGTGGAACAGGCAGAATGTCAGTGTTTGAGGAAGTAGGTGGGGTACATAGCATGTGTATGTCAAGCTCACAATGAAGGGTGTTGCCCTGTCAAGTACTTGGCAGGCTATCCTTTGCTTATACAAACAGCTCACTGGGGTTGAAGCAGGTGAAGGGGGTCTTGCACCCTTCTTTTAGACATGTCTGTGTTATGCCAATGACTCTTGAACTCAGGTGACTGTGGGTCTTGCTCACACCAGAGGCAGCAATACTTCAGTGTAGCAAGAATGGGGCAGTAAGGAATACATTTTGGTCCATCATTTCTGTGTGTGTATATCTTCAAGTTGTCTGCTGACTTATGGCAACCCAATGAATTTCACAGGATTTTCATTGTCACGGAATACTCAGAGGTAATTTTGTTCCTTCCTCTAAAATATAGTCTACATCATCTGCTATTTGTTGGCGGTCTCCCATCAAAGTACTGTTAGGTCATTAGTAATTGCTCCAACAACACTTAAAAGTTCCACCTTAGGCTGCACAGTGCAGTTTTGTGTGTGTGTTCATGTGTGTGGTTTTAACTGATCATTAACTGCTCTTTTGCTTCTTAATGCTTGTCTTGGTTTTTAACTCTTTTTTTGTACACTGCTTCAGAATATTGTTTTGGATATGTCAAGCGGTGTGTCGGTGTGTTCAAATTATATAAAGAGTGAGTTATTTTTAGAAAAGTTATTTTCTTTGGAATTTTCTTAAGATATTCCAAATGTCTGTCAATTCTGTGATTAAAAAGGGATCCTAAATTATGAGGGCAGGAAGCTCAGCCAGAATTCACCCTGTGTCATGTTAAATATTCCAGCACTCATAATACGGACAAGGCCATATCGGTCCCCATGTAATATAGTTCCAATGGTTTCTAAAAAGAAAACAACAACAACAACAACAAAACCCTCCACTGTTTCCATTTGCAAAGTACAGTGCCATAGTATCCTTTAGCCTTTTCTTCTTAATAGCCTCATTTCCAATTTGGAATGGCAAGGGTACACTTTTTTTCCCAAAACGCAGGCATGTTGGCTAAGAATGGTGGGTACTGGAATCCAACACACCTAGGAAGGCTGCCACAGGAGGAATAGTTAGAACCTGCCTAGCATACTGTTATTTTCTCCAAAATTACTTATGATGGGACTAAAAACAGGTGAGGCAGTAAAGACCCTAGAAGTGAATACAGTTTTACACATCATCATTTTGCTTTTGTGTATTTCCCTTATGAATCAGCAACCTGGGACCTGGATAATGTCTCTTGCAAGACTAGGATTTTTATTTTTTTGTCTCTCTGGACACAGTCCATTGGGGCAATTGATGGAGGGGAGGAGATAATGAGTCAGCAAGTAAGCCCTGGGTGAAATGTGGCATTTCCCCTCCCTTTACCTTCAAAGATAGCTTTTTGATGGATTGCAGATATGGTGACGTGAAGCCCAAACTTGCCAGGTTCACTGTTAGGCAGGGTAAGTCGCTCTTACGTGTTTGGAACACTTGTCTCAGGTTGGTGGCTTGTGTCTCCCAGGCAACCACATCATTAACAAGCCATAACAGCCCAGGGCAGATTGGCTCAACCATGAGGGCTTGGCAATGTTCATGTAAGCAAGAGGGCGTGGCTCCGCATGTTTCTGTGTGTCATGGGCAGATGTGCCAAAAACCAGGGACTACTTGACAGGTATAAAGGCAATGTTTTGGAGGCTACAGAGCTTCTGATGAGAAGTACCTGGCTACACCAATACTATGGGATGAAAGTTGCCACAGAAGCTCCAGAGGTAAATACTAGAACTGGAGAGGGAAAGCTCTGTAAGAGAGGTAGGAAAAGGGATATCAAGCATGAAAAGGAAAGTGGGGACTGGTTTGTTCCCGGGCTGTGGAATAATTTCCATTGGTGGAAATGAGAGAGAGGGAGCGAGTGAATCATGGGGATGTTATCCCCAAGTGCTAGAAAGTAGAAGGTGCATGTCAAGCTTTATTTGTTTGTTGTGACATTGTTGCAGAAATCGGTGCTGCCTTCTGAGCTGGGTAAAGAGGGGAATTGTTGCTTTCCAAGATAATGCAGAGTTCATACTATCACACTATCTGCTCAGGAAATCCATTTTCTTCATTAAAAAAAAATGATGGGGACCAGCTAGAGCTGCACAATGGAAAGGCACTCTACACACAATCAGAGGCAGTTTGGTTTGTTTGGTCTTTATAGTTTATTTTTGATACTGAAAATAGATTGTGGAACTGAATTGTTGGGGGCCCAGTCATGGATGATACCTGGTGTATTTGCAAAATCCTAAATAGCAGCAGAGACAACAGATTCAGACTGCCCAGCCTAAATGAATCCCGAAATTTGTACTGTATCCTCACCATTATTATGTTGAAGTGTCACAGAAAAATTTTCAGCTATCCAAATGTGGCTTTTAGATGCCATCCCAAACTTGTTGATTGGTGATCTGAAAAGCAAACTTCCCTAGCTGTTTTGTACTTTTTCAAGTGGTGTCAGAGGCTTGGGTGTGTAACTAACTCTGCCAGTCCTTCTTACTGATTTTAGCTAAAGTGTGTAACGTATATTTTTGTGGAGTCAGTATTGAAACAAGAACGTTAACTGGTGGCAACATAGACACTGTCTTCCTTTGTGGTGGCACCTACTTTCTGGAATCCCCACCACAACCAGTAATCTGGAGCATGCCAACAATAATGGATCCCTGGAAATTACTTAAAAACATTACAAAAAGAAACTATTTGCTTCAATATTCTGTTACCATTAGCAATGATTATTGTGTTTTGATAGATGAGTGAGTGAGTGTGTATGTGTATTCTGATTGTGGTTTTTCTTGTTTGATATGAACCACTTTGTCTTTATCAATAGAAAAAAGGTATAACAATGCTTTTAAATAAAGAGAGAATTGACAAGGAAGCAGGTAAATAAAGTATAAAAGTGGCATGGATTTTGTAATTAATTGTTTTGTAAATGCAGAACACTGTAGGCTAAAGCAGGTGCCACATAAGCACAGAGCACCTCTATACCAGTCTTCCCCTATTTGGCCCCATCCATGAGTGCTTGACTGCAACCCCAGTCATACCTAGACATTGGTCATAGTGATTAGGGAGTGATGGATCTTGTGGCTCAGCACACCTAGAGAGTACTGGGTTGGGAAAGACTGCTCAGGATCATTCAAGGTAAATTCCCTCTGGAAAAGTAAAATAAATGCTGACCTTGCGTTTGAAACACTGTTTTCATTGTTTCCACTTGAAGCATCTTTGAATAGCTTTCTAAGGAGAATTGGATTTTTAGGTTGTTTAAAAGAGAACAGTTTGTACTGTGTATAGTTCTGGTCACCCCATCTCAAAAATAAGACACCAAGGCATGGAGGAGATACAGAAAAATATAAAGGAATGAGGAGCGGAATTGGAGCAGCTCCCTGTGAGGGAAGGCCAACGTGTTTGAGGCTTTGTATTTCAGAGGGAAAAGACCACTAAGGCAGGCGGGAGAGTGCTATACCAGTATAAAGTTATGCCTGGTGTGGAGCACATGAGTTGCTCTGAAAAAGAAAGGGGAGGGAATAAATAAATTATATGCATGAAGGCAATCAGTCTCTTCTATTCTATACCAACTCCTTACGCCCTGCCCCCTTATACCAAATTGTATCTTCAGGTTTGAAAAGTGATTCTCCCCCTCCTCCAGAAGAAGAGAAAACCATAGCTTGATCCAATTTGGATTACCCCCAAATAAAAGCAAGCCCGAGATACAGTGTTTCAAGACAGAGCTCTTATATTTCCTGGTTTAATAAAGCCAAGGGTGACAAGCTACTTTTATTGCTTCTAATTGGAGAAAACTATCCCATGTTTTTCCTTCTCTCTTCTTTTGAAGCGTCTGACAATTTTGTCTGTTTGGCAGGACGTAGAGCCACTTCCCAACGAAGACACCAACCTTATGCTCCACCTTCAGCGTTTGGAGAGCACACTTAGCCTCTTTGCTGAGGAGTCAGATAAAACACAGCTCTTTGCTCACCTGGGGCGCATGGCTCTGGAGTTCAACCGCCTGGCCTCCAAAGTGCACAAGAATGAACAGCGAACATCCATTCTTCAGGTTCGAAGGCTTCTGGTAGATGTGTATTGTTCGCTTGTTCCTGGTTTTCCTGAGTGCCTTTTTCTTTGTCTAATCTGTTTTCTTTCCCTCAAAGTCCTACTGAGTGGCCCAAACAAGTGTGAAATGGAAAATGGCTATAGTGTTCTCCATGGAAAAATGTTTCATACAGCCATCATACTACCTGGAACCCATTTAACCTCATCTGATTTGGAAGCTGAACAAGTACTGGTTAATAACTGAATGGGAAACCACTAGGAATTTCACGGAAAGGAATCCTGCCTAACAACCTGGAGTTTTTGTTGCCTGGCAGAGCTGACAATACTGAGCTAGATGTACCTGTGCTTTGACTCACTATCAGGCAGCTTCCTGTGTTCCTGACTGTATATCCCCTTGTAACACTGAGGTGTTAGGCTGGTTTACCTGTCCTCAGTGGATTTGTTGTGGTGAAAACAGCATTGGCTAATAGTAACTGAACCTTGTTGGAATATTTGTTCCCCATCATGCCGTTGCCATTGTCATTTTTCGCAAAGGCCGTGACTTGAAAGGAATGGGAATATCTGTCATCACTCAGATTTTTGAAAGCTCATTTTTTTTTTCCATCTTGGATATGAAGACATTGGCGAATGTTGGTCAATTCTTTTTAAAAAGGAATGAAAACTAATCAAAACCAAATTCTTGCGCATTTGCAGCAGCCAATTTTTGGTACAATAAATCTCAGCATAGAGAGGCCCCTGTTTTATCCGCCTGTCCAGTAGGGAGTTAAAGATGAGTTGCTTCTCTGAAAAAGAGGCGACAAGGCTAATTTAATAACATGATTGAATACAGAGGGATGAGACAATTAAGAGAGAGTTAAGCACTCAGAGCCCTGGGCCTGGATGGAAGAATGTGTCAGTTTTTGTTTCTCTTACTTTCAGATATTTTGAAATATCTAGATCTCAGGTGTGAGAAAGATACCCAAAGCAAACTGAAACAAAATTCTCACCTATCTCTGTTCTTGATAACAGTGAGTCCTGAACTACTACTAGCTGTACAAGAGCTGTTGCCCATGCAAACAAACACTATTTGTGTATCTGAAGCCTGAATGAATATCTGTATCTGAAGTAAGAGTTTACTTTTTGTTTGAGTATCCCTCATTTTCAATAAGGATATGAAACTTTCAACACCTGTCCACGGTGAAGCAGATTTCTAAAGCATCAGAAATACCGTTTTCCCCTTCCACACATACACTGATCTCTAAAACCTCCATGTAAAGAAGAGGACATTTCCCCTGAGCAAGTCATTGTGTAACTGATCCTTCTAAGAGAGATTTATGTTGTCAGGAAACTGAACTAAAGAATCCATGAAAAGGCAGCAACACATGTGTTCTCTGGGAGAGATGCCTGTTCCTTTTTTTTTTCCCTTCCTGATAATTTTCTTGGAATTGTGCAACCTTCCAGATGGTGAATTGCAGCTTCCAGCCTTGCTCGCTGCAAGTTGTGCTTCTTAGGGCAGTTCAGTAATGTAGCAATGAGATGCAGAATTCCCACCCCTGTGTCAGAGAAAGCCAGTGTGGCATAAATCTTCCTGTTACGCTAGGGTCCTCACTCAGACTAGGAGCTGGGGAGCTTGAGCAAGTCAGTATGTCCCAGCCTAACCTTCCTGACAGGATTGTTGTGAGGAAAAATAGTGTTTTGAGCTCACTAGAGGAAATGTGGGACATAACATCAAAGTCAAGGAAGAAGGAACCCAGTTTTGACATTTCTGACAAAATCTGAAGAAATAGATCACAAGGGATTAGGAAATTCAGATCAGGAAGCTGAATTAAAACAGAATTGTTTAGTGAAAGCAGTAGATGACCTCTTGTTAGAAACATCTTGGTCCAGTGGCCCTCAGCAGATAAGACTGAGCATTTACCATTGTTGGTGCTCATTTTTTTGTGTTGTTTTTTAACAGGCATTGTGTGAACAGTTGCGGAATGAGAATGAGGAGCTCAGAACCAAGTTGGAGAAGGAACTGGAGCAAAGGAACCAGATCTCTGAGAAGCTGAGGTGAGTACATGTCAGGTATGAAAGGAGTCCATGGGCTAGTAAATGTGCTGGGCAGTAGACCAAAGTGGCTGTTCAGAGTTTTCCAGTGTGTATCTGTTATAGAGCTAGTAAAAGTTATTTTCTTGAAATACAAGTCTCATGACCTTTGGTCACAATGTTATCATGGCCACTGGCCACAATGGCTGAGGCATTCTGGGAGTTGTGACCCATAGAAATAACTTTTCTAAGCTCTTATCTGTTGTGTGATGGAACTGAAGCTAATGCACTTGTTAGGAGATCTTCCTGCCCCAAAGTGGTGACCGTAAGACTCTTGTAGCTTTAGTGTCACTCTGAATCACCACCTGTCATATGAAGGATCTGGAAGAGCAGTTGCTTGCCCTGAAAGAGCCAGCGAAATGCTGTTTATAGAAGAGAATTCTGGCAATCCATTCTCCCTGGTGGTGGGGAACAGAAGGGGAGGAGCTACTCTGTGAAGAGCAGCGACAATGATAGGAATCCCCAGATAAGGATTAAGGGAATTTCCACATGTTGGATGACACTGTGTGAGGCCTACACATTGGATGACACTGATGAGGCCCAGTTCTACTAAAAGACTATAAGGAAAGGCCTTGCTCGGAAGAACATTTGGAAGATAATTCCAGGGAAATTCCACCTTGACCTCTAAATTACTTGGCAAAGAGCTATCCTGATGAGGTATCTAAACATCCTGAGCCTCAAAAAAGGATACCATAATACCAATGGTGGCTGGCTTTGAGCATCTCATTGCTCAACAAGTAATGCTTTCAAGCTTTCCCTTACCTGAAACCAAGCTCTTTTTGAAAGGGAGTCACAAAGATCTGACTGGGAATGGTAAGAAGTTATCTTTGGCTTTTTTTTTTATGGAGCTTGAGGGATATGCCCAGATTTTCACTCTGCCAAAATAAATAAAAGACCTGTTTGTCTGTTGTGCAGTGGTTCTCTAATTACATGAAGGTCATCATGTCTTAGTAACTTCTGCAGAGAGAGGTCAAATTTCTCAAGCTAGATCACTTTCTAGCTTTTTTGTTATTCCAGTAAAAATCTTACCAGGTTGTGTTGACATTCATCTGTCTAGGCTCATAATCAGAAATAGGAATGGCCCAGTTTCACAGGTTGGTTTCTCCCATGTCTGAGTTCTGGTAAATTCTAATTAAAAAATGAACTGAAGTTAAAGTTTCAGCCATCCTTAGGAACTGGTGAATCTGTCACTTTGCTTCCTTTGCCTTTCAAAATTGGTAAATTCTGATTTAAAGCATGAACCAAGATGGGTTTTTTACCCATCACTAGCCAGAATCAGAATCACTCAGGATCCTCCTGTGAGATGATGACTGCATTCCGCAGACAGAGGGATCTGTGGCCATATAAAGGACAAGATAAACGAGGGGAGAGACTTTGTGGCCGCAAATGGAGAAAAGAACTTTTATTTCCTTCTTTTACTGACTTTGTAGTGTGCCTTGAAAGCTAGCATAATATTTTGTGTGTGTGTGTATGCTTTCTGGTTGAGCTAGTAAAAGTATCGATATAATGTGTACTTGGTATATTGGATTTAATTTAATGGAATACTTCTGAATACTGTGACATGCTGCCCTCTAGAGGCATGGTCTTGGTTATGCATTGCACTTGCTTTGATGTGGCCTCAGCTTGCAGACATAGGCCAGCCTGAAGGAAGAGATGGTATCGATCTTTTGTTCTGAATTGAATTTAACTGAGATTGTAAAACATATAACATTTTGGACATAAAATACCAGCTCTAGCTCTGTCTTTAGATCAAAACAGATAGCTATGTTAGTTCATTTTGGAGCAAATGTTCACTGGGAAAATAAACGTATACTTTTCTTAGAAGAAACTACAGTTCACAATGTGGTGTGCAAGTATTTGTGTTTCACAGCACCTTTCCTCAGACTGGATGTCTAGAACAAAAAAATTAAAAAAAAACACAAGGGACAAATTTCTGAGAGACAGTAGAGATTGTTCTGTAAGTCGCTCCTAGAGAAAGCATTTGCAGACTGATTAAGCAGAAGATTTCAAGAAATGAGGAGGCAATTCCAGACAGAGATAAGTGGAGGCTTTCACCTTAGAAATACAAAATCTAGCTGTTGTGAGGGTATCTCTACTGGTTGTTAAAAATTGTCATTTCCTTTCAGTGCAGGACACTTAAAGGTATTCAGTTAATCAGTTATCTGAGCAGAATGTGACATGAAAAAGAGAAAAAAGTCTTGGAACATTGAAAAAAGAGATGATTTTATTCTTGTAAACAGCACAGCGCATTTCGGCCTGAAAATATTTTTGCAGCCTTCTTCAAGGGAACTACAACTTTAAAATGAACCTGCAGAGATTCAGAAAAGAATGTGTCCAAAGCTTATGCTGGATGACTGTCTCTTTTCCACATCTCAACTCTTGAGTGTTACTTGTCCTCTTTGCTTTTTAATCTGAATAGAACAACCAGCAAGAGATTCTTCTGTGCCATGTGTAATCTAGATAATATCCCAAGAGCAAAAATTAGGAAACAGAACAAATTTTTCTTCTTAATTTTATTTGAAAGAAAGGACACTGGGCATATTTTTAATTTATTTATCTACGTCCTTAAACAAGTAGCTTTTCTAAGTATCTTGCATGTATGTCTGGCTTGATCACTGTCTATAGTAATCTCATTATTAATACAGGAGTGAACTGAGTGACTTCTGTAAATATGTTTCCTTCAGAGGTTGAAAAGCTCTGTAGTATGATTTCTCACTGCTGCTCTACTGAAAGGCCAACCTCTAACTGCTAAGATGGCCGATTCCTATTCCTTCATCAAAAAGCACCTTCCATATGGTGATACTTAGTTGTGTGGTTTCATGCAGAACTGCTGTAACTGTTTTGCACAGTCCTTGTCTGAGGATGCCATGATGTTACCTTCTATGACTACAGAAGGTGATGGATTTTCCTCCATTAGAGGTTTTTAAGCAGAGGTTGGATCCCCACTGCTCAAGGTTGCTTTAACTGTGGATTCTTGCACTGGCAGGGAGTTGGACTGGATTATCTGTGGAATCCCTTGAAACTCTGAGATACTATAAGAAATGGTAGTGAATAAATATAATGTTGTATTTGCAAGGAGGCTTTGCAGTAGGGGGTGAAAAGAAAAAGAATTCATCCAGTTTTCACTAGAACAAATGAAGAGTCTTGCTGGATTTCTTACTGGCTGTGGCCAACCTAGTGCATCTTGGGAAGCCCACAAACCATACCTGTCTCCTGTCACTGTTATACTGAGCAACTGAGGCTCAGGGGCATGCTGCCTCTCATCTGGGAGGTGAAATGTAGCCATCAGCTAGTAGCTACTGATTAGCCATATCGTCTATGGAGGTTCCTCTACTTAGATTCACAGGGGATAACTTTCTCCAGAGATTTTGAAGCTGGTCATGTTCAGGCTGTTGTGTCCTTCTTGCTCTACTTCCACATCATGCTGCAAACTAGAAAAATGCATTCCTCTCCATAATGCTCAGTTTGATCTGTTATTATCTTCCAATATAGGTGTGAGAATCTGGAGCTCAGGAAGATGGTGACGATGAGCAGCAAAGAAGGAATGAAAACAGAAAGCACTGAATATGCGGGACAGCAACAGGTAGGAAGCTTTTGTGAGAGACTGGACTGCCCATCCATCTTGAGCCAAGATTCTTGACCTGTTCCAGATTCTGCAGAATGAATGTCTGAGAGCAGAGGCCAGAAATGCGCTGACCTTTTCTACTTGTTTAATCTGTGCTTCAGTCTCTGAAAAGTTTCAAAATATCTCAAAGCAGAATGACCATGCATGCCCCTGTTAGTTTTGTTAGAGGAGATTTTTTACTCTTCTCAGTTACGTGTGATGCAGATTGTCATGAAGTGCTGACTTCTGCAACCCAGCGTGCCCGTGATGGGCAGGGCTGCCTGTCCCATCACTTCTAACATGCATGCTGGAATGATGGGAATTGTAGACCATTCCAGCTAGAGAACATCATATTGGGGAAGGCTGGTGAAGGGCCTTGGATGCTAGGTTTGACCTGGGGTGGCATGAATGCAATGACTTGAGTGGAAAACTTGCTGCCAGAATTTCCTTAAGGACCCCATGTCTGCTTTTCAGAAGGGAGCAGCAGAGGAGAAGGTCATGGGAAAAGGCATTGTGGGGACAAGTGAGAAGAAAGTGAAGATACTTGAGCACCAGCGCAATGAGGTAAGTTAGGCATCTTGGCTATTGCATGACAGTCTGCTTTAGGAACAGAGGCTGCTACCTTTACCACAGAAGAGAGGAACCTCAGTTTCTCCAGATGTTTTGTACTCTATTTCTCATCAGCCTGGCCAACTTGACCAGTGGTCAAAGATTGCATGAGTCCTTAATGTATGGTGAGCTACAGCTTCCCTTGGACCAGACTTCTTCTTCATGTAGCCCACAGTTGTCAACCAACAATGGCTCTGCAGGGTCTCAAGCCTTTCCAGTCATTTGCTGCTTGAGCCTTTTAGCTGGAGCGTCAGAGACTGAATCAGGGATCAGCTGGTGCTCTATCACCAAGCCACTTTTTTCTCTCCTTGATCAAAGAATGGGACAAGACAAACTGACTGTGGGTGGTGTCCAGTTCATCAATCTGATCAAAGCTCAAGTGGGATTATCAAAGACAAGTATCTGAAGATCAGACCAGAACAGAGGTGGGAAAGCTTTGGTCTTCCACATGTTTTAGACCTCGTTGTCCCAAAGTCTCACCCAGCATGGCCAGTGGTAAGCTGTTACGGAAACTGAAGTCCCAAACATCTGAATTAGACAGGACTGACAAGATTTTGCCTTAAGGACTGAATCAGTGGGGAGCTAAGACTATAAACTTCAGGATAACTCTGTGAATTCTTTCTAGCTGCTGGAAGTGAATAAGCAGTGGGACCATCATTTCAGATCGATGAAGCACCAGTATGAGCAGAAGGTAATGGATTTCCAGTATATTGACAAATAGCATTTTGTAGATGGCACTTATTCCACCTAGTGAAACTCAAGAATATTGCTTCATCATTATTGTTGGAAGGAAAAATGTCAACAGACATATTGCTGAAGAGAAAATCCACAAAATTCTGTAGCCCTGTTTTTTTTTTATCCCACTTGAGTCTACTTATGTTACATCATCTAAAGGGAATATTTATTCACAATAGAAACATTTTCATTATGGACGAGAAGATGTTAATGCTTATGGAAATGGACTTAGGTATCTCTTTAATATGCCCCCAACACACTAAACTCTGCATATCTAAGCTAGATAAATCCAGAATGATTTGATAAACTAGGACCCAAGCTATTAAAAGTTTAAAGGGTTATCTGACGGACCACTTTCACCCATACAACCCTGCCTATAAACTAAGATCTGGCTTGAGGCTCTTTCTTAAGTGCCTGCTGTTAAGGTCATTGTGGTTGTGAAGTATTACATGCAAGACTTTCTTGGTGTTGTCCTTCAGTCTTTTCCAGTAGCCCATGGTGGGAATCCTGCTGCCTGTCAACTACACACGATGTGTGGGCCTCTTCCAGATAACCCTTTGACCTCTCTGCCAAAACTTAATAAAAATACCCTTTTCTGTTCATAGAAGCTGTGCTATCCTGCACATTGTTTTGCCTAAAAAAAACAAAGCAGGGAGGTTTAGAAAACTGAAAATTGGCTTCTGGCCACTTCCAGATCTTATTTTTTGAAACCTGGAGTGGCTGGGATTGGTGTGAAGGTCCAGAGGGTTAAAAATGGACTCCCAGACCAGTACAGCTTGCCCACTCCTGCAGTAGACATACACCTTGCACGTTCTACTGTAGCATTTTGGTAGAGCTTGAAAAACCTTCCTTGCCACTCTGCCTTTGATACATACTCTAGCTTACATAGGCAGAGAAGCCTCCCCAAGTAATTCTGAGCACCTGTTATGATAGCATCACCTTTAGGTGGTACATTGTTGTTCATTTCTTTTGGTACTTTGCATAGCAAAAACATAGAAGTTTTCAAATTCTCAAATTATATTCTCCTCCTGGCAGATAACAGATCTACGGCAAAAGCTGGCAGACTCCCAGAAGACGCTGAGTGAAATGGAGGCCGAGCGGGAGCAGAAGCAGAGGGATTTTGACCGCAAGCTTATTCTAGCAAAATCCAAGATTGAAGAGGAAGAAGTGAGTCTCTTCGATAAGAGAATTAAAATTCTGCTAGAGAACACACGAGCTTCTCCTTTTGAATATTGTTGGCTGTGGAATTATGGGAGCTGAAGCCTGACACATTGGGGAAGGCTGGTCTAAAGCAGAAATCAGGTCTAAGATTAAACTAATTCTGACAGGCAGTGAGGCTTGGGTGGCTTTTAGTCATGTTTTTCAGCCCTCAGGAGCTCCATAATCAATAACCATGAAAACATTAAGTTTTAAATCTTCAGAAATACTATTGTTCAAGAGAAGCAGCAGAATTAGCAAAAGCAGGATCTTAGTGGGTGCGGTTGAGATGGAATCACTACCTTCTAAAGAAAAACTTAGGCCTAGCCCAATAATATTGAGCCCATGGGGCTGTCTCAGTACATCTTTGCTCCCAACACATGGTAGCAGGATGTACAGTGGACTTGGTTTTTGCTATTGAGTGGATCAGATATGATCTGGTTTGAAGGGGTGCACAACAGCACTGTTGTGCTCAGTTCACTTCCTTCTGAAGTATGGCTTGATGGTAGTGGACCTTCCTTGAAGGGGTGGGAAACTGATTAAGGTGGAGATATATACAATACCAAGAATTTCTATATGCTTTGGGAGATTATATGGCAGATAGGGGCAGCAATTCAGTAGAATCCAGGGTCTCATTATAGGATGGTGAGATGGTAAGGGCCAGTCTATGACTGTGGTACACATAATTTACCTTGGTTTACAGAAGAACTATAGGCAATGAGATAGGCTGGATGAAGGCTAGCCTGCAAGCAGCAGAGGTTACAGAGCAAATATGACTGAAAATTAATGAGGACTCAAAGAGATCCCATTATGCACCTACACTCTATAGTCCAGCAGACCTGTTTCAAGTGCAGCAAGAAGCCTATTGAGATCAGGCTCAGAGAGCCCAGGACTGGAACCCTAAGTTGCCTGCTGTGATAAATGTGATAAATGCATTTTGAGCAGAAAGTCCTTGTATTCTATCAGAACTGGACACCACAGTTTTTGCAGGGTAGTTTCCATTGTGCCATCCGGTCAGGTTTTTGGGGATCAGTTTCAGTTGTTGCAGCTTGATGATGTGAATAAAATGCCTGGTGCTGTTTGTGTAAGATGCTTGAGTGTGTGGTGGCTGGGAAGGTTCAGCTGTTCTTGGGGGGAAAAAAATTATCAGGATCCATTTCAGTCTGGATTCAGGCCAGGGTTTGGTGCAGGGACAGCCTTGGTTGACCTTACCAATGAGCTGTTCTGAGGGAAAGACAGAGGGAGTGCTACCTTGTTGATCTTTCTGCATCTGTCAGCAGCTTTTTATTCCATTAATCACAGCATCCTGCTGAACAGTCTCCATCAGATGGGAGTGGGAGTCATTATGTTATAATGGTTCCCCTCTTATTTGTTTTAAGAAAGTGGCATTAAGAGACTCCTGTCCAGCCCCATGGCCATTGTGCTGTGTAGTGACACAGGGTTCCATCTTGTCTTGCATGCTGTTCAATGTCTATATAAAGCCACTGGGTCGGGTCATTAGGAGTGTATGCTGATGACACTCTGCTCTACTTCTCCATATTGCTGACGTTAGCTGGGGCTACGTAGGTGCTGGAGTAGTGCCTAGATGCTGTAACGGGCTGAATGAAGACCAGTAAACTGAAACTAAATCTTGATAAGGTGGAAGCTCTGTGGACTAGTGGTTTTTGTGTCCAAGAATTGGGTAAGCTGCATGCTCTAGATGGAGTTGTACTCCCCCTGAAGGAGGTACATAACTTGGGTGTACTCTTTGGTCCGTCTTTGTCACAAGATAGATTCCAAGGACCAGCTTTCCTAGATAGGGATGATTTTAGCCATGGTAATCCATACACTAACCTCTCAATTAGACCACTGCAATGCATTCTGTGTGGAGCTGCCCTTGAAGATGATTCAGAAATTGTAGTTAGTGCAAAATGTAGCAGGTGGACTGCCGGCTGAAACACTGTACAGAAATTATATTACACCAGGTTGAAAAGAGCTGAACTAGCTGCCAGTGAACTGTATGGGTGATAATATTTGAAGTCCTAAATGGCTTGGGATCTCAGTTCTTGAGGAAGACCTCTCCTTACATATCTCTGCCCAAGAATAGAAGTCTGTTGTGTGAGCCTTCCTCTCTGCCCCACCAGTGGGGGAAATACCTTGTGGGAGGACATGGAAGAGGGACTTCTCTGCTGCAGCACCCCACTTGTGGAATGTCCTGCCCTCAGAGGTCTGATTGATGCCAGCACTGGTGTCATTCCAGCACCAAGTCTAAACACAGCTTTTTATTAAAGCCTTTGAAACATAGTTGATTTCACACAATTTGTACATTTGGTATGGTCAGCATTATTTTGGGGTTTTTTTTAACTGGTTTCAGATCATCTGGTTTTAAGTAATAATGATTTAATATATTTGTAGTCTTTAAAAAAAGTATTTTTATTGCTATTTTTTGTTTTAAATTGGTTTGATTATATGGTGCTCTGAGATCTTCAGATGTAGGGCAAGGTATAAATATTTTAATTAATAAATAACTAAAAATATTCCATACTATTGAAATACCCAGAGCCAGAAAACAGGTTCACATGAGGTGGAATGTTTTTGTTTTGTTTTGGTTTGGTTTGGTTTTTTTGGGTTGCAGTGAGCTCTCTTTTTTGCAAAAACATTAAAAAATAAAAAGTAACCAGCATAATATTTGTGTCTTAAAAGCATTACTATTTTTATCTGTTTTAAAGAAAAGTGTGGCGTGTGGCAGACACTTGAGGACTTTTGTTTTTTTAATTCTTCAGGTGACAATGTCGTAAGATGTCTGCCTTTAACTCTAGTGCAGTGAATTTTGTGACTTAGGGGAAGTGAAATGTCCTGTCTGCTTGGATGAGTGTTAGCCTCTTGCTATGGCAGAACCTGTGAAAGAGTGTTAACTTTCCTTGTGAATAAAGAGATAGGTTGTATGGTATCTTTGACAATGGAAATCAAGATTTATTTATTTTTTTATAGAGAGGAAGGAAGGGCATGCTGTCATAAAAAAGAGTAACTCTTCCAAGCTTTTTTGGGGCAGGGAGTGAAGGCCGTAGATCCAGAACCAATGATAGTAGTGCAAGGGTAGGGATCAACTTCAGGGGCAATCTGTCTAGGGCCTCTCACATGGTGTTGACAGGAAAGACCCAAAATCACTAGTGGGGCAGAACTTCCCTCCCTTTCTCCCTCTGTCGTATTTTCTTTCCCAGCAGGCTGACAGGGGAGGGACTAATCATTATTGCCAGAGATCTGAACTGGTTGCTTATAGAGGACTTTTGTAGCTAGCCGTAGGCCCACAGGAAAATGTCTGCACTCAGATCCCTGTATGCACGTGTAATGATACCTTGACTTTTTTGTGTCTGTCTGTCTCGCAGGCAGAAAAGGAGAGTCTTAGTTCAGAGGTGAAGGACCTAAAACAGAGAGTGAAGTCGCTTCAGGATCAGTTGACTCCACTCATCAGACAAAGAGACTACTTGGAGAAGGAGATTCTCCGGTTAAATAAGGTGAGTAGTCTTTGGGAAATGTGTACCTTCCAGACTCAGTTTCTCTGTAGTGATGTCATATTACGTCCCCATGGATTATGGGCTTCCGTGGACAATAGAATGGCCAGTGCTATGAATTTGTGTATATGTGTATCATTTTGTTATTATTGCTATTTATCTGACACAAGGCTGCTTTGACTCTTCTATCTGCCCCTATCTCCAGGCTTTAGAAGAAGCCCTGAACATCCAGGCCTCTGCCCCTTCCTCTCCTGCCTTCAACAGCCCTGCTGACCCAGCTATAAGCATCCGACAGCAGGAGATGATGACCCAAAATGAACTCCTGAAGCAACAGGTATGGGATTTTTCCATAAAACCAGGACCACCCTCAGTTTGGGCCCACTTGTAAGCCAGAATTATTTACATAGGCAAAAATGACAGTACTCAACCTTTATTTTGCTATTCCTTTTGGTTTTGCTCATTCTCAGTGGTGTACTGTGCTCCCTCTTGATTTTGACTCCATGGGCATTAATGGCCAAATACTGGACTCCGCTTTTCTCCTATCCATCAGACTTAAGGAATGATCTTTTCTCCCTGGGTCCTCATTGTCTTTCCTTATTAATGACAATTTTATTATGTTAATGATTGTATGAAAGGTTTCAGCAGTGATTATTTCTTGGTTTTTTTTACTGGTCTTGAGACATTTTGATTGGGTTTATTGCTTGATTTCAGGTAAAAATTTAATATTAGAAGATTAGTGCAGACTTAGTCATATGTGGAGTAGACCTATTGAAATCAGTTTTGCTGTTGTCATTGCCATTGGAGGTATTGTACTCTGGAGATGTGATCAGATGATATGACTCATTAAAAAGATGATAATGCTTAGTTAAATGAAAGATAGGACTGACTCAGTCAGGGAAGCTGCAGCCCCTTGCAAGACCTGAGCAAGGCTCTTGGAAGTATAGGATTGCTGCAGGTTGAAGCTGACTTGATGGTAAATACAACTGCATTGGCTCTGAGTGGAAAAAAAGTTTCTCTGTAGCTTAGTTTTGTTTGCCACTGGAGGAGGGGAAAAGAAAATGGAAAGGCAGCTGTGACTCCTCCTCCTCCTTCTGACACTTGCTCTGGTCATGACAACAGCAGATGCCTCTGAGCTTTTCTTCCATTGGTGGGCCACTGTTGTTGCCCCTCTGAGCCATTTCCAATGCAAGTCCTGTAAGAGATCCCTTCTCACCCATTCTCCCCAAGAATCTTATCCCAGATTGAAAAACTGTCCTGGGGAAAGCAGTGTCAAAACTTTGGCATTTTCAATGGTATCATTTCCAACTGAGGAACCTGGAGAAGCACAGTGCATTTGTGTGTGTGTGTGCGCATGCACGCGTGTGTGTCTGTGTGTGTGTTGTCTACACTACCATGTAATGCCTGATGTACAGAATTTGCAGAGATTTTCCTGATAGGCAAATTCAGATACTTGAGCCTCAGCACTCAGAAGAGACAAAGATGCATGTATCTGACACTTTTACTCATGTATCTGACTAAGAATGTTTTACTTTATGTAGGTTTTATGAGCATTCCCTCCAGCATCCTCCACTTGTGCTTTTTGCATTCCCATCATTTGGATCCAGAAATATACACCTGCAGAAAGAAAATTTCCATCCCTAGTCTTCCCATTGTCACTCCACAGTCCCCCTCAATGCTGAACAAAGAGCAGTGGGAGGAGTATCTCCCAATTAGGCACAGACATGTCTGAACACTGTCTTTAAGGAAGACTGTGTGTGTGTGTGTGTGTGTGTGTGTGTGTGCATAGAGCCAGCATAACATGTGACCTTTGGGCCAGAAAGGTTGTACACCCTTGGCCTATTCCAAGTATGGCTAGGTCAACCTAGCAGGTTATTTTGAAGGTTTTTGTGTTGTATATTCTATTTTGATCTGTTGGAAGTCACTCTAAGAGGACTTGGATTGATAGAGAAATTCACGCTTATCTATAAATATTTTAAATCAATAAATTTAATTGCAGGCTTTTATTCATGTCAGAATTTTTTTACCCTGGGGAACTAGCTCTGAGAAGAGCCTTGCCCGCTATGACTGGACTAATTTTTGAGGAGACCCAGATGACCATTGTAAGTTCAGAATAATTGGAGAATGTGGGGACAGCTGTAATCTTATGAAGAGAATGGCTTAGTTAGAGAGTCTCCTGCCTCTCAGAAGAGTGGTGTGGGTTGTGATGTTCAGCTTACACAAACATATAGCATATGGTGCTTTTCCCTCATATACCAGCATTAAAACCCAGCATACTTCAAGGATTTTTGGTGTGATTCTAAGACTTCAGAGTATCTTCTTGTTTTGCCAGGTGAAGATCTTTGAGGAGGACTTCCAGCGAGAGCGGAGTGACAGGGAAAGAATGAATGAGGAAAAGGAGGAGCTCAAGCAGCAGTTAGAGAAGCTTCAGAAGCAGTTAATGCTTACCAACAACCAGGTAGGAGCCAAAAGGATGTATGCAGATGTCAAAGGTGGTAGCACATTCTGCTTGGACCATCTTGGAGGAGACCGAAAATTAGGCTGTTTGCCCAAATCCTTCCAGTTAATGGAGCCATGCCCCTCTGAGCCACCACTGCTTCTTTCTCTCTTTTGGTCTTTGTCACCCTCCCTTTCTTGCTTCTTTCAAGACACATTGCCTGCTCCTTGTTATTTTCTTTCTTTCCCTATTTAGTCAGCTTGCTTCTTATTCCTCTCTTCTAGGTCTAACCTAGAGGATGACAATCTGAACCATCATAAACTCTGGGGAATCCCTTGCTGTGTACTTTGATCACGTACTGCTCTTGCCTCTTAGGGTAGCTCAGGAAAGAAAAAGACAGATCTCCCTGGCAAATCAAAGGGATCTTTCCAGAAGCCTTCTGTAGTTCTTTCTAAGTTGATTAGAAAGTAGACCCAGCTCACACTTCACAAGTCACTTTGTTCCTTGGTGCCTTTGGCTGTTCTGTTGAAGGGAGTTAAAGTGGGGAGGGCAACACCCATAAGAAGAGCAGCATTTTAGGTGATTCTGCCCCAAAGGGATTAATAGAGTAGTGGGTTAATGTAACAGTAGTGGGGAAATCACTGTTCTTTTGCAAGTGCTATTCACAAGGAACAGACAATGATTTGGTGTCAAAGGGAATGTCTGGCAAGCCACACAAAAAAACTTGCTTGGCCATGTGGATCACAGGTTGTACACCTATGTCCTAGACATTACTCATCACTGCCATCAGCTGTATCCATAACACATTTCAGAGCATGCAATACAGTGTTCTTGGGCAGCTTTCTAGAAAAGATATTCTAACTAAGTAATTCCTTTTGGGAAGACAAAGAGAAGGTGGAGGAGGCCAGCCAGGAAACTTAAGAGAAAGCTCATTCAAATTCTCATTTGAATTAGAAAGCTCATTCAAATCCTTAGGTGGTAAAGCTTTGGAAGCCATGAAGATAACTCTCTCAGCCAGAAAGAGTGGCTGCTCAAAATATCCATTGCAACTCTGCATGACCTATTAGTTGTCTCTTCCCTTGGTGATCACTGCTTTCCCCTCTGTGAGCATGTGCAGAGGGGCAAAACAAATGTCCTGCTTTTGTTGATCCACAGTGGCAGGCAGATTCAGTACAGCCAGGTTACTCCAGCATATTTGAGCAAAGCATTTGGAGCTGGGAAGGGGAGGGAAGAAAGGAATGTGAGCATCTCTTTTACCTGTTGCATTCCCTCATTCTGTGTCTTCATGGTAGCTGAGGACCTTTAAAGAAGACTACCATAAAGAGAAGGAGGAGAAGGACAAGTACAAGAAACTGCTGAAGCAGCACAAACAGGTACCGATTTATGGTTCTAGGGTGAAGCACTAGCTATTTCAACAATGCTAAAGAACTAGACCAGTGTCACTTGGTCATGCCAGCTTGTGCTATGACCTGATGAATTTGACACTGACAGTAATGATGAAAGCATGCAGCTCAGACTTTTGTATTACTTAAAATGGCTTATTTTGGGCCACTGCATGCTCAAGATGGCAAATGGTCAATTTTCTGGTCCAAGTCACTTCTGCATGCATTCATCACAACAAACGTTCTTTCTGCATGAATCTGTATGAAAACTTACATTGAGTTGTGTGCTTGTAAATGGACTTTAGAAATGATGAAGACTGCATCATGCCAGTTAGCAGCATCTTAGTATTCCCTTTGTAAAATGTGAGCAGCACCTGTGCAGTACAGTACAGAAGTGTACAAAGACATAGCCATGTTAGTCTGGATCAGGTGCATTAGTCTGGGTCAGTATACAAAGGGATCTTACAGCACCTTTGAGATTAATTGAGAGAAAGAAGTTGGTAGCACAGGCTTTTTTAAACTAGGTCAACTTCATCAGATATAAGATCAGATGCAACTGTAGTCACAAAAAACTGGAGCAACCCAGGAAGAGTAAGGCTGCTCTGTAGCTTCAGGTTTGATGTTAATTTGCCTATTTGGTGTGACTGAAACTAGAGCTGCTTTTATGCCAGAGCAGGTCTGATACCTTTTTGATAAGGTGGTAGAGCAGAACTCCTTTGTTTCCTATTTTTCCTCTTCCTCTTGGCAACTATGAGATTGAAATGCTATGAAAGGTAGGATAGCATTCCTTCCCTCAGTTTTAAAAGTGGATGAAGAGTGCAAGTTGTCAAAACCATAATTTCCTTCCTGTGCCATGATACTCTGCAGGGGTTAAATTTTTGCTTTTTCAATGCTGGGGTGTCTGTGTGCTTGCATCTGTTTCAGCTTCCTGCTTTCTCACTTACAGCATTCTGGTGACAGACTTCACCCAGAGCCACTGCAGCCAGCACCAATTGCCCCAGTTCCCATGTTCCAGTTCCAGTGCAGCCCTCCAGCCCAAGCACACCGGTATCGTGGTTATGAGGATTGGCAACAGATCAGATACCCACCCCCAGCCCTGGCAAATGAACAGCCTCCAGTTCAGAATTACCACCGTTTCCCTCCGGTGAGTTAACTCAATGCAAAAGCAGTGGGGCTGAGAGAAGCCTTCTGCAAACTAGGAGCACTTACTGGAGAGCCCTCCCTTGAACTGTTCTCCCCACATCAGAGATTTTAGGATTGGACCAGGCACTCTACACAAGTCTTCAGGGAATGAGATCCTCGAAACAACAAGATCCAGTTATACCATTCACAGTGCTTTGTCTCGTTTGTTCACCACTGCCATTTTAACCCACATGGGATTTCTTCATTTTTATGTTTAACTGTCTTTTTTCCCTCCTCCTTGTAGCCAGAATATGCTTGGTACTCACCACCATGTGTTCTGTCGCAAAATCAGAACTCACAAGCAGCAGATGGTGTGAAACAGCTCCCCAAGGAATCAGGTAAAGAAAGAGTTCCAGCTCTTTTGAAAACAATTAAATGTTATTTCTTCCCTTGCTGTCCTTTAAGGGTCCATTTGTATGCTGTAATATTCACATGGCATCATTGATTACCCCATGGGGATATCTGTATCATCTGTACGTGCTCACCAGGAGGATCCTTTCCATTGCATGAAAGAACATGCAATGCCACCACAGCCACCTATTAATGTCCATTTCCCATACAACTGGGAAGATGTATTACAACTACCATGTGGCAAAAGCAACATGCAGAAGTTATTTCAAAAAGCCTTCTCATACTTTCAGAAAGCTTGCAGGAACAAACAAGGAAGATGCCTGTCTTCCTTATGTCTACACTGCCATATAATGCCTGCCGTACAGAATTTGCAGATTCAGACAATAGGCAAATTCAGACACCTGAGCCTCAACATTCAAAAGAGACAAAGATGCATGTTTTATGAGCATTCCTTCCAGCATCCTCCACTTGTGCTTTTTGCTTTTCCATCATTTGGATCCAGAATTACACACCTGCAAAAAGAAAATTTCCATCTCCAGTCTTCCCATTGTCACTCCACAATCCCCCTCAATGCTGCACAAAGAGCAGTGGGAGGGGTATCCCCCAATTAGGCAGACTCACGTTAAGTGAATGGAGCCCTTTTACTCATGAAAGACAAATCCTTGATTCAATCCCACAATGGTCCGATACAAGCACTTCTTGTGAGAAATAAAAATGGCATCATTTCTCCATCTTGCAGGATAGGAATTGGTCAAGCTAAGATTTGCTCTGTGCAGGACTTCTTGGAATGTCTTTCCACTTGGATTGTCTTTTCCTTTCCGTTTGAATTCACAAGACTCCTGGCTTGTATCTCTATTAAAATGTTAAATTTGCATGATTTTCTACTATTTTGCACCTATAATGGGAATTTGAAAACCTATTTTTGAGTGCCAGGCATAAATTGGATAATATTTGAGTGTCAAAGAGATATCTGGTAGTAGAACCTGTTAGTACTTGATCCTTGAGGATTAGAAGAAGTGGTTCATGGCATGTCAATTAATTTCATTAGAGCTGAAATTATGTGGTGCTTGTTTGGGGATATTAGGACCACAGTAAAGTAAGGTTTTAAGTGCAATTTTTGTAATGTGTGTTTTCTTGCCTTTCAGACCCTACAGGTCTTGGATTACCTAATAACCAGCGACCTGCTTAGTCTGTGTGGTGCTATATGTAAGCATCAAAAGTGGAGTTGCAGAATGCATGTGAACCTGCGTGTACAGATAATCTCCTTGTACTTCTTGGACACTGTTCACATTTGTGTGTGTATATATAAATATATAAGCTGGATGCTTGAGATGATAGTGGCTTTAGCAGCGTTTTCTGAAGATGTACAGCCTGGAACATTGAAGAATGGCCAGTGGTCTGTTGCTTCTGGAAAATCTCCCATTGAGAAACTTACCTGGATTTCTCTTTCTCTCATTGTTTGTCTCCACCTGACATCACAGACTCAGTTGCAAGAGAACAGTGCTAAGACTTCAGTAGCAAACACATTTTGTGGTTGTTGCTGTTACAACACAGGACATACAGGTCTCCTGCATCAACCAGACCTGCATTTCTTTGATTACTGTGCTGTATGACAGCTTTCCATTGATGGCATGACATTTTTACATTTACTGGCAGCAGAAACATTCTCTGTGCAAAATTTCTTTTGGAGAGGGCAACTGCTGTCTCATCGTGGCCAGTGCCAACACTCTGCAGTGTTGCAAGGGAGAAGAAAGAGAAGTAAAAAAATTACGTCCCTGTGTGTGCGTGTGTGTTTCTTTATTATGAATGTCTATAGTGTATAGGAATAAAAATGAAAGATACCTTTCCTATTCTGAATATATATTATTAAAATTTACAATTCTAGTTCAGTGGTTTTTGCCATAGGAAATGTTAATTTGGTTCTCCAGTCAACAGTGCTGTACGGCATGGCTTAAACTTGATATGTGTTCATGTCTTATATCACCCACTCTCTTTACTCATATATTTTAAATGCCCTTAACTTGGAATGTGTGAAGTTTTCTTTTCCTAAAACTTTACCCAGTCTGATTCTGATCCCCTAGTATGGAACACAGTGAGATTGAACATGTTTGTCTAAATCTTATGTTGGGAAAAAGCATAGGAGATTTTACTCCACAGCTTCTGTCTATCATCTAACTACCCAGTCTTGGAAACAACATCCTGGACTAGATGTCTGAAACAAGGCACTCCTTATATTTTTCTGAGTGTTGCTGTTATTGTGTGCCATTGAGTCATTCCTGACTGATGGTGACCTTAAAATGAACCTCTCATGGGGTTTTCTGGGGGCCAAGAGTGTGTGACGCAACCAAGCTCACCCTGTTGGTTTCCATGGCTGAGCAGGGAGTCAATCCCTGGTCTCCAGGTTCATAGTTCAATGCTCAAACAACTATACCACACTGGTTTTTCTAATAGGATGGGTATATTCATGCAGTAAATTTGTAGTAATGGAATTTTGCAGTGGCGATAATGGTGGGCAGGTTGGAAGAGTGATCAGCAAATGTCTTTTTGGAATGATGATGTATTAAATCAAAATATTAAAAATCCTGCTACAGATAGTGTTCTTGATGTGGTCATATGATTAAAGAGAATCAGTTTGTTTTCTTAACACCACTAGTTCCATCAGTCAGGTTCAATATCATGACCTACCTGAGCCAGGACCAACCTTATTGGCCTTCAGGATATTGATGGTGAAACAGTCCTCGGTTTTCTATCAGCATCCCACACATTTTGCTTATATGACTTCCTCTCTATTCACACCATACAGGCTGGGTACTTCAGCAAAGCAGTCAGATGCTTGAGTAAACTAAGAGTCTTTATGTAAGACAGGAGACATCTTATGGTATTTATATGAGTGAATGGAGAAATGCAGAACAGTAGTGGTTTTAAAGAGAAGTTTTAATTATTAGACTGCACCAACATTTACCAGTGGAAGGTGGATAAGGCAGTAAGCATAAAGTGGCTAGGTAGAAATCAGATGACTAATAAAATCCTCAGCAGGGGATTAATGTTTGGCACCTTTATAAGTACAGAAAAAGATAATAGGGATACATGAAAAGTGGCATGTAACATTATGCTTGGCATGAAGAAAATAGGCAGTAGATAGGCAGAACCCAGACCCATCCAATGAAGCTGAATGGCGGGCTATTTGATAAAAAGGAGTTCATCTCCAGACATTTAAGTTGTGGAGTTCAGTACCGTAAGATATAAATAGGTGATGGTATTTGATCTTATCCAGCATGGATCTTTATTTTCTCAGTATAGGGGCTGTGCAGGAATGAAATGTGACAGTGGATAGAGATGAAAGATGGATAAGACTCTTAAACTGAGTGGAACCTGCCAAGAGCTTGGCCACAAAGAAATGTCCATCAAATCCTTTAGAGACAACACTTCCCTGAGGCAATAACTGCAGGATATATTTGTTTTTTCCCTCTCTCGTCTTCAAACAGAAAAAAAACCCAAAATGTTTACAATGAAAGGATAAATGTAGACTACCCAGAAAATGTGTTACAAAGGAGACCTGTAAACTTTTCCCTGTAAAAATCGAGCTGTTCACTAAGGTTACCTTTGTTGCAAGAGCATGTGTATAAATTATTACAAAACAAGCTACAACAGAGAGAGAGAGAGGTGAAGGAAAGAAGAATCTCTCTAAATGGCAACACTTTTTCCAAACATTTTCAGAAACAGAATATGTTGCCACTGTGTTTAGATAAGGTACTCTTTTTTTTGCTAGCCAATATTCCTATTTTGTAAATGTTTAGACATTTTGTTTGTACAAGATGATCTTAACTATAAATATTCATTTGTTTTATTCATAATAATGTATGGGTTTCATTGTGAATCTTTTCATAAATGTGTCTATGATAACTTGCACAGTTATTAGATACTTTTCTGACTGCTAGGAAGGGGGGAAAGTGGTAAGCAGCAAGTCACAAAGAAGTTTCTCTTTTAAAAAGCAGTCTCTCTCTGTTGATGAACCCATGTTCTGAGGTGCAGGAGAAAAGAGAGGGGAGGAATATCCAAGTAAATGTTTCTTAAGTCTGTACTTGCATGAGGTGAAATTCAGGGAAAGAAACAGCTACCCACAAATTGCATACTCTGCACTAGGGAAAGTGGATGAAGAATGTGTTCATGCTGGCAGTTTTTAAGTCATCCATTGCACAGTCTTTGTACGGCAGTGAGAGAATGTGTACTAACAGTTTTCCGCACGATACCATGGAACCAGTGAGTGTGTCCTGTAAACTAGAAGGATACTATCCTTAATTCAGTCTAAGAAGCAAACTCACTAGGTGGCCTTAGGTAAGCTGTTCCCTTGTGAACCTCCTAGCCGTTTAATATGAGTATAATAACACAGACACAGATCTAGCCTATATGGTTGTCACAATTTGGAAATAACATTTTATAAGTTCTTTCTGAGGGAAGGACTCTAAAGCTGGTTATGTGAGTTCCCAGCTCTTTAAGGATCTCTGTGCAGATGTAAGTAACTGTTGATAAAGACTGTGGAACAATTTGAACTCCCTACCACATCATAATGTGGGGAGATATATTCCTTGTCTTGCTAGCAGATCAACATCCTGCATGAAAAGAAAGTCTTTCACAATAAAGATGCAATGCAGTGAGTCTTTGCTGTTTTTATTAGGCAGTTTTCATACACAGGATGGGCACAGAAGCCAAAGGAGCTTGGGGGATGGTAAGAAGGAACATATCTCTGCAGACTTGTGAAGCAGCCTGAATGCACTAAAGGGCTGCTCCATGGCCTTGCAGCCTCAGGCCAGGTCCACTCTTTTAGAAGCTTTCAGACCTAACCGTCATGCTGATGCATTTTCCTTGCCCCCAGAACTCTTTCTCTTCTCACCCACCTTCAGAGGAGATATAGCAGTTTTGAGAAATCCTGTCCATAAACTCTCTGCATGGGGGAATCTGTTCTGTTATTCATCAGGTAGGAGGTAGACTGTGCCTTATCCAGAAATATACAAAAAGTTTGACGCAAATATTACTGAGGGATTTGTCTTCATTTCATTTAACTTTTATCTGTTCCCTTCAGAAGCAATAGAGCTAGGTGATTAGCAATGGTCTATAAACAAAGGTCAGTGTACAAAATTAGGGGATGTACTTATGATGTCATGGGGGCTTTCATGGTGGCAGGGGGTCCAAGACAGCTTATCTCACAACAAATACCTAGTTTTTATGCTGTGACAAGACTCTTGGTGAATGCAGCTCAAAATGAGTATGACTTGCTTTATAATGCCTAATGGCTAAAGGCTTACTTAAGTATATTAACAAAGGAAGGGACATGATTTTATTGCCATGATATTCTTTTGGTGAAGCCACAGGAGGACCTTTAACTAACTGCTTTATTAATGGCCTCCAGATGCAATGAGTAGTAGCAACTAAATCCATGCAGGGAACAGATGCTGCATGCAAATTCTGGAAGTTAAAACAACAGCTGTGAACAATCAAAATAAGCAGAGGTTAACTTTTTTTTGCCCAGAGTGTGTTTGGAAACATGTAAGCTGAGAAGGGGTAGTCAGGTGAATCAGTATACTCAACAACACAGCATTGAGTATGTGTGAAGACGTTTTAAAAAGCAGTTTCTCTTAAAATTCTGTTGGCTTTGATCAAAGGGAATTTAGATCCTTGTTCATTTTTATGAGAAAAGGTATGGTTCTGGATATAGCAACAGGCTCTCTCCCTTGCCTACACCTCATTTCTCTACATCTGTATGGATTCTACCCATACAACAGGTTCTGTTTCCTCATGTATCTTAGGATATCATTCTTCACAGTAGCCACATTTGTCCTATGGTACCACCTCATCACAGGCTTCCCATCTGTGCCAACCAAAAACTTCTCAAAGTTCCATTTGATGTCATGAATCTTCAGAGGTGACCAGAAAAGTTTACTGGGGTCACCAAAGTCTTCTACAACAGGAGGACAGGAATTCTACAAAAACAACAAACAAAAATAAAACAGGTTTCAATTGGGGTTGCTGTTACTGGAATTAAAAGTCAATCAGGGAGGAGCTCTTAAAAACTAAATGCTGAGTGTTTTCATCTTTGTTCCAAGATCAGAGAGAGGAGCCAGGAAACTGGGAACAAGGCCCATGAGAAACTATGGTCAGAAATTTCAAGCCAGTGATTTTTAACATCATGACATTTTAGACCAGTGACCTTCAAGCCTACCAACAGGCAAACAATCTGCTGTATGCAAACAGGTATCATGATATTCTGGATTCTTAAATTAGTACTAGTCCCAAAAGGGGAGATGGTGCTGGACCCTTCTCCCATCAGCTGTTTTCTGCTTAAAATCTTCCCTATCCCAAACTGCTCCTCCCACCACTATAATGTTCCAGATTGCTGTCTAGTAACCTCTAACTGTGAGATAGCCCAGCTCTATCTTACTCCAAACCATTCCCAATCCAAATCTAAATAAGGCACATTGTCTTTAACACTGATTTGCTCTTCTAGGAACAGAGGTTGGAAACTTCACTTCCCAGAAGGAGGGAAGGCAGTGTTTCATTGATACCCCCAAAAGTCTGCAGCAGCACCACCCATGTGGTCAAGAGGTTTCCTTAACCTTCCAAAGCAGCTTTTCAGGCAGTGCAGGAAAGAAACAGATGAAACACTGCCTCTCTCTCTCTCATGCTTTGAGCAGAATTGGGAAGCTTTTCATGGGCAGAATTCATGGGAACTTGAGATGCAAACTTTTTTTTCCATCTTCCCAATTCTTTGTTTCATAACCCAAGAAAGAGAGATTACAAAGTATCGAACTAGTTGCTAACACAAACCTTCAAAAAGGTGTAAATTCTCTGTTCTTTCTCTCCATTCACATCTCCTTTCTGAAAGAGCTGGAAATTTGGAATGAAGCCTCCTCCGGGTCTGACATATCTGAAACAGAAGGAAAACATTTTCACAAGAGATGTCACCAAGGACAACCCTTCTGTTCGGAGGACACCATCCTAGCCCCAACTCATGTTTTTCCACCCAGAGCCTTCACACACTGCGACTTAGCTTTAAGTTTCCCTCTCACTTTATTATTTCCAAGCAAGTATAGGTAAGTTTCCCCCAGACAGTAAAGGATCTCCATAGGGCTACTCACATTCTTGCCAGAGGGAAGGGTACATTGGCAAGACATACAGTCTCAGTTCACTTAACAATGTATATGCCACATTTTCTCCAGTGAGTTCAAAGTGGTCTGTGTGGCTTTTCTCTCCTTTATTTTCACAACAACACCATGAGGTAGCTCAGGCCAAGAAGTAATGAGTAGCTAAAGGTCAACTAGTAAGCTCCAAGGGGATTCAAACCTGGATTTCCATCCCCCATCCTGATACTAATCACTATATCACACATACTTTCCACTTCAAGTTTCAAACCTTTCCTCTTTTTGTCTCTATAGAGGGGGCTGGGAATGAATTGTAGAGCAATAAAAGAGGCTTGATGGCCATCTGTCAGGATTGCTTTGAGGGTGTTCCTGCATGGCAGGGGGTTGGACGGCATGGCCTGTGTGGTCTCTTCCAACTCTAGATTTCTGTGTTTCTATGAAAAGAAAAAGTAGTTGACCCAGTACATTGGAACTTAAAAGTTTGGCAGCACAGAGGCTAGCCTGTAGTTTTGCAGAGTTTGGAGAAGATTTTTAGATAATGATTGAGATCTTGCATCAAGAAGGTGGAAGTGTAACTTTACACTCAGTTGTGCATTAGTCAAGTCCAATGCTACACAAGTGCATGTACAAACAGATGGGAAATGGATGATTTCAGAGTGCCAAGCACGTCTATTTATTTATTTATTATTTATTATTTATTTATTTATTTATTTATTTATTTATTTATTTATTTATTTATTTTATCCCGCCTCTCCATACGGATCGAGGCGGCGAACAACTTACAAATAGCATGTATTTCGAAACATTTCTATACATGCCCCCAACAAGCTGGGTACTCATTTTACCGACCTGCGAAAGGATGGAAGGCTGAGTCAACCTATGTGTGCAGTAGCAGTACATGTACATGTACATGTCAATATTTTTATCAACGACTTGGATGAAGGAATAGAGGGCATGCTCATCAAATTTGCAGATGACACCAAATTGGGAGGGGTTGCTAATACACCAGACGACAGGATCAAAATTCAAAATGACCTGGATAGATTGGAGAGCTGGGCCAAGGCGAACAAAATGAAATTCAACAGAGAGAAGTGCAAGGTCCTACACTTAGGTAGAAAAAATGGAATACAGAAATATAGGATGGGGGACACGTGGCTGGATAGCAGTACGTGTAAACGGGATCTAGGAGTCTTCATAGACCACAAGCTGAACATGAGTCAGCAGTGTGATGCAGCAGCCAAGAAAGCCAGTGCAATTCTCAGCTGCATCAATAGGAGTATGGTGTCTAGATTGAGGGAGGTACTGGTACCACTCTACTCTGCTTTGGTTAGACCTCATCTTGAACACCATGTCCAGTTCTGAGCACCCCAATTCAAGAAGGACATGGTCAAGCTGGAGCAAGTCCAGAGGAGGGCGACCAAAATGGTGAGGGGCCTGGAAGCCATGCCCTATGAGGATAGACTTAGAGAGCTGGGTATGTTTAGTCTGCAGAAGAGAAGGTTAAGAGGGGACATGATAGCCATTGTTTAAATATTTGAAGGGATGCCATGTAAAGGAAGGAGAGGGCTTGTCTTCTGCTGTTCCAGAGACCAGGACAAGGAGCAATGGATTCAAGCTGCAGGAAAGGAGAGTCCACCTGAACCTCAGGAAGAAGTTTCTGATAGTCAGGGCTGTCCGGCAGTGGAATGTGCTGCCTCGGAGTGTAGTAGAGTCTCCTTCCTTGGAGGTTTTTAAGCAGAGGCTTGATGGCCATCTGTTGGGAGTGCTTTGAGGGTGTTCCTGCATGGCAGGGGGTTGGACTGGATGGCCTGTGTGGTCTCTTACAACTCTACATTTCTATGATTCTATGTGCCATGGAAGTGCCTGGGCAACCTTGCTTCCACCACTTTCAACTGAACATGGCTTCTGTGTTGGATAAAAATGTCCAGCTGCTTCTGTAAGGGACTTTATGCATCTGTAAATCATTAACAGGATGCCAGCCAACAATCCCCAGCACTGGCCACGCTGGTTGCAGAATTCTGGAAATTGTTGTGAAAAGGAAAATAATAACTTTTCCCAGCTCTACCCCATGGTGCTATGAAGAGCTGAAACAACCTTTTCATGCTATGTGGCATAGCCAAATATTTGCTTTCTGGGTATGCTCACCTCAGGCCTGGAAGGATTTCTGAGTTCTCACCAGGTTCTTGTTTTCCAAATTGATTGCAGGGGAAGCCAAGGATGACTAATCCATAGCGTCCCAGTTCTGTTTGTAGTGCATTCAGTTCTACAAGACAGACAGACATCAGCAGCTACCTCAAGGCTTTTCAAGATGAAGCTGACTTATAGGTGACAAGAACCAACACTGATTGATTTGGTGCAAACTTACTGAAAAGGTAATAATGCCAGTTTCATTAATGTTCCTGACAATGAGATTAGGGGACTGATGCTCTTTTGAGACATACTCATCTCATTTGCTTAATAGTACTAGTTGTACTGGCATGGCACCCAGAGCACCCTGTGAATTGCAACATGGTGATGGGATGAAATTCCAACATGGTAGAATTTCATATGGTTCCCAGGACTGGGTAAAAGGAATGGATAAATCATCAGGGTTTACATGATGCTACATTTAATCCCTGGACTCTTGAGATACAGCAGTAGAAAAAGAAAAAAACATGTTTGAGCAGTCCCATCCCTCTTAGAAGGTTTCAGGCATTTCCAATACTCCTAGAGTAAAGAGAGATGCTTCCTATAGTTTTGGCAATTCCTGGGAGTCCACTACTTCTCACTATAGCAATGAACAAGAACAGTCCTTCTCTTCCAAAGTTAGAACTCTTACCAAGGTACTGCATTGTGATTCCTCAGTAAGTGGCCACATTTACAAAGAGAAGCAGCTTCCCTGCATACTTCTGGAAGGGGATATACTCATCACCATGTATGGAGAGAGCCCCGTAGTTATACACTGTCCCTTGTATCGAATCATAGCAGTCCACCTGGAAGACAGCAAGAGACATATCACCTGAAGGAGGGAGAACATACACCTACAGTTAAGTATTCAAATTTTGAAATGAGGGACTCTGATATCTTTGCTTCCACATGTGCTCCTTCCCAAACACACGATGGGAAGTTGCTTATTTTGTAGTAACATTTGTGTACGACCTTACAACAGAAAGTTCTCTGTGCAGGCCGTTCTCTTGCCTCTCAGTACAGCACTTCCAATATTCTGGACCTAAACAGGGATCGCCCAAAACATTCTGCTGCCTGAATCAGAGCAACAAGTGTGCTGCCTCTGCCTCCATCTACCCAAGTTAAGGCTCCATGTTCAAAGCCAACTTTGGCACCTAGAGCAGAAAATTCTGCAAGCATCTGTTCCCTTTCCTGGCAGTCAAAATACAATGATAAAATAAAAAATAAAATAGCTCACAATTTGTTTCTCTTTCATGATGCATCAGCTCTTCTGCCTGTGCTGAATACTTGCCTCACTATGTCTAATGGTTGGAGTGGCCCATCATCACCTCCTTACTAGATTTAATAAGTTGTGAAGAGCAGAGGCCAAGCATAACAACACTTGGCTGGACTTCATCAGCACTTTGCAGATGTCCTCTGGCTCCAAGAACAAGAAGAGATCAGACTCATATTATAAGAGCACTGGTTGTTCTCTGTGTTTCATGAGCATTTCACTCTCAAAGAGACATAACTTTCAGCTTACTTTCTACAACATTACAAACTGGAAAGACTCTGCCTTCAGTTGCATCTCTAGGGCTGTGGTGTTAAAATGTGGAAGCTCTCCCTAGCACAGAGAAATTCAGCATCACAGGTAGTAATTATGCAGTTCTCCTGGAAGTTGTTACACTGCAACTCCCAGAAGCCTTGGCCAGCATAGCCAATGGTGAGGAATACTGGGAGCTGAAGTCCAACAACCTTTGGAAGGCTGTGTGGTTCTACTCCTCCTCAAATGCACAGCTGGCGCACAGCATGGCCTAAAGACAAACCGTCAAAAGATACTACTTTGTTCTCCCTCTTCAGCATTTGAGGAACATTTGGACACCACTCATGGAGTTATGGAGAGAAGCCACATCTACTGAATGTCTCCCTTGTGTTAGAAGGCCCAGAGGTCCAGGAACTGACAAACCTTTGTATTATAGTTTGAGGAGATGAGTATGTTGAAAAGATTAAATAAATACTGTAGATTGTGTATCCTCCCAGTGCTGAAAATATATTTAGTCATGGGTGGTAGAGAAATAAACAGTCATAGTTTATGGTTAGAGTACATGTTTACAGAAAGCCAGAGTGGTGTAGTGATTGAGTGTAGTGGCTTGCCTTAGAGACACCTTTAACTGGCAGCGACTTGAAGGCAAATAGCAACAACAAGAACAACAGCATGTTTGTCATACAACAAGGGATCCAGATTCAGTCTTTAACAATGAGTTTGATTCTTCTAGGTATCTGTCTACCTCTCGTGAGCAACACCACATGTGGCTTCTTGAAGTTCTAGAACAATGCTGGAGGACTGGTGGCCTTCCAAATGTTGGACTATACTTTTGATTATCTCTCATTTTTGGCCAGCCTAGCTGGGGGTGATGGGAACTTCAGTCCAGTCACAAGACCCTCCCTCCCAATGCTGTGCTAGGAATCATCATCATCATCATCATCATCATCATCATCATCATCATTTATCTATTTATTTATAACACCCTTTATACCAAAGGGCCGAACAACCACATATACAGTCAGGGACAAAGACATTAAAACAAAAAACTACAAGAATACATGGCATGAAATCCCCAACACCCCACCAGTTGCTACCCGTCTCAGCACCTTAAACACATCTCAATGACTTAAGGTGGAGAGTCAAATGAATATGAATTTCAAAGTAGATTTTGCAAGCCTTACAGCTACCCCAGTCTAGATAACGTTGAGCTGGAATCTAACTACTCAGTGAAAGGGTCGTAGCATGCTGTAGCTTCCTGTGGTGTATTCATAGCAGTTTTCATTTAGTTTCTAGGGAGCTGCCCTCATCAACCAGCTCTTTGCAGTCACCTAGAAACACACGGTTACTAGGATCTGACTGGAACATTTAATCATTCACTCTGCCTCACTCCCGCAGCGAACTACAAGTTCAAACCTACTTGCGTCAGAGGCCAATGCCGGGCCCCAAACCAAGCACTACTGATCTGTTTCTTCACCCATTTGCAAGGACAACTCATGAAAGAGAAAGATGGTTCCCCCTTTTATCATTGACGTTCATTCTTACTGGGGGATGTTTAATCAGAAAGATAAATAAAAACATGGTTGTGTATAATTCAGGCTTATGGGACATGGCAGCAACCCAGAGGGGGTAAAATGTCATCCCAGAGAAGAAAAACAACCTACAAGATTGTGTTTTGTGACAATCAGCAACATTACTAGATGCTTTCAGTTAAGAAGACACATTGGGTTGTAGTTCAGAGCAGGATTGAGCAAAGGCTCCATAAAGCTGCCACTAGGAAACCCATGACTTCTTATGACCCCCTGTAAAAAAAAAAAGATGCACCAAAAGCCATTTTTCCATGCCTAGAAGCCTCCAGAAGCAACTGTTTTGCCCTTAAAGAAGTCATTAGTCCTCCTCAGCCTGAAGCTCCCTCTAACTGTAGACTACAGAGTTTTAGTTTCCATTAAAAAAAAATCCTGCATTAAAAAAAAACAGGCAGAAGTTGTTCCCATTAAATACGACATTCCCCTTTGTTTCTGGATTACAATGGTGAGAAGAAGAGAAACATTAATTCTGAGCATGAATCATTCTTTCTAAAGGAATCCAACCAAGGCAGTACAGAGAGAGAGAGAGAGAGAGAGAGGTGGGGGGGACTATTCAGGAGAGGACAAAAGAGCACTGGTCATTTAAACCATCAAATACTTTTCAAAAAGAATTTAGAACGGTGAAATGCAAATAACAGTATTTCAAAATTTGATGAAGCACTGCCAAAGGACATTTGCTGGGTTTTCAAAGGCAGGATTGGGGGTGTGGCATGGGTACAGAATATTCAGATGTTTTGTCTAAAATGTCAAGCTTTATGTATCTGGTTGTGTATTTTAAATTCCTCCAGAAGCAACTATTCTTCATACAAATGGGCTATTGAGCCTCTCTGTACTATTAAATACTAAAATACTTGCCTGTTTCTCAAAACTGGAAGTTGATTTCTTATAGGCTCTAACTGTCCTAATTTGGCAGAGAGAGTTGTCTCTTCGAAGACATGGCCATGTTAGTCTGGATCAATATGCAAAGGGATCTTGTAGCACCTTTGAGACTGAGAAAAAGTTGACAACATAAGCTTCCATAGACTTGAGTCTGCATCATCAGATGCATGAAGTGAATTGCCTAGGAACAGAATTTATAGCCATGAATGAGCAGTTGGTATGTGTGAATAGCAACAGAAATGTAAAACTTGTGGTGATGAGGATGAGGTGATTGGGTCTGTTTTAACAGTGGTCACTGGGGGACAAGGCAGGAAGTCTCAAACATGCTACAAAATCCCAGTGCATCCTACTTTTCAGTTATTTTTAAAATGGTCCAGTTTCCCATTCCACCTCTCACTTTTCCCTTTGGCCTCAGCTTAGTTCTATTGCTGTAAACTGAGTTGAATATCCAAAAGTAATTCTCACTCAATTAATTCAGCAAGGAGGAAAGAAGAGAGAGTGGAATTTTGCCTTTCCCAATAGATTCAGGAAAAAGCAAGGTGCTGCAGTCTACCCTGGCCTGTCTGGTTTTTTCTCATGAATAACAGTTGCCATCTTGACCACATTTTGATGTTGCTTGGCCACACAGAGTCTGGGTTTCATCTGTGAAAAAGTATGGATTTCTGTCTGCTTCCACTTTTGTCTTTCCATCGTTCTTGCTGTTGTTACAGTTCTCCCTCCACATTTGCAGGTTTCACTTTCGCAGATTTGATTATTCACGGGGTAGGCTTGCATCTCCCCTTCCCGTTCCCTGGCCTTTTGCCCAGGGGCAGGAAGGGGAAAGATCATTGCTCCTTCTCCGGATGCCCTCCGCCACGGCCACTGTGGGTGCTCCGGAAGCAGCCTGCAGGGATATGCAGAGTGGGAGATCACCCTTTCTTTGCATGGCTGCTGCCCGTGTGGGCACACTGACTGAAGCCAGTAGGGTCGTGCAGAGTGGGTGATCACCTGTTCTCTGCACTCACACTGCTGCTCATGCAGCCACCTTGGAAGCGGCCTGCGGGGATGTGCTGATAGGGCAATTGCCTGATGTCTGCACGCCCTCAGCTGCCGACAGTGCAATCAGGCTCTCCATCTGCCCACCCACAGCTCTGGTGGGATCGCCCCACCAGCAGTGGGAGAGATGATGAGAGGGGAGGAAAAGATCCTTTCCTCCTTCTCACCATCTTCCTGCTGGCAGCTCTGGGAATAATTGCCCCAGCAGCGGGGGGGGGGCGAAATGGAGGAAAGACTTTTCTCCCCCTCCCATCTCCTGCCCGCTGGTGATGGCTGTCATGGGCATGTGTGCAGGGAAGGAGGGGTGCTGGGGGGGAGTTATTTGCGGTTATTTCACTTTCGCGAGGGTTCTGTGCACGTATCCCCCACGAATGTGAAGGGACTACTGTATTTGTTTTTTGGTAGTTTAGATGCCTTCCCCATGGGGCGGAGGGGGAATTCCATGGGCCCCCCTAAACCTGCCAGCGTTGCCCACCCTGATTTAATGGAGCAGCTTCCTGGTCTTCAGTGTTTTCTGGAATGTTCCATAATTTCTTTATGAACCAATGGTTTCTTCATTGCATATCAGTCTGGTTCATAAACAGAGTGTAGCAGCAACTCCAGAAACGTCTGTTGTTGATTGGATTTATGCCTCTGAAGAAGGCCAATTAATTTATAAACAAGCCAAAACACACTGGGCTTTTTAAAGAATAAACTTGAACCACCCATAATCACATGGAGCCTATAATCTATAATCCAAACTTTCTTTTTCTTAATCACAGTTATTTCTGACATGTTAGATTCTGGTATGTTTTCACTTTTAATCAAAGTCTCAGGAAATTTTTGCTTCACTATTTTCAGCTTTATCAAGCTTATGTCTCACCAGTTCTTTGCAGACAATAAATCATATTTTTGCATAGATTTCAGTGCATCATCACAGCCACTTTAATATGGTGTTACATATATTCAGTTTATTGAATCTTCCTGGATAAACTAATGAAGTGGTCAAAAGTTTCATCTTTTTCTTTACATGGAGAACCTTTACTATCCGTAAGTATCTCTTCAATATTTTCCTTGATGCTATTTGTCTGAAGTGGCTGTTCTTGACCTGCACCTTTAAGTACTTCAAGTTTCTTTTGTCAGTGTCCTGTTTTGTAACTATTTATATATGTTTACCTTCTTGAATTTTCCTTCTGTGCTTTTAATATACTGACCATGTACTGATCTGTTTTTCCTGGCTTGAAGTTCATTTTCCTAAGAGTTATTTCCTAGGAAAGTCTGGAGCCATAATTTTATTGCCAAGTGACTTCATGATCTTTACCAGATATCCCTTACTGCATGTCTGCTGTTTTCCTGGTGAAAGCAGAAGAGTGGATAAATATTGTCTTGTTTTCATACCTTGGTTATGGTAACACTTCTGCCTGCCTACTACTGAGATGCTCAAGAGGCTATTATTCCTGTTGATCTCCTCAGAAAGTGTAATTTTGTATCAGAACAGGCTTAAATAAACCAGCAACCAAATGCCAAAAAGTCTTAGCAAAAACAATGAAATAAGCCTATTTGAGATCATGCTGCTCAAGTGGAACTTGCTAACATGTGGCTTATCAATTTCTGGTTTATTTCTGGTCTGTTTCTCTCTTCCCCTTCTGTCATTTCTTGCTTCACAGTAGACAGCTGTGAGAACAAGCCAAGAATAAGCTAAAGTGTGTACACCTACAGCAAACCATGGATTTCTATTGTGGTTTGTTGCTGGTTAGCATGCCATGGCTTGTTAGCAGAGGAAAGCCAGATTTCAACAAACCATACCACAGCTTGTTAAATCATGTGTATGTGGTCAGTGTGTACCTTTTGTGTGGTCAGTGTGTACTTTTTGGGACAATTTGAATTAAGAAGGATTGCCCATGTAATATTTACTCTTTAAACACGTTATTGTGATTTAATAGGCTAAAACTGTGCTGGCATTTTTCCATTGTTTAGTTTAGTGGAACACAGCATACACTTAGGTGACTTATTTTTGCTGTAATATTGCTATGTCATTTTGGATATAAATCAGACTTACAGGTGTACATGTTTGACACCAACCTGAGGGGGAGAAGACAGCTGACTGGTTTATCTCCTTCCTAGTCTAACTGTTACCACACTCCTAACAGACTCAATATCTAACCTGAACAACATATTGTAGTTTTCCTGTAAACTTTTGGGGTACAAAGTCCCATGTGATTTTCTCAATCATGTAAGGATGTCAGATGTTTTTCTGGCATTGCAATCAGACATGTTGTTTGCCCGAGCAAGACAGAGAGCCTGCTGGAGTAAACAAAGCCTATCATATTTAGCCTTTGGACTGACAGTCTCTCTGCACAGAGGGGTGAAATCCATTTCTCCTTATTTGTCCTAGTGTGTATTGAAGCCCTAGCCTGTAGTTCTCTTTTCCCTGCCTGGGATTAAACTGCTGTGCTATAGGACAATCCAACTCACTTGGTGTAGAGCATTATCATTCTGGGGTTTTCTCCCCACTTGTCTTTCCTGTTAGATCCAGAGTACAATGAGGAGCAAAATCAGATCTTCCCCCCAACATGGAAGCCACAGTCTGCCACGGGAAGGGAGAGAAATAGCATTTGGAGAGAAACTTCTACAGTTTATTTAAAAAATATAACTCTTACATTTCTAACTTGCTCTTTTGAATGTGCAGTAACAATCTCATTCACCTTCAAAATGATCCAAAGAGGCAGAACTTATTTAAATCACCTTTTATGTAAGACAAATTGGAATTTATAACCAAGGCTTATCGGGTGATCACACAGCTACAGAAGGGGATGAAACCCATGACAAATTCACAATCCTTGACAAATTAATAGGCCTAGGCAATATGTTCATGTCCCTGTTTCTGGTCAATAAATTCTTCTGAGGTCACAAATGGTTTCCTCTTAGGAAGGCAGAGGACCAAACTGCCAGCTAAAATGTCAGGAATGAGCAGGTCACAGGGCAGCCTGATAAGCAAACTTCCCTTGTTCCTTTCACTGGTTAATAGCAAGTAGGCAACTAGTATATTTTGGGGAAAATACCTCTTTGCTCCTTTCACAGGACACATGCAACCTCACAAATATAGCTTCAAACATACATTTGGGTCTACTTAAAAAAAAAAATCAGAGGGAAGGTTGATGAGGAGCTTAAACATAAATAATAATCTGGCATTCAGCATTCTGTTTAGAATTCATGGCTGGGAGGGTGGTAGCTACTTTGCTGCAGATTCATAAAGGTGACTGGATTCAGCTATTCAGGTTGTGAGCATGGTATCACAGATATTACAAACTGTTGCACATCCTCACAGATCTCTGTTGCTAAGCACTCTGTGGTGCAGATCCAGAGTATAAAAGCTGTCATGTTCTAGAATATCTCCCAAAACACCGTCTGGGTGGGCAATCATTCCCCCTTCCTTGAACAGCTCTGGAATTTCTTACCTTCTGTCGTTCCTGTCCCAAATTTGGCTGAATTAAGGCAGCTAAGAGGAAAGGGAAAATCCATGGACCTTTAAGTCTGCCCCTCATGGTGCTGACAGCAGGAGGGGCAAACATCCCCTTCTTGCCTTCCCGGAGGGCTAGCTTGCTGTAGTAGGTCTCTCTCCTTTCGCCTCTTCCTTCTCTCTGCACAGGCTGCCACCTTCCAGCACAATAAACAGCCAGATAAATAAAAACACAGAAGCCAAGTGCCTACAGCCAATCGGGAAGCAGCAATGCCTTGAGGGCTGATCCAGTAGTTATTAACCCTGTGAGCTCTGGCTCAAGCATTGCTCGCAGACTGATGGACCACATGCTCTCTTTGAAACCTGGAGGCGGGGAGGCAAACTCCCTTACACTCCTTCTCAGATACAAAAATTGAGGGCAGGAATCTGGACTAGAGGCAAGATCTGAAAAAATGTAACATATCCACAGTTGTCAAACAGACTGTACCACAATATGATTCTAGCATGTATCAGCCCGGCAGTTAAGTCATATTGCCAAGCTTGGGCCCAAGCTCACTTACTTGGGAGTAAGTCCCACTGAACTATCTCTATGACCCTTTCCACAACTCACCTTTTTGTGGAGCTGGGGTGCAGAGATCGTGTGAGCAGCCTCTTGCGAGAGGCTCTCGTGTCCCAGGCTGCCCTGGGGCAGGAAGTGCGAGCGCCATGGCTCCGGAGTTCTGCATGTACAGGAAGTGTGTGCAGGACCCCAGAGCGATGTGTGATCGCACACCATTTTCGGCTCGAAGCCAAAAATGAAATAGTGCGCGATCGGTATCTGCCAGCCCCTGGAGCATCGTGCAATTGTGAGTGTGTCGTGTGGACCGCTACTCACATTTGCGTGATGCTTGAGGGGCCCTTTCGCATGGCAAATGCCATGCAAAAAGGGCCTAAGTGGACAAATATAGGACTGTGTAGCTCTCTCAAAAGTCATACTAAACAAAATGCTCTTGTGTGTAGTTAGATTTTGAGAATCAGCATGGTGTAATAGTCTGAGTGTTGGACTACAGCCCTGGATACCAGCCATGGAAGCCCGGTGGGTAACCTTGGGCATGTCACACATTCTCAGCCCCAGAAAGTCCTGTAATAGGGTTGCCTTAGGGTTGCCATAAATTAGAAATGACTTGAAGGCACATTGCAACAATAGTTAGATTTAATTTGCCTTCTCATTACTAGGAGAAGAGGGGCTGGATCAGATCTTAGCAATGGCATCAAAGCCATAATTTTGGCATACAGCCTTAGATTTCTTAGATAGACTTTAAAACCTGTGCATCTTGTCACCTGTCTTGTCTCTTCGATGGAAAGGGCCAAAGAACAGACTGTTCAGAGCCATTTCATGCAAGTGTCCCATTCCAACATATTATATGCATACAAAACAAACTGTACCCCACGGAAGTTAATAGCATAGTAAATTTATTAAGGTGCTACAGAGCGCATTGTTTAGGGCAACATATAGCATTCATGAGTAGGATCAACCAACCAAAACCAATTCTGGGACTTGGCATATTCTGAACAGTTGAGTACTGCAACTCCTTCTGCCTACAGCATTTCCTATATATTTTTCCTACTCCTCCTTTCCATTTCAATCCAAACAGATTGTCTTTGTTCTCAACCAGTTCCTGGATAAGGGCAGACAAACTGAAACTTAACCTAGACAAGAGAGATATGTTCCCAGTTAATTGAAAACAAGTCAGGAAATAAGGATTTGTCCTGTGCTGGATGAGGTTATATTCCCCAGAAAAACATAGGTCTACAGTTTCCATGTGTTCCTGGATCAGCCCTGAGCCTGGAAGCTTAGGTCTCAGCAATGGGCAGGAGTGCCTTTACGCAGTTAAGTCTTGTATGTCAGCTGGGCCCATTCCTGATGACTCTGGATCTGGACACAGTGACCAACCTCTTAGGTACATCCTGTTTGTATTACTATAATGTGTTCTACACGGGGCTGCCTTTGAAGAGTGCAAATTTCAGTTGGTCCAAATAGTGCAGCCAGATTGTTCACTGGAGCTGGCTAGAAGGAGCACATGACTCCCTTGTTGCAACAGCTCTATTAACTGCCAGTTTGTTTCTGGGCACAAGTCAAAGTGTACTTTAGTGGCATTTAAAGCCCTATACAGCTCAGGTCAAGATTATCTGCAGGACCATATTCTCCCATATCAGCCTGTTCATGTTTTGAGATCTTCTGGAGAGGCTCTTCTTTCTATCCCTCACAGATACATCTGGTGGGAAAAGGAGAGAGGGCCTTTTCAGTGGCTGCCCCAGGCTCTGGAACTCCCTTCTGGGAGATGTTGGACTGGCACCGTCCTTGCTATCTTTCTGCCAGCAGAATAAGACTTTGGTAGGCCTTTGAAGACTGACTGTTTAAGGGGAATGGGCCTTGCAGAATCATGCTGTACTGTTTAAGTGTTGTTTTTTAACATTTGCTGTTTTTAATACCTATGTTTTTAAATGGTTTTAATTTTATCGATACTTCGATCATATTTTTAACTGTAGTTTTTAGTGTGTGTGTGCATGCACACATCTGTGTATAGCTGTGTTTCTTTTAACTGTTGTAAGCTGAGTCCCAGACTGGGACAATGGGGGGATATAAATACAGCATAAATCTGTTACCCTGATTTCTGGGGGTCCCGGGAGGGACACCACAATGTGCTCAAAATATGGGGAATTGGAATTAGCTCAGAGCACGACCTGGCACTGCGAAAGGCAGGGTAACTTAGCGAGATCTTGAACGGGTTCAGGCCAAGCCAAGAACTAGGCAAGTCGTTCAGTTTAAAGATTTTATTAAACTTTCAGTAATTAAAGCAAACAATAACACACACACTCACGCACTCATTCAAGAACTAATGAAGAAGAAAGTGAGGAAAATTAATAGGGATTTTGAGAGGATTTCTGGGATGATACTCCACCCGATCCTGATGCCCATTGAAAGCGGTGAAACTCAGAACAGGGGAGGGGGTTGAAGGGAACGCTTCGGCAAACAGAGTGACGGCAATTCGGGAGGAAAATGTAAACGAACCCCCCACACACACAGATAAAAACATGGGGTTTTTATACACCTGGAGGGCTAGTTCTCTCTAGTTCTCTCCCGGGGAGAACAAAGGTAAGGAGGGCTAAATCAAAGCCCCCAACAACAAACATCTCCGGCTGAATGTTTCTCGGTGCTTTGTGAATGACTCTGCCTGAGTGAGACACAGGCACAGTTAGAGGAAAATTGCCCTCACCTGGCAGGCTGATTGTGATTCTACTGAGCTGCCATACCAGTGTGAAGGGCCCTTTGTCTGTTTGATGGTCAGAATGTCTAGAGGGGTCCCTGGCTACGTGACAGATTGAGTCACTTGGCTTGACCAAAGTTTTCCTAACTTCCACCTTTCAGCCTTCCTGCCTACGTGCACTTACAGTGACCCTGTCAGACACATGGAATGATTTTTAATATTAGCCACATGGAGATATCAATTTGATGTGGTGAATTAATAAATTGTAGACCCTGGGAGGGAGCTATTAGCCATATTAACAAATCAATCAATCAATCAATCAATAGGATATGAGTACATACATATGTCAAGGGGTTATGTCCTCTGACATCTGTTGGCCTGTGCAGCAGAGGGCTGTAGATGGATGCGTCTTGTCTCCCATTGTATTATGGTTCACCACTCCTGCTTTGTACCCAAGTAGGCAAGGACTTTGACAAATTTCCAGTCTTCACCTGTTCTTTGCATTATACCTTCAGGGAAATACACCATTTTCAAACCTATTCAAGTCAAAATTTGAAGCTTCTTTTGATGATAAATGGTTTTTAAAAATTGTTTTTCAGCTTTTTGCTGCAAATTTTTAGCTTCACTAACTTTCAAGTGGCATCTTCTATGTTATGAGCATGATTGTACTTCATGCTCACTGAGTGTAATTCTCCACGAGTGGGGCTTCTCTTCTACAAAATCTCTTTATCCCACTCTTTCCCAGAGATTTTCCCACTCTTTTTCCCAGAGATTTAGTAGTGTGGGGGAGAGCGTGGGCTGTCTAGGCAGCATCTAGCTCCAGTTCTGGAACCAGGAGTAAAAAAAAGAAAAGATGTTGAAAAGAGAACAGCACCTGCCAGAAGTTCTACAGCTGAAAGAAGAGAGCAAATATGGGCCACTAGGTGATGTTTGCTTTTCCTTGTGATCTCTCCCCTTGTCTCCAAGTTATAGGACTACAACCTGAAGCTGCCCAAGCACCCTACCTTCTTCTGACTGTTAAATGATTGTGAGAGAACATTCTAGCACTGACACATTGCCTTGGAGAGGAGATTGCAAAAGGCGATACTGAATGCCTCCATAACATCTCAAAAGTGACACAGTCCTGGTTACGCCTATTTATGTCACCAACAGAATTTTAGCAGGTGTAAATAAAAGCCTAGCTCTTTCTGTTAGTCTCAACTGAATTAGACACACTGGCTATTTCTGAACTACATTGTTGCAGTGCTATTGTTCCACTTTCAACATCCTGTGAAATTCTGTGGTTTGTCGTTTATTGAGGCCCAAGAGCTCTCTGGCTGGGAATTCTAAATGCCCCTCCCTATACTGCAAAGCCCAAAATTCCACAGGATGTTGAAAGTGGAGTAATAGCACCATAACAGTATAGTGCAGAAATGGCCATTGAATCAAAGGAACTTACTGCTAGGTGCTGACGTACCAAGTTACCATTGATTCAGTGGGTCTCCTCTAGTGAAGGTTAACAACAAGATTTTGGCCAGATTCTTTACAGAAATACATTTCTGCTTAGCTCTAGCAAAACGTTATTTTTTCATAATGCCCAAGGTGATTATTTAAGAAACTTCAGTTAAGAACTGAATTGCTTTAGATCAGGGGTGGGCAGTTGCACATGGGGGGGGGATTTTGACTTCTATGCTGCCCTCTTCCTCACACACATATCATAATCATTTTCAGATGCACCAGAAGTAAAGTCACATCACTTGCAACCATCATATTGGCTAAATTTGGGGAGTGTTATTTTGAGACTGATGAGTCACCATATTTACAGCCAGTTTGGGTTTGGCAAGGTATTGGCAAAAAATGCCTGAAAATAGTACATTGTAAATGGTAGGGGGAGCTTTGCGGGTGCATTTTCTCCACCCTTGCTTAAAATCAAGCAAGATCAAGTAAAAACAAAGCAGACTAAGTTCCCAAACAAGAATTCAGTTTGCAGCAATGGAAGTAGGCTGAAGACAAAGGGTAAAGTGAGGAGAGGAGAGAGAAGCTAAGGCATTTTAAAAGTACAGAGGAATAGTCAGGACTGTCTCTGCCAAAGTAGCTTTCTACATTGTGAATGATCAAGGATAGACAAAATGATTTTGGGGAAGGGAGAAGCATATTGACGTATATGTATACTTCCAGTGTTACTGTTCTTTAACAGGAGTCAGTACAGTCATCCCTCCACATTTGCAAGGGTTAGGGGCATAGGACCTCCGTAAAAGTGGAAAAACCGTGAATAACTCTAGGCCCTCCCAAACCATATTTAACACACAAAAAAGTATGATCACCGTATTCAACCCACCATGGATTCCTTGGAGGCATCAGGGTTCCTTCACAAGGAAGAAGTGGGTGGCTGATGTGGCTTACTGACACCCCTGCTGCTGCTCCACACCATTTTTAATAGGGACTCACTAGCCGCATTTGCAGTTTCTCAGTCTCACGAGGCTTGCAGTCTCTATTAAAAATGGCACAGAGAGGCAGCAAAGGTGACAGCAAATATTCTGTGAATAATCAAATTCGCAAAAGTGAAACCTGCAAATGTGGAAGGCTGACTATACTTTTTGCACACTTCTAACCACTTTCTAAAAAGTGGTTCACACAAGCAGCAAAGCTAGTGAATTCTTTTCAGGAAGTCAGGATGAAATTTCCATGTTCCTAAGATTTTGTATAGCTAGGCCTCATGGACTAGAATATACATGTATGCATCTATAGCAACTGGAAGTACACATATTCATCTAGCCTGCAGTCTCAGTGACATGTTTTGTTCTGGTTCCTCCCCCCCTCCACTTCTCTCTGTGTACAGACATATGCATGTGTATGCATGCATGCTTTTGATTCACCATTTCCATACAGAAAGGAAGGATTGATTTTAGGAAAGCCTTTATAAATGTCTATTTAGAAGTTAAAGGAAAAATCTCTGTGAAGGAAGCAGCAGCAGGTCTCTGTAGCAGTGTGGTGGTAGGAAGGGAGAGGTAGGCCTTGGCCACTCACCAGCTCTATGAGATAGCTTCTAACCTGAAACAGGGATGGGCAACTTTGGGGTTTGTGGCTATTCTGGCACTACTGAACTCACTGGTGCCACTGACTTCAACTGCTGCCATTATGCTGCAGCAGTAGCAAAAGAAAGAAAAAAACATACAAGCAGACACAATTTTTCCTTTGAACAGCTCCTGGAGACCTCTAGAAGGAAAATTTCACTTGGAGAGAAAGCATGTGGGAAGTGTGTGCTTTAAGGAAATAAACATGGGAGGAAGGCTGCAGCGGGTACTGAGGAGAATATCAGAAGCCAAGACTCCCTGCCCTCTCCCCCAAAAAACCTGAGAAATGCAGCTCATGTACCACCATACTTCTCACCTCTGATCAAGAGCCTAGGTAGGACTTTGGGTCAAATTAAGAAGGCAGGCTGCCTTTGCTTGCCAATTTCTATGAACTTTCGAACAATGGGGGAAATTAAATGGATGCTGGACAGAATACTGTGGAGCCAGTATAAATATGTAACCTACAGCTACTTACAGGTAAGTGGAATTGTGGGGTCAGAATCCATTATGTAGTTATCAGATTCTACCAAATATTTTAAAGTGCTCTGGAACCCATTTTCTGAGAGATTCGTATCAAAAAACAATTGTGAATAGTTTAATTGTTCTTATCTCACATGCTATCAGGTAGCATGTCCTATACTCTGTTCAGCTTTCTATAAAAACACAAACATAATATCTCATACATTTCATCTTAAATACCCACTGTGCTTGGCTAAAGTCTGCTGGACCTGACAGGAAAATTTTCCTTGGGTTCTGAAATCTAATCCGAAGAATAAATGTTTAGTTCTAAATCAAGAAAGAGCTCTAAGCAGGAAGCATAGGCAGTTTAATTAGGAGGGCTGTACACTGATAACAAGACTTGGCTCAGACTCCTGTTTGGTAATTCAGAAAATAGTCCACTTCAGCTCAGACTGATTGGGAAGCTGACCAGTTCAATTTAGTTTTAAATCCAAATGTCAGTTCAGATGTCCAAATCTTTGTCCCTCTCAAGAATTAGCTCTAGAAATCAGCCAATGGCTATAACTTATTATTCCTGTTTGTCACCCAGATAAGATTTGCAGGCACGTTAGCACAATATGAGGTGATTATGCCCACCAAACATATGACAAATAAGTGCAAGTTTTGTCCATTTGTCTGTTTGTTTGTCTTTGCTGGAAAGCAATGCTGCCTGAGACACAGGCCCTTTTCACATGGCATTTTCCATGCAAAAGAGGGCCTGGAGCGTCGCGCAATTGTGAGGAGCGATCTGTACGACACACTCACAATCACGTGACGCTCCAGGGGCCAGCAGGCACTGGTCATGCACCTTTTCATTTTCAGCTAGAAGCCGAAAATGGTGCACAATCACGCATTGCTCTCAGGCCCTGCGCGCACTTACCTGGCATGCAGAGCCTCTGGAGCCATACAGGTAGTGAGTGCTTCCTGCAGTAGGAAGAGGCAGGGCTCTCGTGCAAGCAGGCAGCTCGGGCGGAGCCGAAGGACCCCGGACACGAGAGCCTCTCGCTGGAGGCTGCTCGCGCGATCCCTGCACCCCAGTGCCAAAAAAGGTAAGGTGCGGAAAGGGCCATACACTCCACATACATGTTGTGCCTGGGGACATCCATCTGCACCACTCCCCTGTAGATCACAAGACTGACTTGTACAGGTATTGCTTTCCTTCCCATCACTTCAGGGTCACCTTGACTCAAACCATAGCAACTGCTGAGGAAGTGACAATGTAGCTGTTGTAAAAATGTGAAACAAAATGTTTCAGAACAAAACAAAAAATGTTGAACAAATAGACAAGATCAACAAGACTCAGATAAAGTGTTCTACATTTCCTGAACCCCACAATATTGTCAGGACAGATCTTTGGGGGCAAATGCTGAGGTCTCCATTCAAGAGAATGATTGGACAGGATGCTGAGGGCAGCAAGGCTAGTTTTTCACATTTTTTGAAGAAATGAAATAATACACATTAAAGATGTTCCGTGTTATCATTTTAAGTCTGCACTCTAAAATTCCCTAACTGTATACGTTTACTTGAACTTGCTTCCCTAATAAGTACATAGCATTGACTTGTAGCCATTTTTTCTACCCTACTCCTTACCATGGTATGTAAGACCCTGTTCTTACCCTGATTTCTGGGGTCCCGGGAGGTGCTCACAATGGGGAATGGGAATTAGCAGAGAACAAGCTAAGCAATACAAGAGGCAGGGCAACCTAGCAAGATCTTGAACCCAGTGTCTACGGGGTCAGGCCGAGTCAATGAACAAACAGAAGTAAATAATAATTGTTTTCTTTATTTTTGATAAACACAGTCAAAACGTATGCATGCAAACACACTCACACAGACCTAATGAAAAAAAGGTAGGAGTTGGATAGAGGGTTTTAAGAGGGTTTTTTTGCATGGAAAATACTACACCTGTCCTGTAGCCCAGGTAGTCTGAAGAAAAGTCCGTAGAAGTGGAGATTCTCAGCACGAGGAGCTGAGAGGAAGGCTCGTTGAACGAAGCGACAGCAAGGCGGGGTGGAAGCCAGGAGCGATCCGAGAAAGCGCTCAAAATCAGGGAGTCTTATAGGGGAAAATGTGCCTGCAGGCTAGTCCGTTCCCGGGAAAAACAATGAGTTTCAGGCTAGAGACAAAGCCTCCGAAAGGTCAGTATTTTGCATGATTGAGTTATGACAGTGTTATCAATAGAGTAGACAGTATGCAAACGTGGAGTGCTTGACAGTTGAGTATTCGGCTGGTCAAGTTGCCTGCTCGGGGCAGGGAGTCCTTTGTAAACAGCGTGCATACATAGTGGGATCTTAAAGAGTACTTGCCTGGAGGTCTCCTAAAGCTGCAGTCTGGCTATTACTGGCCTGCCTGGATTTGTTTTGAATGGTTCAGTCAAATTCTTGACATCAAATGATATCTAATATACCACAAGTCCACAAGACTAGAAACTATGGTAACACTGTGTAGCAGATTTCCATTGTGTATGTGGCTGTGGGAAGAAGACAATGTTTACAGTCACTAGGTTTTTTGAACTGTAGCTGTCTGAAAGGCAGAGAGAGAGATTTTTTAAAAAAAGGATTCTTCATCTGAAATAGCCAGAGATTTGAAAAGTTAATCTCTGGAAAACGTCTCCCAGAATTCTCCTAAACCAGTATGGCCATATTATTGGCCACAATAGCTGGGGGATTCTGGGAGTTGTGATCCAAAAGAGTTATATTTCCAAGCCATGGGTTTAGCAAAGCAATCTCTATGTTTCTTCTAACAGAATACATATTCAGAGCTATCAGGATGCCATCAGCAAAACAGAAGTGACTTCTGGTAATTTCCAAGTCACATTTTTGGCTGGTGTTTGGCCAAAAATGCACAACTGCAGCCTATGCAAGGGGCCCAAGAAGGACATGATGAAAAAGAGTCTCCCCTCTTGCCACAGTAGCCTATCACTCCTGTAGAACATAGGAATTACCTGTTGCAATGAATCTTCCCAACTCAACAGGAGTACACCCAGTCAGGGTTCAGGCCATCTGTCCATGCCCTTCTGCTGTACATTCTCCTTCTTCTTCTCCTCCTTCATCTTTTCCACTTCTGCACCCCTGCTTTGTATTTTTCTTCTCCATCTGACATTGGTCATTGCTTTGACCACTCCACTGAGCACTCCATGTGCTGTGGGCATTGGATTCTTGCAGCAATTGCTCTGTAAATCATTTTTGTACTTCTCCAAAACTCAAGGTTCTTTCAAGCGTGCTGTTACTGCAGTCCAGGCCTGCCCGGAGATAGCACTTGATATCACTTTGATATCAAACAATTAGGCTTTCCTCTGACACCCCGTTCCACGTGTTTGTGAGGCCACCGGACAAGCACGTAAACAGGCATGGCCGATAATTGCCAGACATTCCATTCTCCACCCAGGCAGGCCAGATTCAGCCAGTTCATCGCTTCAGGGACCTCTCTGGCAAACACCTCACTGCATATGCTAACACTAACAAGGGCTCCCTACCCCGAGCAGGCAACCTGACAAAGCTGTACTAAGCGCTCCATATTTGCATACTGGCTACACTATTGTTAATTCGGCTTTAAGTCAATCATGCTAAACTCTGACCTTTCCAAGGCTTTGTTCCACTCCCAAATCGCATTGTTCTCACCGAGTAAGGTATGGCCTGCAGTTACAATTCACCCTACAAAAACCCCTGATTCCGAGACCTTCCACAGATAGCTCCGAACTTCCAGACCGCCTTGCTGCCGCTTTGCCTGGCGAGCCTTCCCCTCAGTTCCAGTAACTGAGACTGCTCAACCCCGGATTGCTCGGACCGCTCTATCACGCCAAGTTTCTTCATTGCACCCCCAACTTCATTCTCAAGGTCCAGGACTACGAGACAGGTGTCGTATCACCCATTTCCCTCTAAAAATCCCTATTTCAAGTCAATCTCCGATTCTTCAGTTAGCTGTGTGACTGCGGTGTCTTTAATATTTGTCTGTACTTAATAAACATCATTTTTATTATTTTAACCCGTCTGGCTGCTTGACTGACCTGACCCCTTAGATGCTGGGTTGCAAGATCCTGCTAAGTTACTCTACCTCTCACTAGCTTTAGTGAGTGCTCCAGCTAATTCTTCCCAAAGAATGTTGTTGTTTGGTTATTTAGGTGTCCTTCCCGGGACCCCCAGAGATCAGAATAACAATACTGACCCAATTCTCATGTTTCTAGGTGGCATCATGGGTGGGTTCTCGATTTGGTAGGAACAGTCCCAATTAATCCTCTGCTGCCCCACTTTTTCAGCTGCCTTTAAACTATGCCAATTTCTCTCTCCTTCTCCCATTCTTCCTTTTGCCCTTATCTTACCTCTGTTGCTGCAAACTGCATTCAGAGTAAAAGACTTATTTGTTTTCAGCTGAGGGGGGAAAGGAACAGGTGAATTTTTGGCATTCCCAGTAAGTTCAGGCAAAAGCAAACTGCTGCACCCTCGAGGCTTGTATATTCTTCTTCACGAACAATTTTGGCCTTCTTCACCACACTCTGTTGCTTGGCCACATGTATCTTGGTTTTTATATGAGTACCCAGCTTGTTGGGGGCATGTATAGAAATGTTTCGAAATACATGCTATTTATAAGTTGTTCGCCGCCTCGATCCATATGGAGAGGCGGGATACAAATAAATAAATAAATAAATAAATACATACATACATACATACATACATACAAAAAATAAATATATGTGAAATGTTAAAGGGTACATTCTTGTCAGCCTTTACCACCTGATAGTACATTAGTAAGAATGAATGACAATCAGCACAGAAGGAAATGAATCAGAGCTTGGAAGCATTTCTTCTTTTGCCCAACAGCTCCTAAAATTCTCAAGTCAGCATAGCCACTTCCCGTGTTATTTGGGGTATTTAGGGACTTGTAGTGCAAATGAGTGAGGCTTTCAAACTCTGGAGATAAAGATGATTGGTCAACAACAACAACGGAGAGAAAGCAAGAGAAGTTCTACCTGCTTTATCTTTTTGATTTCCTCTCCTAGGGCCTGAGCTTGTGCCTTGCTCAAGAACCAAATTGTGAAATCAAAAAGATAAAGCAGGTGTCATGAAGAAGATTGATAGAGAATGGCTATCTGACTGAAAGTGAGTGCAAGAAAATGAAGATATGAAACTGCTTGCCAAGGTCAAATGAACTGCTGAGCCACACGGATCAAAGGGGAATACTTGGAGTATCTGGAGAAAGTGTATGCATGTTTCTGTGTGTATCCTTCCTTCTGTTTCTAATAAACTAGAGACCACAGGCATGTGATGATGAGATGGTGTGGAAATGTATGGTTCCCAAGATAGTGTGGGGATTTCCAGAGGGGATGTTGGATAGATAAGGGGCTACAGAGGATCAAAGTAAGGCAGCAAAACAGTCAGATGACTTTGCGGTGACCATTTCAGCAACCACTAGAGTATGAACATGGGCCACCAACTCCTTTCATCTGGGTCTAGATGTTTGAACAGAGTACTCAATCTAAATGAGAAAGTAAACAAAGGATTTCTTTCATTTAAAAATCCCAGGACAATTTTTGCCACACATGTCCTGTCCTGACTTTGCAGTCAAAGCACTATTAGCATAATTTCAAATTATTCTGTCAGTCTGTACACTGCTGGAAAACAGGGCTTGGCAAACTCCAGCTCCTAGACCATAATATTGGGAAATGTTGGAAAGTGTTAGGGTAGTAGTGGACCTCTCCATCAGGGAAGGGAGAAGCTGAACAACAACCAGTCTCATATCACTCTCTCTCTCTCCCTCCCTCTCTCTCTCTCTCACACACACACGCACAGAGAGAGAGAGAGATAGGATCTAGTAGTGAAAGGAAATAGGCTTAATTTTCTTGGTAAAACATACATATATACATATACATAAGCAGTTTTATTTACAAACACATACTCTAATGCATGAAAAAGAGAAAGAAAATGACTGCAGGTTAGAGTAAGAGAGCGAGGGAATCCTTAACAAACAGGAAGTTATTGCAAATATACGATGTGCCTAAACTCCTAGGGAGTAACATTAACTAACAGTTAGTGACTATAGATATGCAAAGGCTGCTAACTCTAACACACAAGGCCCTCAGCCTAATTTCATGAAGCTGTCTTCAAGTGGTGATTTGAGTTCTCTGAAGACAGCAATCTGTCCCTTTTCAAGAAGCAGCTGGGCTCTGACAGAGAGATAAAAGATGAATAAAAATGACTAGGCTAAGAAAGAGAATGAGACAATGTACTGGCAGAAAGTGGGGGTGGGGAGAGATGACCAGGCAGCCGTGCTTACTTCTGGTCCCCGTTGGCACTGGACCTTGCCTGTAAGTACCGTTATGGCCCCATGCACCCCCCCCAAGATTGATATGCTTTAATTGGCAATATTATTTGACTGGCAATAAATTAATTGGCATTGATATAAAACGGAAAACTTAGGTGATGGGAAGGTCAAGCTGGAAAGAGTAAAATTACTGACTATAAATGTGAGATGGCAAGGCAGGTCAGCCACACCACTTCCTAGATGAAACTGAAGTCATTGTCAGGCAGACTGTAAGGCAACTCTAGAGACAAAAAGCTTATGCTAAAAACTGGATATCGTGGAGCAGAAAAGGGAAGTTATCACAAAACTGTGATCGTTTTAACCCTGATCCCGCATACCTTGATATTTTCCTGCTTTGTCTTCCCAGTCTCTCAGCCAATACAGAGCTGTTATGACAGCCATTATCCCTTTTGTCACTTAAACACTGAGGCCATTTCCGCACTACACAGTTAGAGTGCCATTATTCCACTTTCAACATCCTGTGGAATTCTGAGATTTGTAGTTCAGTGAGGCCAAATTGCTGTATGGCTGAGAATTCTAAATGCCTCTCCCTAAACTGCAAGCCCCAGGATTCCATAGGATGTTGAAAGTGGAATAATAGCACTATAACAGTGTAGTGCGGAAATGGCCTGAGACTATTAACTTTTTCCAGATTTCATTGTTTGTGTTGCAACTCCCACCCCTTGATTTCAAGCAGTCTCTTGTCTTACTGAATGCCACACTGTCCGTTTGATTTCCAAAAGAGTACTGTCCTTAGATGCCTACCTAAGCCACATTGTAGCTTTTATTCACTTTTCTCTGGACTGATAATTATCATCCAAACCCTAAAAGTCTCTATCCACAACTTTCCTCCCTTTACATTGGTTAGTCCTTGTGTGAGTGCATGAGTGTTTGGATCTTTTATGTGCACATGTCATTTTCTCAATAAAACTCATTTTTAGTTTATTTTTGAATCTCTGGATGGTTCTTTCCTGCATCATCCCATAAACATTGGTGGAAAGTTCTTGTTACCTCCTGTCACATGGAAGCACTGGCATCGTGGGTGGACCTCTGAGTCACCCATGTTTTGGGCTAATAGTACCTACTCTTCAACTGTCTCAATTTGGCAGGGGAAGGATAATCCTCTGTTGTCCTTCTTTTTCAACTGCTTTTAAAAGGTCCCAGTTTCTCTCTTGTCTTCCCATTTCCCCCCTTTATCCTCAGCTTACTTCAGCTGCTGTAAATGGAATTCAAAGTACAAAACTAGTTTGCACTGAATTAACTCAGCAAGGGGAGAGGAGAAGACAGAACAGAAAAGAATCTTGCCCTTCCAGTAGACTCAGGGAAAAGCAAACTACTGCAGCTTCTCCTAGCTTGTCTGGTCTTCCTCATTAATAATGTTTTCCATCTTGACTGTACTTTAATGTTGCTTGGCCACATGTATCGCAGCTTTCATCCATGAAATGTTGGAGGATATGCAACTGGCATGGAGCCCAACAGATCACTCACAAGGGAATATAGCTAGTAGCAGGGGGGGAAATCCCCATTCCTGATCAATTTGAGGATGGTCAACTTTGATGGGTATAGAGGTCAGTTCTTACCTCTCCTATTTTAGGCTAGCCCCTGTTTTAAAAAAGGGGGGGAATCTTCTTCCAGAAATCACAGAAAGTATACTTCCCTTGTGTTTTCCCTGCAGAAACCCAAGTTCCAAACTCTGCATCTTTCCTCAGAGGAGAATTGCCACTCCTGGAGACATCAAGGAGCAGCAAGTCTCTGTTTTGATCAAAATAAAATGGGATGGGAGCCAGGGCTCCCCAAGATGGCCATGGCTGAATATGGCCACTGGAGCACACGATTCTCCAAATGCACAGGTGAAGATGGTAAGGCTGAGACAAGCCCTTTCCTTCAAGATCTCAAAACTTGGGCTGGCTTGTATAGGGACATTTCAAGCATTTCAAAGATGTAAGCAAAGCAACAACTACTACAACACATTCCCTTTCTAAGGAACATATAGTCAGACAGCTTCAGCCCTTGTAAAAGTCTGCTCTTTACAAATAGCCTCTGGATAGCTACCCTCATTCAGTGTTGTTTTGACTTCTTGTTAACTGCTGTCCAGTCAACTTCAATTTATGAGGAGCCAATATATGATAGACCTCCAAGACCCCAGGCGTTTTAGCTCAGAGATGCATTAAGGAATTGGACATTTACATGATTTCACATATGCAGCTAGCAGGTGGGGGAGTTTACGCAGATGAGGCACATGCCTCCCCCTCTGAAAAAAAAAAAACTTGACACATATTCCTGGTACAGATGGAATAGATACTTTATGCCATACAGGCACAGCTTCTTCAGAGGTAAAATAACAGGTCTTTCTATGGCATGTGTATCAATATTTGAATCAGCCCAAGCATGTAGACAAAATCGTACTATTAAATAACCTTTCCATTTGGATTACAAAAATGAGTAAAGTTGTCCACGCTATCATGTGAAAGAGGATTAAAAAAACAATCTTTACATCAGTGCCAGCAAGTTTTAAATGGTTCAGATACAAATGGGATATAATGCCTTGTTCTGTGATGAGTTCTGAACCAGACTCTAAGAAGCTTTTTGAGGTAATCTGCTGCGATAACACAGTCATGTGCCATGATAACAAAAGCAAGCTGGCCTCCTGGAATATGTAATTTCCCAAAGTGGAGTCTAATCTTCTGAATGGCACCAGGTAAAGGACTCTAGCTGTGTTCTTGGCACGTACTGTTGGCATAATTAAGGCAGCTGTGTTTTATAAGTAGGCTGGCCCATGTAATCCTTTTTCTCTTCAATAACTCCTGTTGAGGAACTAGGATTAGACAAGTCTGGAAGCTGCAGTGCCGGCAGGATGGAAAAGAAGGAGGGTCTCTGGCTGGAAGGAGAGAAAGAGATGGAATTTTCAAAATTACACTTCATTGTCACCTTCCTTTAAGGACCACTGACTGAAGAATTATTGCAAATATAGTGGAATTGGCAGCCACATCACCAGTCGCATAGCAACGGGGGGTGGGGGTGATGTTTTTGGGGTGTCCCAGCCTGTAGCCATGCCCCTGAATGCCCTGGCCATGCCCCCATGTGCCCTGGCCACACCCCCACACACCATGGCCACACCCCAACACACCATAGCCCTGCCTCCTGTCCCCCCTCCACACACCCCAAGCTCCACCACTGCACATCACTAAAATGAACTTCAAACTATGTAACAGGAAACCATATACAGTGGCCCCTCCATTTTTGTGAGGGTTTGGGGCCCAGAACTCTTGTGAAAATGCAAAAACTGCAATTAACTCTCCCGGCTCCCCCTCCCATTTCCTTGCAGGGCTCCCCACTTCCTGTTCCCATGCACAACGGAACAGAAGGAGGAGGTGAGGAAAGCCTTGCGTGAGTTCTCTGAGCCAAGGCAAAATATGATATGATTTATGCCAGTGTGATGTATGTGATGTATCCGTGCTAAAGTCAGGATGGGGAATGTGTGGTTCTCCAGATATTGTTGGAGTGCAACTCCCATCAGCCCTAGTCACCAGTGATAGTGTGCTGTTGGCAGTATAAGCCAGCTGCATTTGATTTCACAGTTTATTTGCATAACTCGTATAGGAAATGGAAACACGTATAGGAAATGGAAGAAGGGGGAAACCACCAAAGAAGAATTTAAGCAAGTAGCCAGGAGATGTAGGGAGGAGGTCAGAAAGGCTAAAGCACAGAACGAACTTAGGCTGGCCAGAGACATTAAAAACAATAAAAAGGGTTTTTTTAAATATGTCTGCAGCAAAAGGAAAAAGAAGGAGACAGTAGGGTCGCTACGCAGAGAAGATGGCGAATTACTCACAGGGGGGAGAGAAAAGGCAGAGCTACTTAACACCTTCTTTGCCTCCGTATTTTCCCAGAAGGATACAAGCACTCAACCTGGCGGTAGGGGAGCAGGGGAGGAAGCAGAGGAAATGAGGCACTTAATAAGTAGAGAGGTGGTACAGGAATACCTGGCCGCATTGGATGAATTCAAGTCTCCAGGGCCAGATGAATTGCATCCTAGGATATTAAAAGAGCTGGCAGAGGTCATTTTGGAACCGCTTGCTATAATTTTTGAGAAATCTTGGAGGACAGGAGAAGTTCCAGCAGATTGGAAGAGAGCAAATGTTATCCCCATCTTCAAGAAGGGAAAAAAAGAGGACCCAAATAATTATCGCCCAGTCAGCCTGACATCGGTACCCGGAAAGATCCTGGAGCAGATCATTAAGCGTTCAGTTTCTAATCATTTAGAAAACAACGCAATAATCACGAGAAGTCAACATGGATTTCTCAAAAATAAGTCATGCCAGACTAATCTGATCTCTTTTTATGATAGAGTTACTAGCTTGATAGATGAAGGGAATGCTGTGGATGTAGCATATCTCGATTTCAGTAAGGCCTTTGACAAAGTTCCCCATGACATTCTTGCATCGAAGCTAGTAAAATGTGGGCTAGACAGGGCTACTGTTAATTGGATATGTAATTGGTTGACCGACCGAACCCAAAGGGTGATCACGGATGGCTGCTTTTCATCCTGGAGAGAAGTGACTAGTGGGGTGCCACAAGGTTCTGTCCTGGGCCCAGTGCTGTTCAATATTTTTATCAATGACTTAGATGAAGGAATAGAGGGCATGCTCATCAAATTTGCAGATGACACCAAATTGGGAGGGGTTGCTAATATGCCAGAGGACAGGATCAAAATTCAAAATGACCTGGATAGATTGGAGAGCTGGGCCAGGGCGAACAAAATGAAATTCAACAGAGAGAAATGTAAGGTCCTACACTTAGGCAGAAATAATGGAATACAGAAATATAGGATGGGGGACACGTGGCTGGATAGCAGTACGTGTGAAAGGGATCTAGGAGTGTTCATAGACCACAAGCTGAACATGAGTCAGCAGTGTGATGCGGCAGCCAAGAAAGCCAATGCAATTCTCGGCTGCATCAACAGGAGTATGGTGTCTAGATCGAGGGAGGTACTGGTACCACTCTACTCTGCTTTGGTTAGACCCCATCTTGAATACTGTGTCCAGTTCTGGGCACCCCAATTCAAGAAGGATATTGACAAGCTGGAGCAAGTCCAGAGGAGGGTGACCAAAATGGTGAGAGGCCTGGAAAACATGCCCTATGAGGATAGACTGAGAGAGCTGGGTATGTTTAGTCTGCAGAAAAGGAGGTTAAGAGGGGACATGATAGCCATGTTTAAATATTTGAAGGGATGCCATGTAGAGGAAGGAGGGGGCTTGTTTTCTGCTGCTCCAGAAACCAGGACAAGGAGCAATGGATTCAAGCTGCAGGAAAGGAGATTCCACCTGAACCTCAGGAAGAACTTCCTGACAGTCAGGGCTGTCCGGCAGTGGAATCTGCTGCCTCGGAGAGTAGTGGAGTCTCCTACCTTGGAGGTTTTTAAGCAGAGGCTTGATGGCCATCTGTCGGGAGTGCTTTGAGGGTGTTCCTGCATGACAGGGAGTTGGACTGGATGGCCCGTGTGGTCTCTTCCAACTCTACATTTCTATGATTCTATGATTCTAACTCTCCCATCTGTCTCCTAAGGATATTTGTTCTAAGTAATTTTTGTGTGCTTTACTACAGAAAGACATTAATCTGAACTGACGCAGATTGTGCTTTATTCCATTTCCTTCAACTTATGACCCCTGCTATGCTCAATGTCCTGTTATTTTTAATGCAAAAACTGATGCATAATTAAAGAGACACCAGCCTTCCCTGGGTTGGACATTGCTTGTTTTTAGATAGAGTTCTTGCTAGTCCCTCATTCTGGCTATCCCCTTTTAGCTCATTATCATTGTCTGTCCATTCAACCCCTCTTTATCAGAGCTTTCTCTTGTGATGTTAAAAGGATTTTGATTTTGCATATATTGACCCACTCCATTCATAAACCACTTGCTAGCTTATTTTTTAATATGTTTTGGTAGAAAGAAAAGGATTGCTTTTCTTCTGGAGCACACACAACCCCCGTTATTTAAAAAGTTCTATGTAAGTGTCTCAAGAGTTGTTGTTGTGTGCCTTCAAGTCATTTCTGACTTATGGCATCCCTAAGGCAACCCTATCATGAGGTGTTCCAGGGCTGCAAGTGTGTGCCAAGCCCAAATGTCACCTAGTGGGTTTCCATGGCTGAGCAGGGAATCAAACCCTGGTCTCTCGGGTCATAGGCTAATCCTCAAATCACAACATCATTATCCCAAAATGATTTAATATGTGGATGACTCCAGCTAAACATATTGGCTGAGATGTAAAGTTGAAGGTTTTCATGGCCAGAATCCATAGGTTGTTGTAGGTTTTCCAGGCTTTGAGGCCATGTTCTATTGGTATTTTCTCCTGACATTTTGCCTGCATCTGCAGCTGGCATCTTCAGAGGAAATGAGACAGAGTATATATACTTGTGTAGTCCCCAGGTGGGAGGGAGCAATTTGCATGTGTTACAGTTGCCCTGTGTGATGGCCTATTGTTAAATGGGATATCCCCCAGGATGTATTGTTAGTCCGGTGATATGCATAACAGTGGTTGAGATCCTGCATAAGACACATAGCTACAATGTCATAGCTATACTCTACCTTCTGATCAACCCCTCTAAAACCCACCTTAAAAGATAGCCAGCCTACCAAGCAAAGGAGTTCTGGGGTGCTGGTGAGCAAGGTGCTGAAGGATGATGCATCCATTTCCTTCATGACCAGTAGAAGCAAGAACTCCTATGGGGCCCTATTGTAACTCCCTGTTGCACCCCAGCTAGCACCACAGAACTCCTTCAATCAGTACAACTGCTTGGCTTTCAGGATGGGTTTTCTGGCCATTTGTGGTTGTAGCAATGGTGCCATAATCATAAATGTGAACATAAAACAGTTAAGAGGTCATAAGTCTAGCATATTTTTAAACAGGTTGTGATGTTATGATATTGCAACTATCTAACAGGATGCCAGCCATAATTTTTTCTTTTTTGAAGGGTAATCTCTCTTGGTCTTAACAAAGGAAGAAAGGAAAAAAATGGGAGTTCAAATAATAAGGCAGTACAACACAATCCAGTCTCTTCCACTGCTTTTAACAATCTCAAATGTTAGTGCTATGCCCACATCCTAACTCCTTTCCTGAAAAACAATGTTTTAGTGGGCATACTGGATGTAGTACTCACTCTGTGTGTTTTGACAGATTACTGTCACCTCTGTCATCAATTGTAATGCCAACAACAATACCAAAATCTGGCTGTATGTTCCCTGTTCCCTTCCTTATCAACCTATGCAATGTGTCCTTTTGTACTCTATGTGAGGAGACGGGAACAGTGGTATAGGTTATGCATGTGTTAACTTTGTGCCAGTGAAGAAAGAAGGTGTGTCATTTAAGCACCATCTCTCTATGATGTTAGAAATCGTTAAACTAATCCATTATGGTTTGTGACAGTCCTCTCACTATAAGCCGGCATGCAGTAGTGATTTGAGTGTTGAACTACAGCTCTGGAGACCAGGGTTTGAATTCTCACTCTGCCATGCATGCCCACTGGGTGATCTTAGGCAAGTCACACTCTCTCAGCCTCAGATGGAGGCAAAGGCAAACCCACTCTGGACAAACCTTGCCAAGATAGGTTTGCCATAGAGTTGCCATAAGTTAGAAACACCTTGAAGGCACAGAGACACTTCTTACTATGTGAGTAGACAACATAAAGCTCACAATCAGATAATTTTGGTGTCACTTGGTTTGCATTTATTACTTTTGCCTTGTCTTGCAAGCCTCCATCTACACAATCAAATTATGGAAAGACATGATCCATTGATGACCTGTGTAGTCCAAGAACCAAGAGGGACAAGGTGACTGAGACTCACCCAATGAAGTATATTTCTAGGCTTTAGTGAATTAACTGACATGCTGCTTACCTTTATTTTTAATTTAACTTTTAAATTGCTGACCACTATTAAAAGTTTATATGTTATGTAATGTATTGCAACATTCCTCCCACAATCAGTTTTTAAAAAACTCTTTACAACTTACAAATCTCATCCACTTCATTGGAGTCTGAATTTATTATGGTCAGTCTTGTCTGAAGTTATATGAGTTATTATTTAATTAATTTATTTCAGCAAGTTTATAGTTCTACAGGTAAACTTTCCATTAAATGAGGAACTGTGGGGGGTGCAAGGGTCACTTGTAGGCTTTTGGCACTCTGTGGGGGCCACAAGGACTGTCAAAACTTCAAATCCAAGGGGACCATAAATCCAATTCCAGTTGTCAAAAATATTTTTTTAAATGGGAACAGTGCAGGGGCACCTTTCAACCCGTTTTAAAAGATAAATGTCTGCTCCTAGAGGCTTCCAAGAGCAGTAATTCACCTTTTTTTTTTTTGCTAGAAAAGGGGCGGTTGGGGGCTTCCAAAGGTGTTCAGGGCTACCAACACATCCTTGCGGGTAGCCACATGTGGCTCTGGGGTTTTACATCACTCATTCCTGATTTAACATAAGTGTTATGCTGTTTCTCTTCCCTGGGATAGTCTTCATTCATCCCTTCAAGAGGTGCTAGTAGTGAGAGGTCAGAGGCTAGAAGGAAAAAAGAAAGGTATATTGCAGGTAACGTAGATAATGTAGATAATGTAACATAGATGACGTAGATAATGACTGTTCCTTACATCAGACAGTACAGTTTCAGATACCTTTTATTTTTGAAGTGCTGGGGTGTTGGAGGCAAAATGGGCAAGCTTCCAGCACTCTTAAGAAAGATAAAAAAAGTGTGGTTGACTGTTGCCTCAAGATCATTAACTAACGCCTCACCATCACCAACACCCACGTGCACTGACCTGTTATTTAATTTCTCTAGCCATCTTGTCCCGTAAGAAATTACTCTAAAGGAGGGCAATTGTTTGTGAGCTAAGAAACCATACTGGTCCCCAGGGGACCTTGAAAAGCCATGCCTGCCATTTTTTAATTCTCTCCTGCCCCCACCCACCGGTGTCCCCAGAGGGGATGATTTCACTGTGTGTTTGGCTCTCTCTGGGCCATCAGACCCCGGACAGGTCTTTCTTCAAACAAAGATTTCTCCTGAGCGTGAAATAGACCATGGGTAATTATTCCCCAGCCCTCCTAAGGGGCATTTGGAGACTTAAATATGGCACTCTGGATGTCACAAAAATGGCCCCAGGGACCACACTTTCTCTGTCCCTGCTCCAAGGATTGACCTTGTAGGGTAGCCTCTGTTACCCTGATATCTGGGGGTCCCGGGAGGGACACCTAAATAACCAAACAACAACACAACAACTTTGGGGAAAATTAGCTGGAGCACTCACTAAAGCTAGCAAGAGGCAGGGTAACTTAGCAGGATCTTGCAACCCAGCGTCTACGGGGTCAGGTCAGTCAAGCAGACAGTTTAAAATAGCAAAAATGATGTTTTATTAAATACAGACACGTATTAAAGACACCACAGTCACACAGCTAACTTGCCGGAGAGGTCCCTGAAGTGACAAACCGGCGTTATCTGGCCTGCCTAGGTGGAGAATGGAATGTCGAGCAATTATCGGCTATGCCTGTTTACGTGCTTGTCTGGTGGCCTCACAAACACGTGGAGTGGGGTGGCAGAGGAAGGCCGAATTGTTTGATATCAAAGAGATATCAAGTGCTATCTCCGGGTAGGCCTGGACTGCAGTAACACCTCGTTTTTCAGGATGAGGCACTGAGGCAACTAGGCAAGACAGCCCTGGAGAGATCTAGGTATGTTATTAGCATCTTAGTTGTAACAAAAATATTACTCAAATTAAACCTGAAGCAGTATTTTTGTCTCCACAAGAAAATAGCAGATGAAGCATGCTCCAAGTTTACCTCAAGCTATAGGACCTGCCCTTCTGGGCTGTGCAGTAAGGGACAGGGACAAAATGGGCTGTTAAATCACCACCACCACCTCCTCCTCCATTGTCCTCGCCATCATCATCACCTTTATTTATGTCCTGCCTCCTCAAAATCTGGAGTCAAGGCAATGTACAAATTAAACAAGCACAGTGTAGTTAAAACACACACAAAAGCAACATTACATTGTAATTTAATATCAACAACATTATGAACAGTTTAAAATAAACATTCAAAAGCTGCTTTCCAGAAGTGCAATTAACAGAGCATAGCACACTTTTAAATGTCCTTCAGTTCTCTGAAGCCTGTCAGAAATAACAAGAAGAACAGCAATCTGGTAGGAGGAGGGCAAGGAAGGGGCCACCCTGACTTCCCTAGGAAGGGCATTTCAGGGACATGGGCAAGCACAGAGAAGACCATATTCTCTGCATCTCGACTGATCGTGCCTGCAGAGGTGGAAGACATTTAAAAGGAGCCTCTCCTGAGGATATCAGGACTTGGGCAGGCTCATGTGGGGAAATATAGCCTTTCAGGTTGTAAGGCCCCACTTTGGGGGCCCTTGATATTAGTATGGTTTGGATGGGCACCATACCTAATTGGCATCATATGTAATTGGCAACAGATTGTATTGGCTCTGATATCAAATTCAAGCCTGAGAGGTGATGGAGAGGTCAAACCAAGCAAGGGAAAGAATTTGACTGTAAATGTGAGAAGGACAGGTCGACTCAAAACTTCGTCCAGGTAAGACTGAGTCATTTGTCGGACAAATACACACTATTCATGTGGATAATAGGCTTAAATAGAAGCTGGAATTTTCCAGAGAATCCAACTGTGAGGAGCCCACCAGGACACTGATTGACAGATGTCCATCCCTTGTACACCTGGATTCTTTCCTCTTTCCTCATAGCACCCAAAATAGACAGCTATTACAACACCCATCATATCTCTGACAATCAAACACTGAACTCATCAACAGGTGAAAGACCCATTGTCCACAACAGGTTCCCTTTGTCTTGCATCTGGAAACTTCACTGCCACAGGCTATTTTCAGGGTACAAATACCCCTGATTTCAGGATCCCCAGTGCAGTCTCTTGAAGGTCTACCAGTCATTCTGGCTGGCTGGCTCCTCCTGAAAGAGAACTGTCCTTAGGTCCTACCTAAGCCAAAATACATTTCTGCTCTTCATTACTCTTCTGGACTGGTAAATCCTGGACTATAAATCCTCCAAACCCCTCAGCTTCTCTATGATTTTTCCTCCCTTTCTCTGTCAGTTAGCTCTTATGTGAATGTGTGATTGTGTGTATCTTGTGTGAGTGAATTCCCCTGAATAAAACACATTTCTAGCTTATTTTTAATCTTTGGCTGGTTCTTTTCCTGTCTAGGGCCATTTCCGCACTAGACTGTTATAGCGCTATGATTCCACTTGCAACATCCTATGGAATCCTGCGGTTTGCAGTTTCGGGAGGGGCTGGGCGGCCCCTCCCAAAACTGCAAACCCCAGGATTCCATAGGATGTTGCAAGTGGAATCATAGCGCTATAACAGTCTAGTGCGGAAATGGCCTAGGAAAAGATCTCGCTAAGTTGCCCCCCTCTCGCAGCCTCCTGATTTTGAGCTAATTAATTCCCCACTTTTTCAAGGAGGTATTTGGCATTGCAGAGTGGCCCTTGTGACACCTACGTTTTGGGGTAACGAGATACCCTCGGCCTCAGCTATGTAGATCTTCATAGGTCATAACCAGTATTTTGAATTGTTCTTGGAAACAGAACTACATCCAGCAGAGCTGTTGTAAGCGAGGGAGTTGTATGCTTCAAGCAGTTGCTTTCTTGTGTTCCTTAAGGAGTTGTTTTGTTTGCCTTTTTGCTATTTTGAAAAAGTGGGGGATTTTCTTCTAGAAGCAGAAACCAGCACTTCAGGTACACCCAAGAGGCCTATTTTTTTCCTCATGTGTAGGAAAATGGCAGATAGAAATGGAGCATCTGTGCCAGGGGACTGGCAAGCTTATAGGATGGGAAATGCCTCCTGTACCAAACCCACCACTTGAGGCAGCTGAGCTGGCCCTGGGCTCCTTCATGAATCACTGCAAACTTTCTTTACAGTGCTTGTTGTTAGAGGGGGAATTTGACCAGAATTTGTTTTCAATAGCCTGCAATTTGAGGTTTTCCAAAATAACACAGATTGCCTCTGTGGTTGAATTCCTTTACTGAGAGCTGAAAGATCAGTTATTGTTGCTAGAAGCAAACATTAAATCTGCCAAAGCCTCTGAACAGATTATGTGATACCATCATGAAAAATGGCTCAAGTTTTGTGAAAAAGTGATGAAAAAGCAGGCTTTCTCTCTTGTTTATCATAACTGAGAATTCTCTCCGGAGGTGCGATAAGAGAAGCCTGGTGAGATAAAAGGGGCTGCTCGTTTTGCAAGACAGAATATGGAATTTTGCCCATAAACAAATTCAATTAAGCCTCTCTCTAAAGCTGTGCTTGAGGCCCGGGGAGAAACTGGATTTCATTCTCTTTTAAAACATTTTTAAAAATACAGAGAACTGGAGAGCTGTTACAATCAATTATATGGAATTTCCTTCTAATGCTGTGGGTTATTTCTAGTATCTAATAGTATAAAGTGTTTTGTACTGAGACAAAATGGCATCCTCTGAGTGAGCAGAACCAGTTTACTGTAATGGTTTAAGGTATCAGAACAGGCAAGATGAATGAGGAGAAAAGTAAAAAGTGTTTCTCAAATAATCTGATGGGTTAGATGAACATTTTTTCCCAAGGATCAGCACTATATTTGTGACATATTAGCATATTTACATGGGCTGGCATCCTGTACTGCACTGTGGATTTGTAAACAAGAGTTACAAATCCATAATTGCTCTGTATTCGGTAATACTATATATTCACAACTATGGCACCATTGTCACAATCATAGATGTCTCCCATTCCTTCTGTCATGTCTCAGACAGGCCAGGCAGCAATTACCAGGTTGGAGGAGCAGGGTTAATGCTCACAGTGAGGAGAAAGAGAGATAATAGTCCAAAATAAATCTGAATCAAGCCAAAAGTTCAGAGTTCCAAAGCATCCAAATCCACAGGGGCAAACCAGAAGTGTAGTCATGGCAGGAAAAGGCTTAAGGACTCAGCATTCAGAAAGCAAAGTAGCAGCACAGGGTTTTGACCACCAGGAAGACCAGTTGTAGACCAGGAGGAGATAGGCCAACTGTTTGTCTTTTATAGGCTAATAATGTTGATACAGATGTTCCATCATTATGGCTCATTTGTTATATAAATGAGCTAAATGCCTGAGACCTTCCTTTTCTTGTCATTGTTCTACCAAGGTAGGTGCCTGTGTTGCTTCTTCCTCTGACTCCCGTGGCTGTTGGTCTCTCTGCTGGTTATTCTGTTCCTCTGAACTACCTTCTGCCTCTGACTCAGAACTCTCCTCCTAACTGTCAGGGTCTCCAAGACAGGGCATGGCACCTACTTGGATAGCCAGCAGCTGCATCAAGTGATTGAGTCCTGTTTTGTTGCTGATCAGGGCACAGTGTGATGATGTTTTCAATCCCCTCCTGCCAGTGAGCAATGCTACAATGAAGAATTTTGACAGGAGCCTTGCTTCTGATTGTCACTGCCTTGCTTATTGGTGGGAGTGTGCTGGAAATCTCATCCTCCTGTGCCCCAGTCACCAGCAGAACAAAGCTGGATGCAGTTCCAGGCTTTTAAGGTAGGTTTGAGGGACTGAGCCAGGAGACATTACTTAGTTACACATTCATTACTAAGTAGTTGGTGTAGGATCTCAGACACAGTTTCCTGGAAATGTGCAACAGATTAACAGCCCATGGCCCATCACTGGTTGACAGAGTACCACTTTGATGGGCAGTGGCATAAAAGATACTAGAAGCAAACAGATGTCTTGGGGCCTCTTTAGGGTATGACCAATTTATTTCAGCATAAGCTTTTATGGATTACAGTATACTTCTTCAGATGTATAGAGTGGATTTTAACCAACATAAGCTCATGGTGAAGTAAACTGTTTAATCTTAAAAGTGCTTTTTACTTCACTTTTTACACTGAAACATGGCTACTTCTATGAAAATTGCTTTATAAGATACTTTTATTCTAAAGGGAGTGTTGAAGACATTTCTGCGCAAAACAAGCACAGACCTATTTCAATTCTAGCTCATATGATATAGATAAGAATATTCAACATGCAAAGGAACAGCATGAGTAAATAAACCATATTAGGGTTAACAGCAGCGGAAGGACTGCTTAACAGAGTGAGCAAATAAGATAGTTTAAGCAAAAAAAGCCATTCCTCTTAGCACAAGCAAAGGAAGGAGGAAAAGCCCAGAACGCACCACCCATCATCACTCAATTGCATACTATTTATTCTGTATTGACATTGCGTTTTTAGCTGGATTTGGAAATAGTGGTGCAGTGGGGAGGAGACGCATAGACTACAGGCCTTTTATTAAGTCAGAATGATGACAAATCTACCAGAGTACCACAATAACTTATGGGTCCTCCTTGCTCTGGCATGTAAATGAAGTGATAACAAGGGCTAAGATCCTTCACAGGACACATAACTATTATGTTGTTGTTGTGCTCTTCTCTTTCGATCCAACTCCCTAAAACCCACCTTAAAAGCCAGGCAGCTAGTGCTGAGCAGAAAAGTCTTATGGCACTGGTGAGTGAGGTCCCGAAGGATGATGCCTTCTGTCTCCTCCTGTCGGTGAACTGTGGCGTGATGAACAAGTAATCATCTCTGTGGATTCTCATTGCAATTCCTTGGCAGTGAGAGAGGGCTGGAGGCACTCTCCTTCAGTACTCTGCTCACCAGTGCTGCAAAACTCTTTCACTTGATATGGCTGTCCAGCTTGCCTGACTTTTAAGGTGGGTTTTAGGGACATTTGCTGTCATGGCAATAGTGCCATGACTGTAAATGTGCATATGAAAAAGTTACAAGGTCTAGCTTATGATGCTGTAACTGTCTAGCAGGATGGCAACCAAAGCTTTCCATCATTTGTCACAGATAAGCATAGACGAATCCAGAAAATAAGTAAAATAAATCAAGCAGAGACTGGATGGATACTTCCTCTCTCCCCCTTTTTGAAGCAGCTTCTACTTCACACTAACAGTATAGATTATAAACTTTGTATTAGATTGTTTGCATTTGTATTTAAAAGATAAAAGTTGCTTTTCAGCTAGCAGATCTTTTTCTTAAATCTCTGTGTTTTGTACGAGTTGAACTAATGCAGTCTGAGGTACGTAGTACTAAGTTAAATGATGTTTACTCCACAGTAACCATGGAGAAGATTGCAGTCATGTCTGGTAAGCCTAACTGTACAGTTTTGTTAATGTTTTGTTTTAGATATCTATGTTTGAAAGTGGCATGCGTTAATGAACCTAAATGGAGTGTACTGCCAGAAAACAACACAGCAGGGGTGAAGCTGGGAAACCTAAAGAATGGTTCCAGCTGGTGATTAATGTAGATTTCAACACGAAGTAGACCAAATTAAACCTCTGCTCCAAATTGAGAAAGGGACACAGTTTTTTCCTTTTGTAGTTATGGTTTGAGCTTTGAAGGAAATATATGGATGCTATGCTCTGTGAAGTTTCAACAGCTGCACTGATGATTTATTTTGGCGGGAAGGACTGTGTGTGTGTGAGTGAGAATGAGAGAGAGAGAGAGAGAGAGTGATGTCTACTGGATGTGAACTCCAATTACTGCCATTGTGTAATTTCTCTTCAAATCTGTGCGCACTAAGCTTACAAACCATGCTGAAACCAAATGAGTCAGCCTGGAATGGAGGCAGTTCCTGATATTATACCGACAGACAAGTACATATCTTATCCCACCCTAATCAGCAAATTTTTCTTTTCTGTTGAAAGGATGACTATAGATGGCTATAAAACATTTCTTTTGCTTCTTCCCACATGTCAGCAGAAGCTGAGACTGCAGCTTAAAAGATGTTTAACGGAGAGGGTAAAAGTACTGGCCGTTCTCATTTGAGAAAGAGCTCATTGCCCTGGGTTGGTTTGAATTTGTTTTGTTCTTTTTTTAAAAAGGTTTTAAGAATCTATATTTTAAGGGAACATGATTTTCAGTTAGGCCTTAAGCCTTGAAATTGCAATGTCAAAATGTTTAAAACAAAATAAAGTGGAAAAAGCTTGAACTCAGCTTCATTATGGACAGTGGGATAAAGTATTAAGTAACAATGAAGGAATCAAAAGATCTACTGGGTTGCTTCTAAGACAAGATAGTGCTGCATCTTCATGTTCCAGTTCCCCAAGCACTGATAATTAGGGAGGCAAGCATTGGCCAGGGTTTTGTTTCCTTGGAACTGGAGACCTGTAGCATATTTGTGACCCATAATGTTATGTTGCTGTGTGCCTTCAGGTTATTTCAGTGTGTGACAACCCTAAGGCAAATCTATCAGGGAATTTTCTTGGCAAGATTTGTTCAGAAAGAGATTTGTCTTCCTCTGAGGCTGAGGGAGTGTGACCTGCCCAAGGTCACTCAGTGGGTTTCCACGTACTTCCATGGCTGAGTGGGAATTTAAACCCTGGTGTCATGAAGTCCTAGTCCAACACTCAGTTGGCTCTATTTATTTACAGACTGAATTAGGATGTGCCCTAGTAAAGTGGGAGAAAACAGGGAAGAGGTTTCCATTCAGATATTTGCTGTCCATGAAGAACCACTCAGAACCATTGACATAGAAGAATGAGGAATCTTCTCCAACCAGTCTTTTAGTCTTCCATTAATCCAGAATCATTTACAGTTAGAGGCAGCAGACTGGAAAATGGAGTAGATAACCCTTTCTTTCTTTTTAATGTCAAGGGTTACATTCCCTCTGAAATATTTTCAGCTTCTTTCAAGAAACACATATTAGTAGAGGATGAAGCTAGAACCAAAAGTAGACAAGCCTACCCTTTCCCCACTATTCTCACACCTCCAACTCCATTCCCCCCCCGCCATCTAACAGGAAACTGGGAGGGGACAGATTGCTCTTGTAGAAGCCTAAACTGATCATTTCTGGAAGGCTTTTGAAACTAAGGTGAATCCTACATGAGGTTCTACAGCAGCACTAAGGCTGCAAGTTGCCCACACCACTGCGAAGCAGAGACCAATTTCTACTAGCTCTGAACCAGCTATAGGCTGTAGGTTAACTACATTACATCCCCTTAAGGCAAGGATGAGCAACTTTGAACTGTCAGGTGGCCACTTGGACTTGCCCTTGAACCTCCCATGAGCCACACCAATCCCTCCCAGCAAAACCACAACTGTCAACTCATTAAAAAAAAACCAGTTTGTTTTTGCTAAAATAAAGTAGTTCTTAAACCCCTGGAAGCATCTGGAGGTCAGATTTGCCTGCTTGGTGAGATCAGGGCAATGAAGGAGCTCTTGGAAATCAAGAAAAAAAAGTCTGAGTCTACATAGATCAAGAGATTACTGAAAAGCCAAACCTCTATCACATTACAGTATCTTCAATCAAATGGAACCTATGTCATTCTGTCTAGGAAAGGCCAAAGAGCAATGACATCAGATAATTGTACAGAGTTATCTTTCTCATGCTATAAAAAAAAAAAAATGCCAAGGCAATGTGTCATTCCTTTTTTTTTTTTTTTTTATGATAAATCCCAGGTCTCTTTACATAAAAGCCTTTGCATAAAAGCTGTCAAGTGTCAATGACATCAGATGAGGGGAAGCCCTTCTGAAGGCAAAACAAACACCAGAGCTGATATGTCCCAACTTGAGTAATAAGGGTCATTTTTAAAGTAAATATTGATAAATACAATCTGCTTAAGCTAACATTCCTCATTGCAACTAATTTCTCCATTCCTCTCCAAGTATGCTGCAGCCTTGGCATTTAAAAAGTTTGTATTCTTCAAAGATTCTGAAGTGTATGTACATACATGCATGCGTACATGCACATGCACGCATGACTGCAGGCAGGCATAATTACCCAAAGTTTATTATTGCCTCTGGAAGTTTCATAGATGCAGCTGAATTTGCCTCGGTACTGAAAATCTTTCTGCAGCAGCTCAAATTCTTTAGGCCAGCTGCTCTTGACACTGAATGGCAGTCTGATTCTTCATGTGTTAGAAATAGCTGCACAGAAAAACATCTAGCTCCAGAAAATGTGCCCTGTTTTCATTCTGAATGTCAGCCTGGATCTGTAAAGATAAGAAAAATTAAATAGAACTGTATGAAGGGAAGAATCCAGTGTTACCAGTCTTGTTGCTTGAGGGGAAGGAGGTCTGCCCACAAAGGGCCTCCATTGACACTATGGAAAAAATCTGCCCCTGTGGCTATTTTGGTAGTAATGTTCAGATGACAGTAGAGCCAAAATGGGCAGCATTGTGGGAAATACATATTGAGAGAGGCCAATGCTCAGCAGGACTCTAAGCATTCTTGTTTTGTCAACGTGGGTCCAAACAGAAAGAAAATCTACACAAGCTGCAAGAGCTGGAATAGTAAATACCCTCCCAGTGGAGGGAGAAAAGTGTGGGTGTTGGTGTTAAGGGGTGGGAAGAAAGAGGCAGAATTGGTATTCCCAACAACTCTTACTACCTTGGCTGCTGAGCAGTGGCAGGGCCCCGGAAGTACTAGAGATAAAGGAATGTTCTGCCCCTTTTTTGTTAATTTCTTATAACTGAACCGAGAACTGCTCATTAAAATGTTTAGGATTGTACTTCACCCTTCCCAATTTCAAGTCATCCCCTCCAAGCAGAATTAGCTGTTTTTCCTTGAAGTATGTCTTCCCTGAAATAATTTTTTAAAAACTTGGTTTTTACAAGTTTTTACAGATTAACCAGTGATGTAGACATGAGTCGATTGACTTGGACTCAGGTCAGACTTAAGTCATGTCAGTGACTCAGGCCCTTTCTGCAACTCACCTTTTTGTGGAGCTGGGGTGCGGGGATCATGCGAGCAGCCTCTTCTGAGAGGCTCTTGTGTCACCGTTGCTTCAGCTCTGCAGCTGCTGCCTGCATGCAAGCAGGTAGCACGAGAGCCCCTCCTCTTCCCTCCACAGTGCAGCCTGGGATTTTCCCAGGCTGCGTTGGGGCAGGAAGCGCAAGCGTTGCAGCTCTGGAGCTTCACACGCATGGCAAGTGCACACAGGGCCCCGGAGCACTGCACGATCGCACATCATTTTTGGCTCACAGTTGAAAATGAAAAAGTGCGCGATTGGCGCCTGCCAGACCCTGGAGCATTGCGCGATTGTGGGTGCGTCGTGTGGACCACTCCTCGCAGTCGTGCAACACTCGAGGGGCCCTTTCGCATGGCAAATGCCGTGTGAAAAGGGCCTCAGACTCAACTTGGCAATAAATGATGCACTGACTTGACTTGACTCAAGACTTGTATATTTTTAGTGAGTGACTTGCTGCCCTTGGTTCAATAACATAACACAGTCATCCAGAAACCTTATGACTTGGAACAAAGTTTCCGTCTCTTTTTGCCTACTGGTCACATGACAATCTGTCTCAAGCACAAAGTGTGGTTGGATTTCTTAGAGGGGAACAGCAAATGGATGAGGCAGTGGGCTTGAGGTCTGCTCAGTAGTCTGTCCCTGATGCATATCAAAGGAGTCTTCTAAAGCATTTCCGAATAGCAGAAGACAAGACTCGTCCCCAGAGTGCAGAGTGCATTTCTCAGAGGGGAACAGCAAATGTGTTAGGCAACGGGCTTGAGGAGGAAGGATTCTTCCTTCTCAACTTTTTGAATCTTCAGTAATGGAGAGTAAGAAGGATCCTATTCCCCACTTCCGAAGCTGCAAATGCCAAAATCGCAAATGTGGAGGGCTGACTGCTTAAATTGTTAAAACTGACTTTATTTGACTATAAATTCTGGAATATAGGTTGGGGTATAAATTAGCTCCCAGACTTGAGACTTGACTTGAAAGCATCTTCAAGGATTTGAGACTTGACTTGAGACTTGAAGATAGAGATTTGAGACTTGGAATAAAAGACTTAAATACATCACTCAGATTAACTACTGTCATTTGCAATCCTCAGTGCTAGTAGACAGTTAGGTCAAGCTTGTGGTCCTTCCAAAACTAGAGATACAGCTTATCAGACCAGACTTTATGCCTCTTCAGTATTTATGAAACATCTCCTTTACCTGTTATTTGTAATGAGATATTCGGAAAAACAAACAGAATATTCTGTGTTTGCCTCTACAATGAAAGTCTGACGACAAATCCAGTGTCCCTCAAAATTAGGGTGGCTTCACACCATTCTTCAAGTTATTCCCCCACATGCATGTTTTCAGGGCCCTGCCACTGCTCAGCAGCCTCCTTCAGCAGCAAGCATGTAAACAGGGATAGATGGTGCTTGTGCAGTGCACATACAAATATGCCCTCCTTTATACACGATTACTACAGGAAAGTTACTTTTTGAGACTACCACTCCCAGAATCCCCAGTCAGTCTGGCCACTGAAAGTTACAGCTCAGAAAACTACCTTTTCTAAGCTTTGCACCAGTTTAGAACCAAAGCATCTGCACTTGTATCTACTGCATAAACTGAGTCCACCCTATATCCAGTGATTTCAGGATGTCTTCATGTTAGCTTTATGAGTAGTCATTGCTCTGGAGGCCACCTCACTCATTAGCTCAATCCATCAGGCATCTATTCTCTGTAAAATTCACATGTAGTTAATTTGCATTTTCTGGCCAGGAAACAGCTTTTTCTGTGCAGAAAATTATGTTTCCATGTGGAAATATTTTCTGTGCAGAAAAGGCTGTCTTCTTCGCAGCAGAAATCCTGCAAATATTGTGTGAATTCTGCTGACAAGGATTCTTGTCAGTCCAGAGTTCTTCTCATCTGGGTGTCTTGACCCTCAGGAAATATAGTATTTTAAAACTATTTTTGGAATATTTTCAAATTTTCTTTCCAATCCTGGTAGAATGCTTCCTAAGTGCCATAAAATACAGAGAATCAGAGGCTATATGAGAAGGCTTGAATGAGGTCTTTGCCAGCTAGGCCACTTTGAAGACACTTTGAGTGTGTGCATTGGGGGAAGTAACAGGGTCTTCAAAATGGAAATTAGCATGTTTGACTTCATGAGCCCTTGCTAAACTGAAGGAAAATATTTGGGTTATAACATCTGAACAACCTATTCCACAGTAGGTGCACCCAGTGAAATGAGGCAACTTAGAACATTGCTCAGTAGGGAACATTACTCAGTCAGGGAACAATGTGAAACAGATAATTTTTATCAGTTTAACCTCCAACTTTCCGTTCTAGTTGCATGATCAGAGGTAAAAGACTAACAGCCCTGATGAGTTAAGGGCCACTAGCTACTGTTCTCAGCTCATATCTGGAGGTTATCAATATTAACACAAAAATCTTTGTTTCCTCCTTCTTCTTACTGCCTGATGAAAGGAAGGAAGAAAATCATTGACTGCGGTATAATATTTCAGGTTTTTCTAAGCCATACAGATTTTTTTTTTCTAAAACTTTTTATAGGTATGCTACCACCAAAAGTGGAAAACACATGCCCGGAGAGACTGGCATCCTGTTAGAGACGTGTTCGTTTGTTATCTGCCTTCAAGTCATTTCTAACTTATGATGCCCCTAAGGTGAAACTATCATGAGGGTTCTTGAGCAGATTTATTCAGAAGGGTTTTGCCATTGCCTCTCTCTTAGGCTGAGAGAGTGTGACTTGCCAGTGTTTACCCAGTGGGTTTCCTTGACTGAGAAGGAATTTGAACTCTGGTGTCCCATGGGGCCCTTTTCTCACGGGGTGCAGAAATCGTGCCGCCACGATCCAGGCGGGGTTTTCCTTAATCCCCACTAACACGACTGAACTTTTAGTAGCGTTCTCACGGCTCCATAGGGAAGAGGCTTAGGCAGCATCAGCGCATTCACACAATATTACCATGGCCACTCCCGAAGATGTCCTATCCCCGCCCTGCCTAGCATTTGATTGGCTGTGCCCTATTTTTAAAAGAAACATCCTGAGCGTCATCACTGACGTCAGTACACACGCACGCCCCCTCACATCCTCCGCCCCCTCACCCTGTCCCGCGCCTTTGTTTTGAACCACCGTGGAAACAGTTTCCCCCTCTTTCTTTCTGCTTGCTTTTTGCTGTTTTGTGTATGGAGAACGAGCTACTGACGATCATTGCTGGGGTGCTAACCCCGCTAATGACGGTCCTTTCAGCCGTTCGTATTGGGGGCGGTCTTGTGGCTTCTGCTGGCCACGCCTTGATCCCTCCCTCTCTTGATCGCCCGCACGAATCAGGACGCACCGTCGCTTTTTCACGAAACGACGAGCGCGGATTGGAGGAAAAAAACACATTTCTTCTGGTTTTTAAAAGGTGCGCGGAAATGCTGAATGGTGGCTCCCCCGCGCGGATTGGGGTGAGCATCCAAAAAATTTAATGCGATCAGGTGCTCTCTAAGGTGAAAATGGCACCTGATCGAGGTCGACCTGGGAAGATTTAATTACCCCGTGAGAAAAGGGCCCCAGAGTCGTAATCCAACACTGAGACCACTACATCTCAGTGGTTCTCATTAGTGATACACACATGTATAAGTGTACATTATGCCTGAGTATATTTTTTTTCCTGAGAAGTTGTATTTTTTTCCACCATGTGCATGATCAAAGCTGATCTCCCCTGGACTCACTACTGTGCTGCCATAGTTCTGTGCCCCAAGCATTCTGTTGCTGGTGAGGAGTGGAGGCATTAGAAAAGCATCCATCAGAATTCTCTATGCACAATATCCTCAGTCTGTGTGTGGCTAAGGTAATATTTACTTCTCCAATCCTGCCTGCCCTCCACCAGCAAGGGAATGGAATGCTATGTTCAACCAGTTTGTGCCCCCGCCACTTAGTTTTGGTGAGCAGCATCAGTCTAGTTTTGTGGTAGCGTGACAAGCAACCGCTACTGACATTCTCTCTTCTACGCCACAGTTAAAGGTACAGGAACCATCTATAGTTTTCACTTTCACAACCCTAGTCACTGGCCAGTGTCTGCTATCTCCACTGCCACCATCTCCTCATCTCCCTTTCCAAGCACTGGCTGTCGCTCCTCCAAGACACAGTCATCTGGTTGGAGGAGCACTGCAGGGCTGTGCTACAGCAGCAGCACCACCATCAGTTTGGATGGCTTGGTTTCACAGCTTAGCATGGTCAGGGAAGGCTCAGCTGGCTGGCTGGAGGAGACAGTGGTAGGGATAGTGAAAATAAGGAGGAAAAGGGCAGTAACTTGGCTCTTAGCAATGTATTTACCACTTTCATCCTTATCTCTCCTGCTCCTTCCTTGGCCCTCCATTTTCTCAGTGACTTAGTTTTCCACCACTCATGCCGCGAGGCAATAAAGAGAGCACCTTGCTTGGATGAAAGAGGTGGAACTGGTGATGGTAAAGACGACGAGGAGGGCAGCAACTTGGCACAGCAACATCTTCACCACCTTCCCCCTTGTTTCAGCTGTCCCTTCCTCAGCCCTCCTCCTCTGCTTCCTTCATCCAGCCTAGATGAGTGTTCACTGACTGCGCTGAGTGGCAGGGCCAAACCTTTACCAACTGTGCTAAGCAGGGTTTGTGGAACTTATTTTTTAAGAACTTAAAAGGCAGGATGGCAGATAATTGAGTGTGGCTGCCCTGCCTAAAGCAGGATAATTGTGGGGTATGACAGAGAGCTCAGTTGATTAAGAAACAGCAGGAAACTCATGCAACCACATTCATACCTGCACAGCACACACACAAAGCATGCCTATAAACATATGTGCACACATAAAACCCACACACATATGCCATCCATACACAACAAACACTGAATGATATGCAATAGGAAATACATTAGGCTATCCACAGGATATTGCTTGTAATGCCATTAGTGGTGATGAGTCAAACCGCTGCTCCAGTTCTGATGACTCCAACCACTGCTCCTCTCTCTGGGGCCATTTCCGCACTAGACTGTTATAGTGTGATTATTCCACTTTCAACATCCTATGGAATCCTGGGGTTTGCATTTTAGGGAAGGGCCGGAATAAGTGAAAGTGGAATAATTGAGCTATAACAGTCTAGTGCGGAAATGGCCTGGGTTCTGTGGGGCCAGCTATAACTGAATACAGGAAACACAATCACATTTTAAGTCCCAGCATATATTTCTAGCAATATAACAATTAGATATTCAATTAATCGCATACGCACTGTCCCCATAGTTCGAAGCATCCAATGATGTATGAGTGCGACCTCCTGTCTGCAGGACTCTTCTGCCTGTGGTGCTTAGTTGTCCTGCAATGTTTGGATGCAAATCTTAAAGTCCTAAATTCATTTTAAAGATAAGGAGCAAAGGCAAGATAGAAATTACACTGCAAATAATTTACTGTTTTGTTTCCCTCCTAAATACACTACTGAAAACACCACTATTCTATTTAAAGTGAAACAGGCTTGCTCCTTAGCCTGGACCGCTGCAGCTCCTCCCCAGCTCCAGCTCTGCCTCGCCTTCTGAACTCAAACAGCAAGTATAGTCCCTTCCTTAAGATTCCCCACTTATTAGACCAAAGTAGAGGAATATTTGATTGGGCCTGCATGCTTTGGCTAGGGTGGAAAAGCTATTTTTTCTGAAGTGTTCACACGGTTACCCAAGATATCCAACAGGTGGCGTCTTGGATCAGATATACACCAACCTCTGTTTACCAAGCAATCAGAAGACCTCTTTTGTACATCTTGTCTAACAGATGACCGTCTCAAAACTTGCAGGGGCACAGCTATGAGAGAGGGGCAAAATGAAGGTACTGCTCCTGCAGTAAGAATTATGTCCCCCCTCACTGAATTTTTCCTTGAGGCCCCAGATTTCTAGCATTTCCAAGAGTGAAACATTTAAAATTATGCAGACCTAGAACTCTGTTGTGTGCCTCATTCCCCTCACAGCTTTGCCTGCCCCTTTTCTTTGGATGCCCAAACACTATATCTAAATGCTCAACAGTTAATGCAAGGATAGAAATTTGGGAAGTGGAGGAAAATCTCAGAGGGTGTGTATGTAGAATTCTTATTGAAAGGTTCAATGCTCTCATTTTGCGATTCCCTGACCCTCTCCGCAAGCTGCTCTATGTATTTCTTTAACACTATGCAGAAGAACCAAATATTTGTTTCTTGGAAATACAAACACTTGGAGAAATTAGAAGCAGTTGTCCATGTATCATTCAGGTGAAAGCAAGAGGAGGAGCTGGGATCACTTGCCTTCCCTCAGGCCTCTTTGCAACTCTTGGGAGTGAGGTTTCTTTTCTTGGCAGCCATGAAAAAATAAGTTTTTCCACTACTTGTGTGACAGTTCTGTTGCTTGTTTAATAGCTTTTTAATCTTTTATTGGTAGCATACCAGCCACAGAACCAGTAGTACAGTGGTTTGAGTATTGGGCCAGCCTTCTGAGAGACCAGGGTTCAAATCCCCACTTGGCCAGAGAAAATCACTAGATGACCTGAGCAAGTACACTTAGGCCATTTCCACACTGCACTGTTATAGTGCTACTGTGGGATCCTGAGGTTTGCACTCTGGGAAGGCTAGAGTGTGTCCAGAGGAGGGTGATCAAAACGGTGAAAGGTCTGGAAGCCATGCCCTATGAGGAGTGGCTTAGGGAGCTGGGGATGTTTAGTCTGCAGAATAGAAGGTTAAGAGGGGACATGATAGCCATGTTTAAATATTTGAAGGGATGTCATGAGAAGGGAGCGGGCTTGTTTTCTGCTGCTCCAGAGACTAGGACCCTTTCTGCATGGCATTTGCCATGCGAAAGGGCGCCTGGAGCATTGCGCGATTGTGAGGAGCGATCTGCACAATGCACTCACAATCACGCGACCCTCCAGGGGCTGGCAGGCACCAATCACTCACCTTTTCATTTTTGGCTGGAAGCCAAAAATGGTGCGCAATCACGCATTGCTTCCGGGCCCTGTGCACACTTACCTGGCGTGCGGAGCCTCTAGAACCGTTCCGGTCGCGCTTCCTGTCCCAGCACAGCCTGGGAAACTCCCAGGCTGCGCTGCAGAAGGAAGAGGTGGGGCTCTTGCACAAGCAGGCAGCTCATGCAGAGCTGAAGCAGCAGGGAAGCAGGAGCCTCTCGCCAGAGGCTGCTCGCACAATCCCTGTACTCCAGCACCGGAAAAAGGTAAGGTGTGGAAAGGGCCTAGAACAAGGAGCAATGGACTCAAACTGCAGGAAAAGAGATTCCACCTAAACCTCAGGAAGAACTTCCTGACAATCAGAGCTGTTTGGCAGTGGAATATGCTGCCTTGGAGTGTGGTAGAGTCTCCCTCTTTGGAGGTTTTTAAGCAGAGGCTTGATGGCCATCTGTTGGGAGTGCTTTGATGTGGGTTCCTGCATGGCAGTGGGTTGAACTGGATGGCCCCTGCGGTCTCTTCCAACTCTATGAGTCTATGTTTCTCCTTTCCTTTCTTTCCTGGGAGTGGGATGGGGAACACATGTCAAAGACTGTAACAGACAGAAAATTCCTTCCAGAGTGTCCAGAGTGTTAAAAGTCCCTAACCAATAGCCTCTCCTCAACTTCACAAGGGTATTCTTGAAAAACTGTGTAAGAAAAGATAAATAAATGCACAGAGCTATGAGTAACAATTGTATGCTGGCCCCCAGGGCAGCTCAGACAGGGTGGGTTAGTCAGCCAACGTGTGGGAATATATTTGACTCTTATGGCCAGTGATTGCTTTGTTATGTAAGCATGTGGCTTCTTTTTTAGAACTGGCAGTTCTCTGAGCCGAGAAGGTTTCATTATGCAACACTAACGTGAAAAATATGTGGATTCGGAAGGGAAATAACTAGGATAAGCCATATAACATTTTACCTTATTCTTACACCACAGAATCACAGCCTGAACCTTCCTGCAGCCCCTTTATGTTTTTCTGAAGTATTTCTCTGTTGGAAGCTCTTATTATTCCGCAGTCCCTACCCTGTCCTAAGCGCTGAAACAGGATATTTGTATTTGCAAGCTGATCATCGAATGCTCTCTTTAAAGCATGGAAGAATGTTTATGAGAATGTTTCATTTCAGTATTTAATCTGGTTACGTCTGTTAAAGAATAACTCAAAATATATCCAACAATGTTTGTGGTCTTGATAGGTAATTATGGAGAGGCAAAGCAGTATTCTGTAGACATGTAAACATACATTCACCAAAGTAAAACAGTGAATGGTATGAAATTTGCAGATCTTGGATACACTCTCAACATTTTTATAAACAGCTCCGCCCCTGTCCTTTCTTTTCCTATCCTGACATTGCTGGATCAGTCCTGCTATTTGGCAAAGTGAGGCAGTAAGCTTGGTGTATCATTAGAGACAGAAAATGGTCAGTTATTGGTCTTCTCAACTGATTTATCAGTGAGATAGAGAGAGGTGTTTGTTAGTTGTTCTTCCTCAGGAGCCAGAATAACTTGGTTGGCCTTGGGGACTATGCATCCTGAGCATGGGCAGAGAGGTACCATAATCTGTTCTATCTCAAGCAGCAAAATGGGTGGACCCTGTGATCATGACAAAAGGACTCAATGACCAAACCAGAACCATGGAACTCTCCAAGCAAGCAACTTGCTAAAGGCCTCAAGAGAAGTAGTACATACCTCAAGAGCTAGAACCTACCCAATTCAAGCTCTGCCCCCCTTCTTGAGAAGACCTTAAAGGGGCAAATTTCTCTATCATGTACTTTGCTTGCTTTCTTATTTATTTATTTTACTGTTAGATTTATAGTCTGCCTTAAGGTGATTTACAACAAGATAACCTAAAAGTGTAAAGGTAAATCTATCAAGAAGTTATAATAGTAAAACATGATTTGAAAGTTATAATATTAAAATGCAGATGAATGAAACTCAGTTTAGAAGCATGTCAAAAAAGAAACAATAAGAACAACAACATAATCTACTTTTCCCCTCAGGACTCCAGCTTACAAAATTTGAAACAGATGAAGCAAAAAGTACACATCATACAAAAATTAAAATACAGTTAAGCTAAGCTTGAGCACATATCCATTAAAAAAGAAAAAAATAGAGACAATACAACATGCTGTACAAGGTCCTCCGTGAATGATCTGTCCTCAATTGTCACTGAAACAAAAAAGGCTTAACCAGCCAACTAGAAGGAGGGTGCTAGTATAGGCACTTCAGAAGGGAGCACCAGAGCATAGTAACGACCACCAAAAACACTGAAAGCCCATGTTCCCACTGGAGGTACCTGAGAAGGTGGTGGACAATGATGACAGCCTACCTAGATCTCACAACACAAGAAGGTTCATATGTGGAGGTGCAGTCTGGCGAGGACCTAAGCTGTATAAGGCCTTATAGATCATAACCAGCACTTTGAATTGTGCTCAAAAATGAACCAGCAGCCAGTAGAACTGTTGCAATAAGGAATCTGTGTGCTCCCTGTGGCCAGCCCCAATTAATAATCTGGCTGCAGGTCTTTGGAACAGCTGAAGAGCACGCTTCAAAGGCTGATGTAGAGTATGATGTAATAATCAAAATGGAATATAACTAAAGAATACGTCACTGGGACCAGATCTGACATTTCAAGGAAGTCTTATCTGTGCAAACATGCTCTTGGCCATAGCTGAAACATGGGCCTCCAGGCTTAGAGCTGAATTCAGGAGTACATTCAAACTGCAAACCTGCATCTTCAGGGGGAGTGTAGCCCCATCCAGCACAGGCTGAATCTCTGTCTCCTGAGCTATCTGTCAATTGACCAAAAGCATCTCTGTCTTGTTCTGATTAAGTTTCAGTTCATTTATCCTCACTTCTGATGGCAGGTGCCAGTTTAGAATCAAAACAGCTTCCTTGAACTGAGGTGGAAAGGACTAATATAGGTGGGTGTCATCACCTGTCGATAACACCAGACTTCCAAACTCTGGATAACCTCTCCCACTGGTTTCATGTATGTAATAAATAGCATGGGAGACAAAATTGAGCTCTGAAGTACCTCACAGGCCAGTGACTAAGGGGGCTGAACCACCTTCTGGCTTCGTATCTCCAGATAGGAATGGTGCCATTGCAAAATAGTGCCTCCAAGTCCCATCCCAGCAAGGCAACCCTAAAGGATGCCGTGGTTGACGGTATCAAAAGCCATGAAGAGGAAAGTTAAAACTTCCTACCTGCAATCTTAAGTGGGGTCCATTCTCAATAATCATATCATTCTATCATCACAGAAGGCTGCCATACAGTCAGACCACTGGCCCATATATCTCAAGAGCAGGCAAAGTGGAACCCATGCCTGAGATAATCTTGAACTACAACTCCCAGAAGCCCTAACTAGAATAATCATGCAGGGAAAGACTGTGAGCAATAACTGAATAAGGTCTGGAAGACTGCACTTTGTCCATCCTGAATTAGTGCAGTAAGGTCTATCTACAGTTTCCAGGTGGGGCTGCACTACATCTTCCTTCATCCCCAGGTAGCATGGCCAGTGATTGGAGATAATGGGATTTACAGTTCAACAACATTTAGGAAGCCATGTTTAGGAGCTGGTAACTCTGCCTGTGACTGATACGCAACAAGGCTTCAGAAAGGAGTCCTTCCCTGCCTTTCTTGAAGATTGCAGGGAGTGAACTTGAAAGGGCTTTACATACGGAACATATCCTCTACCACCCAGCCATGATCCAGTCATTATGTTCAAAGCCACTTTCTTTTCTCCTACCCTGTCGCACAACTTTCTGGGAATAACATTATCACAATACTGCAGTTAGGTTGAGAATACTGTTTGCATAAATTTATGAGGATTTTGTTTTCTGTTAAGTTCTACTATCCTGTTTTTGAAAAACATCTTTTAACTGGTGGTGGCCTAGGAAGACATTTAGAATAAAATGTCATGAGACTGAAAAAAGAAACTAAATCATATTTAAAAAAAAAGATGTTCTCAGTTCTTCCTTTCTAATGAAATCTTGGCAATGACTATCCTTGGCAGCACCATTTGCCTAATTCAGAACATGTGTGCATGACTAAACCTCCATAAACAGCTAAGATTAAGCTCTGACTTTTTTTAGTCACTGACAAAATGAAGCTGTTAGAGATGTAATATATATAAGTAGACTATTTTACTTAGAGGGAAGAGTTTGTGAATGCTGTGCTTCTTGAGGAGTGTTATGTTTCATGATGGCAGAGAAATTTTGAATTCTAGATTACTGGGAGCATGAAGCTTCACAAAATTTTTCAAGCCTATATGGATTAGAAATAATGGCTGGCATCCTATTAATCACTTACGAGATCATAAGATGGTCACATAATTGTTGGGGATTCACATTTACAATAGTCAATGACCAACTATGATCCCCCCAAAACTTACCTTTGCAATCTTGCAGCATCCCCACCAAGGGGTCTCTCCCACTGCCTGTACCGGATGCATCCTGCAACTGTGAGAACAAGGCAGATGTAATTTCTCAGTGCCCCAATCTCTGGCACCTTGGGAACACTTCAGTCAAGGATAGCGTGAACAGATGTAACTACAAGGGCAGGGTTATGTACATGATGCATGATGCATGACCTTGGCCTAAATTTTCCAGGATTTTTGTAAGGCAATTTTAGATATGATGATTTAAGTTGCAAATAAAGGTATACCTCAATTAACAAAGAAGATGCATTCCTGGGCATTACTTTTCTAACAGAAAATTTGGTACCAGAGGCAGAAATAACATAGAAAGAATAGGGATAGGTTCCCAACACCACAAAAAAAGAAGAGCAATTCAACATGTTTCGGAAAATCCTTTATCTAAAACTTGTTATCAACACCTCTGAAATGAAACAACTTAGGTCAAGGAAGTCTTGCATCAGTAAATAAAAACTTTCTGAACTTTCTAAAGCTTTTTCCAAAATGCATCCAGGGATGACTTTTTATTTCATCAACATCCTCTTTTCTTCCATGCTGATGGCCAACATTTATAATTCTATTATTTATTTATTTATTTATTTTACAACATGCTGAGGGTAGCTAATGAGCCAGGAATATCTCCTCTTTTCTCTTCTGATTTGTGAATAGGGCATTCCAGAGGCAGCTCTATTTACTTTGGCCTGTTATAGGCAGACACACACACACAGTTAGAACAGTATCAGCTAGTATAGAACCCTACTTTTTCCTAGCTCAAGCTTCTTTGCATTGCACACTGCATGTTACTGCTGCAACATTACTCTGGAAGTCTTTGTTTCTCCATCCCTTCACCATCCTTCCTATGTCAATGCTGCTATTAAATTTCCAGGAAAAGGACTAGGAAATTGTAAAAACATTTTGTAAGAAGGAGCTGCACTATCAGAGCCTCTGTCAACTGAAATAAGCCTGCATCAGGTGAGGTATAAGAAAGCTGCAGAGAATATTCCACTAAGGAAAAATAACAGGTGCCTTCAAACCACACAGCAATCTCTCATATAAAACAGATTTCTGTGGGTTTATATCAGACAGCAGGAGATCAATATTCTGAATATATTTTGAGATGGATTGAGCTACACTCAAGCATATATGTGGGGGGAAAGCCATTAAGCAGCTTTTAAACATCTGGGGGGAAATAATTTGAAGTTTCTCTGCATGCCTAGTGCTTCACACTGGAGTCTTGACATACTACAGGATAAAACTTAACAATAGACAGCCAAATTAATGACAGAAAATATCAGCATACAATCAGCAAAGTTGTGATTTATGGGGTGTTATTGCCAGGAAAATGTTAAGGGATTGTATTGAAAAATCATATATCAGGAGGATAAAGAACCAGATCTGCAAGGCCCCACAAACCTGACAACTTGAAATAAAGTGCATCATAACCAACCTTACAAATGAAGAGAGCAACTTAAAAGATTTTGATCTGCTGATGGTTTCAACATGAGTTATATTTATTGCATTACAACTATGCTGCCATGACTGCATCAAAACAATGTGAACCATATTTAAATTGAGTTGGACTGGATGACCCTTGTGGTCTCTTCTGACTCTATGAATCTGTGATTATAATCTCAAGGTTGATAAGCCATTGGAGAGACAATGAGATATAAGCAAATGAAATAAGTTTTCAAAATGACAAAGGCATTTGTCAAAATGACCTGGCAACCTGCAACAGCTCTTTCCTAACAGTATCCAAAAAGCCCCTGGTTTAATGAATAAAATTAGCATTTATGTAAACAGAATTCTTACACTGAATTTTTATTTCTTACACTGCACAATTAGTCTGTAAAATTGCTTTCCATAAACTATCTCACACAAAGAATTACATAAACTATCTCATTGAAAGAATTACATAAACTATCTCATAGAAAGAATTACAAACAGATCTTCTGCAGAGGCCCTGCTTCCTATCCAACTGTAGTCTGAAGCTTCACTTGTGAGAATGTGTTCAGCCTTTGTAATGTCTTGCTGGAAATCCACTTCACAATCACCCCAGTGACTTTTATTTCAAAACTGAATACTTTTATTGTCCAGCAATCTTTCAGTCTGCTGGATGTTTGATTTTCCATTTTTATTTTTTATGTCTCACTGTACAGTTTTTTCTATATTACCTGCTGTCTGTTGCTTGCTTGGGTGTTTTAAAACTTTTTTTTAAATTGATTTGTCATTCTAAGATAACTTGTACTCTTCTACCTGATCCATAAAGGTAGAGACACTAATAATGATGACATTATATATGACACATATCACTTTTAAAAACTACACATATAATGGCTACAACACAACATAAAAAATAGACAATGGCCCTTTCCGTACCAACCCACCATGGGGATGGGAGAAGGATGCGACTGCGATGATGGTTCTGCATGATATCATCATGGTCCCGTCCTTCTCCTATCCCCAGGCAGCACAATCATGGATCAAATCATTGACAGATTTTCTCTGTCAATGACCTGCGACTGCATCACTCTCTGGACTTCCCTGTCCTGTGGCAGCTGCAGAAGTGCAATGGCTGTGCTTCCTGTTCCAGCACAGCCTGGGAAAGAGCCGAGCTGTGCTGTGGAAGGAAAAGGTGTGGCCATCGCACTCCCTTCCGCAGGGAGGCAGCTGGTGAGGAGGGGAGCACTCCCATTGTGCTCCCCCTCTGGCAGAGCAGACACCAGCATCCCCATCAGATGTCTGTGTGAAAAAGTAAAGTGCGGAAAGGGTCAATGTCATACCATTCAATTCTGTTGATCTGGCAGGGATGGTCCCAGTTAAACTTCTTCAGTTTTTCAGCTGATGTTAAAATGTCCCAGTTTTCCTTTCCTCTTCTCAGTTTCCCCCTTTGTCTTCAGCTTACTTTAGTTGCTGCACACTGACTTCAAAATGCAAAAGTGTTCTGTATTTCGTTAACTCGGCAGGGAAGAGAAGATGCAAGAGAAGAGGGCACAATCTTCCCACTCCAACAAGGTTCAGACAAAACCAAACCGCTGCAACCCTCCTAGTTTGTGTCTTCTTTTTAAATAACTTTTGCCATTTTGACCATACTCTGATGTTGCTTAGCCATATATGTCCTGATTTTCTTCTGTGAAACATGGGAAGGTGTACACTGTGCAGTATAAGTATGTCAGGGATGGGAAATGGGCAGCCATCCCAGATGTTTATTGGACATTGCAACTCAATGGGGAAGAATGATAAGATTTGGCATTCAGGTATATCTAAAAGGCTGCATAGTTCTCACTATGACCTCTGCCCTCATTTGAAAAACCAGTTAAGGTACTGAGGAAGGCAGAAGCCAGAGCCTTGAACTGAATAGTACTACATCTGTTAGTGTTACTGGAAGACACCCTGGCCTTTGGGTCTGGTGGATTTGTTTGCAATTAGGTAAATGTGTTTGTGAGATCACTGTGATACATACACGAGAAGCATAGTAATATGAGTTAGATCACTTTGTTTCATGAATTTGCAGAGATCTGAATTAAAGTCAAAGAAATTGTCAAATAGTTCTAGGAATTATTTGCTGTTCTCATGTAAATATGGAATTATGATGTCTTTAAAAAAATTAATTGTAAGACTTACTATTTTCCTCTGCATTTTCTCCCATAAAAACAAACAAACAACAGGCTCAGCAGTAAATTCCTATGTGGTAAGAGCAGCACACAGCACCGTTGGGGATTTTATCTGGTCAATAAAAAGTCAAATATATCTGTATTACTTTTACATATATTTGCTTTATGGGAAATTGACTAAATAAATGCTAAGGCTGGTACAGAAACAACAGATGATGTAGTTCTATATTGTAAAATCACAGAACTGTAGAGTTGGAAGAGACTACAAGGGCCATCCAGTCCAACCCCCTTGCAAAGCAGGAATACATCAAAACATTCCCAACAGATGACCATCCAGCACCTGTTTAAAAACCTCCAAAGAAGGACTCTCCACCACACTCCAAGGCAGTGAATTCCACTGTCAAAGTGCTCTTACCATCAGGATGTTCTTCCTAATGTTTAGGTGGAATCTCTTTTCCTGTAGTTTTAAGCCATTGTTCCCTGTCCTAGGCCGTTTCTGCACTAGCCAGCTGGCCCCTCCCGAAACTGCAAACCCCAGGGTTCCAGAGGACATTGAAAGTGGAATAGTAGCACTATAACATGCTAGTGCGGAAACAGCCCTAGTCTCTAGGGCAACAGGAAACATGCTTGCCTCCTATCCCATATGACATCCTTTCAGATATTTAAACGTGGCTATCATGTCACCTCTTAACCTTCCCTTTTGCAGGCTAAACATATCCATCTCCCTAAACTGCTCCTCACAGGACATGGTTTCCAGGCCTTTTTCCTTTTTGGTCACCCTCCTCTGGACATGTTCCAGCTCATCAATATCCTTCCTGAACTGTGGTGCCCAGTTTATTCATATGAACAAGCAGTACTGGGCAATGGCATTTTATCAACATCATATGGAATTGTGGGGTTTGCAGTTAGGGAGGAACATTTAGAATTCTTAGCCAGGGAGCTCTTTAGCCTCAGTGAACTACAAACTCCAGGATGTCACAGGATGTTGAAAGTGGAATAGTACTGTAACAATTTCGAACAGAAATGGCCTATGTTTCTTTGCAGCAGCCATCTTAGCTAGTTCAAGGATAACACAGACAGGTATCCATAAAGAGGTACATTTCATGTCAGGAAATACTGGGTTAATTTAAATTGACCGGAGGGGCTGAGAATAAAAGGTCATGTCTGTTCTGGGATAAGCAAATCGGAAAAAACAGGAATAAGACCTGGAACTTTCTGGTTTTGGAGAGGAGAAGAGGGCAGTATCTTGCCTTTCCCCTCAGGCTTAGAGAAAAGTAACCCCTCCTACTTGTCCATTCTTCCTCATTAATAACGTTTGTCATCTTGACCACACTCTGATGCAGCTCGGCTGCATGTGTCTTTGCTGTCATAGAATCATAGAATCATAGAATCATAGAAATGTAGAGTTGGAAGAGACCACACAAGGCCATCCAGTCCAACCCCCTGCCATGCAGGAACACCCTCAAAGCACTCCCGACAGATGGCCATCCAGCCTCCGCTTAAAAACCTCCAAGGAAGGAGACTCCACTACACTCTGAGGCAGTATATTCCACTGCCGGACAGCCCTGACTGTCAAAAAGTTCTTCCTGAGGTTCAGGTGGAATCTCCTTTCCTGCAGCTTGAATCCATTGCTCCTTGTCCTGGCCTCTGGAGCAGCAGAAAACAAGCCCTCTCCTTCCTCTCTACATGGCATCCCTTCAAATATTTAAACAATGGCTATCATGTCCCCTCTTAACCTTCTCTTCTGCAGACTAAACATACCCAGCTCTCTAAGTCTGTCCTCATAGGGCATGGCTTCCAGGCCTCTCACCATTTTGGTCGCCCTCCTCTGGACTTGCTCCAGCTTGACCACGTCCTTCTTGAATTGGGTGCCCAGAACTGGACGCAGTATTCAAGATGAGGTCTAACCAAAGCAGAGTAGAGTGGTACCAGTACCTCCCTCGATCTAGACACCATACTCCTATTGATGCAGCCAAGAATTGCATTGGCTTTCTTGGCTGCCGCATCACACTGCTGACTCATGTTCAGCTTGTGGTCTATGAAGACTCCTAGATCCCTTTCACACGTACTGCTATCCAGCCACGTGTCCCTCAATCCTATACTTCTGAATTCCATTTTTTCTACCTAAGTGTAGGACCTTACACTTCTCTCTGTCGAATTTCATTTTGTTTGCCTTGGCCCATCTGTGAGATGTTAGAAGATATGAGATCTGGAGCCAAATAGTAAAGAATTTAAGATTTAATTACATTTAATTAGGAAAAAAGTCAAGAAAAATAGAGGAAAAAATGGAAGAATGGCTGGGGGAGGGAGGAAGCTTGCTGTCAAACTGCAGTTGTAAAGTCCTCCCTCCTCTAAAGCTTCCATCTGGCTTTGTATCCAGCTTGGCCTGAGTCCAGTTAAATAAAATGGTAATGCTTGTAAAATTCTTCTTCCTGGACACAACCTTTGAAGTGACAGAGTATCTATGAGTCTTGAGGCAGCTGCCTTTCTTTCCTCGGGTTGTGTATTTGCTGTAGGTAAACAAGCATATTTCCTGGACATACATAGAATATAATCTATAAACTCGTTGAAGGCATAAATATGTATTATTCTTCTGAGCATCTTTTTCTCTGCCTCTTTGTCCAAAAGCTGTGACTCTGTTCTCTTATATAAGCTGCTTCCTGTAAAACAGATTTTTACTGTGATGTGTAGCCATTTCTGACCATCCCTTGGAGAAATAGTTTTCTAAGACTGGGGATTAATGTGTGCCAAGTGCATCACGTAATCTTAATTACATTTGCACTTAGCATAGTTTCCATTGATACTTTGGAGTCTTTGTGTTACAGTCTATCTCCCAACTGAGAGATGGTGCAACTGAGCCCTGAACCAAGAAATCCTCACCCACTTTCACTCATCCTCAGCCCACTATTTTATAATATAAGGATAAGGATAATAATACTCAGCTTTATTATTATTGTTAACAATAACAGTGACAGTAACATAAAGTATGGGAACTGTATGCAGCAAATTGTTTATGTGCCTTGGAATATTGCCCTGTTTGCTGAAACAGGAGGATGTTAAAAGAAACATGTGTATCAGATCTTTAATGTTTTTGGCTAGGTTTCGGAAAAAAAAAAGTAAGTTTACTAGTCTGCATCGATTCTGTTCCTCCTGAGAAAAGCACCCTGCACTCTGGCTTGATCATAGCCACTGTATCAGAAAAAAATTGAAGATGTTCAAGAAGAAAAAAAGCCATTGATATTAAACAGGGATGAGCACCCTGGGGCGCTCCAAATGTTGCTGCACTACAGTTCCCAGCATTCTTTACTATTGTCCTGTCCAAATAGCCAACCACGGTTCATAGGCCTCCAGAGTCTATAGCAGCAGCTATAGAAAAGGTTTACAAAAGCTTATTACAGTAGGCTCTACACATTTGCGGAGGTTACGTGCAGAGAAGCCCTGCAAAAGTTAAAAAAAAAAACCACAAATAATTCCCTGCAGTGAGATTGTGCTCCCTGTATCCTGGTTGCTCAGTGGTTAAATGCCGGTACTGCAGCCACAAGGTTGTGACTTTGATCCTGCTGGGCTCCAGGTTGACTCAGCCTTCCATCCTTCCACAGATCGGTAAAATGAGTACCCAGCTTGTTGGGGGTAATTAGCTAACACATTGTAAACGACTTAGAGAGCACTTAGCTGATAAGCGGTATAGAAATACATGCTATTACTATTGCTATTTTCCCACCCAGCCTGGGCAGGATCATGCCAGCGAGCTGGAGAGGAGAGGGGAGTGCGAGATCACGCTCCCCCCATTCTTCTCCCACCTGCCCAGGGCAGGATTGTGCCGGCAGCAGGGTAAAGAAGAAAGGGGAACACAGGGCCCCTTGAGTGTCACGCACATGTGAGGAGCGGTCCACATGATGCACTCACATTTGTGTGATACTCCAGGGCCCGGCAGGGACCGCTCACACATTTTTTCATTTTTGGTTTGAAGCTGAAAATGCTGCACGGTCACTCATTGCTCTGGGGCCCTGCACGCATTTACCATGCGTGCAGAGCTTGGGACCCGGGCCGGTCACACTTCCTGTCCAGTGCAGCCTGGGAAGGTCCCAGGCTGCACTGTGAAAGGAAGAGGTGGGGCTCTCACACAAGCAGGAAGCTCGTGCAGAGCTGAAGAAGCAAGGAAGTGAGAGCCTCTCTCCGGAGGCTGCTCACACAAGCACTGCACCCCAGCACCACGAAAAGGTAAGGTACGAAAAGGGCTAAGATCACACTCCCCACATGCTTCTCTCACCCACCCTGGGCAGGATCATGCTCCCCACTTCACCCTGCCACCTGCCTGGTACGATCCCACAGCGCAGGGGAGCAGAACAGGGATTGCAAGATTGCCCTTCCCCCTCCCTCTGCCACCCACCCCCAGCGTGATGGAGCCCTCAGCTGCGTGGAAGGGGAGCTGGGCAGAGGAGAACCTCCCTGCACTTCACCCTCTCACCAGCTGCCAGGGCCATAGCTGATGGGGGAAGCTCAGAGGACAAGATCTTCTCTCTGCATTGGGGAATGGGAGTGGGGAGGCAAGCTACCAGCAAATAGTCAAATCTGTGAGTCTCAAACCCATGAAAGTGGAGGGAAAATTGTAGTCAGTTTCCTTTTTTTTCCCCAGCACTCCAAGTCAGTAATAAATTTATAGTGTCAGTTCATGGGAGTATCCGGCAGCATAGTCAGCACACAAAGCAAAGGTCAAGTTTTTTGGGGAAAGGATCCAGACAATGTGTTGCTTCCATCAGTAAAACCAATTGTCTGCAATGGATTTCCCCCCACCCCATTCGTTATATTTATTAGCCTCCCACAGTTTCTTGCTTAATCAGTATGTCTTCTCTATACAAGCGCTCTGAGTCTCGTGGGGTCTCCCTTTCTCACCTACACTGGGCTGCAGTAAGTATTGTCCTGTTCATATCTCTGTGTTGTGGCTTTTAGGGAGGATCCTGTTGTGTTTGCATCTGAATCCTGGGACTGGCCTTGACAACTATAGTTTATGTTGGCTGGTGTTGATGTGAGTTGTAGGCCATCAAAAACTGAAGGGCCAAGCTTCATACACCCTGGTGCTGCAAAATGTATTGGTGATAATGGATGCAGCAGACATAGGCCCTTTGCGCACGGGCCTTTGCGCGCGCGATAGCCCCGTGAGCCTCGCGGGAGTGGGAGCGTCGCTCCGCACGACGCACTCCCACTTCCGCCCGGCTCACGGGGCTGAAGCAGCGCGAGCGCGGGTTTTTTGATTTTCGCGTACAAGCGAAAATCACCCCGCGCTCGCGCAACGCTCCCGGAGCCCACCCGCACTTACCTTTCGTGCGGAGCCTCCGGGAGCCGGCCGGGTCGCGCTTCCTTCCCTCCGCCCCTGCGGAAGGAAGGAGCAGGGTGGGGAGGTAGCGCGACGGACGCGCCGCGTGCGCGGGGGGACGCAACGCCGCCCGCTTTGCGCGCGCGGGGGGGAGGAATCCGGCGCGAGGTCTCCCGCTTCACACGGGGGAGGGCGGCTTGCGCAGCAAGCCTCCTTCGGTGCCGCTTCCCCGCTGGTTCCTTCGCCTGCGGAAGGAAGGAGGGGGAAGCGGCAGCCTCCCGGACGAGCCTTCTTGCGCTTGCCGGCCTCCCCCGCTTGCGCTAGAAGCCTCAGTGCGGAAAGGGCCATAGTGAGGGGAGTGCAGGAAAAGCTTTATCTACAGAAGAAGCTTATAGCAAATCTAGAAGTGGAGTAAACATATGCCAAGAAGTGGGAGAACAGATACCTATTAGATTCTCACAGGAAAGCGAGTGATCTCATTCTCTTATCTACTGGGAGGCTGTGCCAGGGTGAACATTTTAATGAGGCCTAGCTGTAGTATTGTCTATTCTATGTGCAAAGTAATTCATTCATGTCCATTTCAGGCAGTGCAGTAATGTTATGTGAACTATGCAAGTACTATAACAATTATCCGTGGTGGCATACCCAGAATCAACTTCACATTAGGCACTGTTTGTAAATCTATTTAATATTTGGTTGCCTTCCGGCCCAGTGGGACCTAGATATACCTGCAGCTTCTGAACCAAACAGGGTGGTGCTTCATCTCACTACCGGTACTTCAGGTTAAGATTCCATTTCTCCACTACTCAGTGAGATCAACTGCTGCCCTTGCCCAGATTAAGGTAGCTTGAATACAATATGATGTTTTAGTTGCTGAGTGAGTAATTTTGCAGACTAGGAAATTTTGCATTGTTGGTGACTAATAGCAGAACTAGAAATGGCATCTCAAGAACAAGTGCTGAAAAATCTAGTGGCTGGTTGGATAGCTTTCTGGACTGCTTTGACTACAGGCATATGTAGCACACACGACCCTCCCTGGATTGGGTGTCTGTACAAGGTTTGAAGTACAAGATGCTGGGAGGCAAGAACCAAGCCAGTTCTGGTCTTTGAGGATGCAGTTTATTAAGCAAAGAAGCAAAAACAAAACAAAACAAAAAACGAAAGGCACACAAACATACATACACTCTGACTCTGTCAGAAAGGCAAAGCAGGCAACGGAGCAGGATTCTCTTTGTTCCAAAAGATTATATAGGCTTTTCATACGCGAGTGGCAAAACTGCGTGCATGACAGGCTCATGGCCAAATCTCATTACCTGCCCGAAATGGCAGCAGACAGTCTCTAATCAGGCTTTGCTCTCCCCCCACTATACCAGACAGCACGGGGAGCAAAGCACCCATCATTAACATTCCTTGGCCATTCTCAGAGGACTGCAGCATACAGGGCAGCCTGACCTAGCAATGCAACATCATGAACTAACCCCCAAAATATGTTCGTTAGTGTGAAAGGCTGACCTGAAATGTGTGAGTGTGTAACACAGAGCTTACTCTCAAGTCAACTCTCAAATCTCTACCTTATAGTCTCAAGTCAAGTCTCAGGTCCTTCAAGATACTTTCAAGTCAAGTCTCAAATCTGGGAGCCAACTTTATACCCCAACTTATATTCCAGAATTTATGGACAGAGTCGCATAAAGTCAGTTTTAATAATTTAAGTAGAGTAGGCTCTCCACATTTGTGATTTTGCCATCTGCAGCTTCAGAAGTCGGGAATAGGATCCTTCTTACTTCCCATTTCTGAAGCTGGAGGATTTTTCATAAGTGGGGAATAGGATCCTTCTTACTCCCCATTACTAAAGCTTCAAAAGCTTTAGAAGGATCCTTCCTCCTCAAGCCTGTTGCCTAACACATTTCTGTTCCTCCTGAGAAATGCACCCTGCACTCTAGCTTTTTGCTCTTAGGAAAAGTTTTAGAAGGCTTCTCCAATATGCAGTGGGGACAGGCTGCTGAGCAGACCTCAAGACTGCCTCAAGCCCATTGCTTAACCCATTTGCTTTTCTCCTCTGAGAAATGCACCAACACTTTGGGCTTGAGACAGATTGCCATGTGACCAGCAGGCAAAAAGAGATGGAAGCATTGCTCAAAGTTGTAAGGTTTCTGGATGAATCTGTTATGTGACTGAACCAAGGGCAGCAAATCAGTCATTAAAAATATACAAATCTCGAGTTGAGTCTGAGTCAAGTTACTGAAGCGACTTAAGTCCGACTTGAGACTGAGTCAATTGACTTGAGTCTACATCACCGGTTTCAGAGGGAGAAGGCTACTATTGTATAACATTGTTTTTTTCTTCAAAGTCTTTTTTCTTCTTCTTGATAGTCATTAAGATCAAGAAGGATGACTCAGGCCATTTCTGCACTACACTGTTATAGTGCTATTATTCCACTTTTAGCATCATATGGAATCCTGTGGTTTGCAGTTTCGGGAGGGGCATTTAGAATTCTCAGCCAGAGAGCTCTTTGGCCTCAGGAAACTACAAGCCCCAGAATTCCACAAGATGTTGAAATTGGAATAATAGCACTATAAGGCCATTTCCACACAAGTCTGCTTTAGTGCGATGATTCCACTTTCAACTTCCTATGGAATCCTGGGGTTTGCAGTTTCAAGAGGGGCCAGCTGGCCTCTCCCAAAACTGCAAACCCCAGGATTCCATAGGAGGTTGAAAGTGGAATCATCCCGCTATAACAGACTCGTGCGGAAATGGCCTAACAGTGTAGTGTGGAAAGGCCCTTGGTCTCTGGTACTCCAAAATACAGAACTAGAACTCCTAAGAGATAATTGAACAGAAGTAGATTTCAGTTAAATTCTAGGAGAAGCATTATTAACAGTGAGAGCACTTCAGCAGTGGAATAGACTGTGACAGAATGTGATGGGTTAGGGTGGAGGTTGTTTAATGGGGGTTAGGCTTATTTAGTGGAAATGTTGAGGCAGACACTGGATAGTCATCTTTCAAGGATCTTGTAGCTGCATCTTGTACTGTACAGTTTGCATGAAGCAGGAGCTGGAATAGTTTATTTCTAGGGACAAATCCAACTGCATGATTTTCAAATCAAATCAAATTTTATTACGGCAAACAGCCAGCAAATTTGAGCAGAATCAAAACAATATAATTGGAACAATAATTCATTTTGTTAAAATCTTCTACAAACATCAGACAGAAAATATAGCAAGACAACCTCAACGTTTCAACTTAAAATGTAAATTAAAAAAGACATAATTTCTAAAATTTATAACATCTAAAATTTCATATGTAATTGTGTATGTATGTGTATATGCCTGTGTACATTCACTCTAATCCAACATGGCAAGCAATCAATCTAAAAAACAAAATACAACAATAGGAAACAATACCACAATAAAAACCCTAAAGGAGACAGTCTTAGAAAAATACCGGATTACAAGGTAAAAATCTTAAAACATGAATATAAAATATCCTACATCTTAAATATGAAATATATGAATCAAATTTGTATAATAAAAACAGGACATAATATTATGATCCCATTTGTGCTAAGGCAACATCCTACGCCGACAGGTAATAGCTGCCGAACAGAAGGCCACTACCTTAGCTGTGATTTCAGGGGACTGATCCGCCAAAAGGTAATCAATATAAAAAGCGTCTGATCTCCCAGGTATACCTTGTAAGATAGGAGTAATAAAGCGACAACGAAGATCTCGATAGAAGGAACAATATAGTAAAACATGTCCCACTGTTTCTATCTTCTCCTCCTCGCAGGGGCAGAGACGATCACAGTATGGTACATTGTTATATCTACCCTTCAGTAATGCGATGGAAGCACATTATACTTAGCCTGGGAAAAGGCTCTCCTATATTTAGGTATAGTTAAATTTTTCAAATAAGCAGCAGGGTGGAGGGCCTGCCCTCTATCTTTGAAAACTGGATAGATGGAGACTGCGCTTACATAACTGCATGATTTTTATTTTGTAAAGTGCATTTGCATAAAGTCTGTGCACCAGCTGCACCTGTTCCTTAATTGTCGGACCTGGGCATGGTGACACATGCCTTAGTTACACCCCAGTTGATTACTGTAATGTATATGTGCAGCTGCCATTGAAATGTGTTTGGAAACTTCAACTGGTCCAGTGAACTACAGCCAGATTGTTAATTGGAGCTGGCTATAGGGAACATACAACTCTCTCAGTGCAACAGCTGCACTGACTGCTGGTCTGTTTCTGAGCACAATTCAAAGTGCTGCTTTTGACCATGAGTATAAAGCCCCATATGGCTCAGGTCCAGGTTACGTGATAGACCGTATTCTTTCTTGAGAATCTATATGTGCTTTGAGATCTGGTGGGGAGGCCCTTCTCTCTATCCCATCACCTTCATAGGTAGATCTGGTGGGAACATGGGAGAAAGCCTTCTCAGTGGTTGCCCCGTTTCTGGAACATACTTCCCAGAGAAATTAGACTGGCACACTGCCCACTTACTTTTCACAGACAAGTAGAGACTCTTCTGTTTTGACAGATATTTGATGATTGACTCTGTGAGGCCTGTCTCACCTAAGCAATGTGCTGGATCTTGCAAATTGTTGTGCTGGTGTATATGTGTATGCATGTTTAATAGTTTTAATTTTTTATTGTTGAATCTCTTTAACTTTTGTAATCTATTTAACTTTTGTATTTGTTAACTTTTGTTAAAGAATTTGTATTCTGTAAAATTTTAACTATGTCACTTTTAATTGGTTGTAAGCCACTCTGAAGTCCCAAACTGGGAAAAAGGTGTAAAATAGTAGCAGCAGCAACAGCAACAGCAACAGCAGCAGTAGTCATTGTTATCATTGTAGTAGCAATTGTTTTTGCTCTTCCTCTTTTTTTCTTATTCCTCTTATTATTATTATTATTTCAGCAAGCTCATTTAATGTGATCATATTGTTCAATCACTCGTATAGATGCTTCTGGCAGAGAATTAAATTTGATGCATTAATGCACTAATAGGCACTTAGGACAGAACAGTGCCTCTCCTGAGAACGGTCATTTGTTCCCTTAGTACTGTGCTCCATCCTGGAGTGCACTTTCTAGCATATTCAGACATTAAGTTCTACTTGGTATGTTTGAATTCTCTCCCACGCCTAGGATGCTTACGGTAACCTCATAGCCTGAACATACTTTGGCAGTTCTGGGGCCCGTCCATGCTACAGACTTCTAGCGTTATTATTCACTTCAGCTGCCATGGTTCCATCCTGTGGAATCCTAGGATATGCAGTTTAGGGACAGGCATTTAGAATTCTCAGCCAGAGAGCTCCTCTAGTGTCTCTTTTCAAATTACAGAGCCCAGGGTTCCGTATCTTTATCTCCCACAAATTGTGTTCAAAATTGAAAGCATGGTTTATATGTTTGAAACTGGTTGCACAACAGAGGATACAGTTCATTGGAAGAACCCGACTTTCTTCTCAGTGCAGTGGTATACAGCTTTCAAAGCCATGTGAAATAACATTATCAGCCAAGAATGCTTTTGATCCTTTGCTAGTATGAAACCACAGCCCATTGTTACACATCTGGGACAAGGAAGTTGTATTTCTAGGTGAGAAACAAGTGTTTGAGGAAGTCTGTGCATCAGTACCTTTTTTTTAAAGAAAAAGTAAACAGATATTAACCAAGCAACCAGATTACAATGGAATGCCTGTGAGCAAACACCCCCAAATTACAAATTCCTTCTTCTATTCCTTGTCAAGTTGGAGCAAGTCTAGAGGAAGGCTACTAAAATGGTAAAAGGCCTAGAAACCATGACCTATAAGGAGCATCTTAGAGAGCTGGGTATGCTTAGCCTGGAGAAAAGAGGGTTAGGAGGTGACATGATAGCCATGTTTGAAAATTTGAAGGGATGTCAGAGCATACATGTTTTTTGCTGCTCCAGAGATTAGGACACGGAGCAAGGTCTTCAAGTGACAGGGAAGAGACTCTACCCAAACAGTAGAAAGGACTTCCTGAAAGAGCATTCAGCAGTGGAATATGCTGCCGGAGTCTGGTAAAATCTCCTTCTTTGGAGGTTTTTAAGCAGAGGCTGGATGGCCATCTGTCAGGAGTATTTTGATTATGTATTCTTAGAGTATCAGCATCAGTATAAATTTATTGATTAGTCAAGTGACCATATCAAAAGATAACATTAAATGTTATAAAATACAGTAAAACGAATAACTAAAATATAATGGAGTAAAATAAAATAAGCTAAAATAAGGTAAGATATGATAAAATCAATAATGTAAAAGACTATAAATAAATACATAATAGATTATCATCTTGTGAAAAGATGAAAATAGTAAAATGCAGAGACAATACATTTTTAGATTAATTCATCACCCTTGCATGCAACCCCAATATGTTCTATAAATTGTTTTCTCAGTTGGACATGTTACCCTGTATGTTGGGGGTCCCGGGAGGGGCACCCAAATTATCAAATAATAACACAAGATGGGGGAAATTAACTCGAGCACTCTCTTAAGCTAATGAGAGGCAGGGTAACTTTAGCTGGGATCTTTTATCCTATGTCTACGCCGTCAGGTTAGAGAGCATAGCCAGACAGTTCTAAAGTAACAAATAATATTTTATTGAGGACAAACAACACAAAAGACACGACATACACTAACTGAGAAATAGAAATGGAGAGCTTTGGGGAATGGGTAATACGACACCTGGTCTCGTAGTCCTGGAGAGAAGAGGAGGTTGAGGGGAAGAAAGCTCAGTGCGGTTCGCTGAGGGGAAAACTTCACTGGACAGAAAGGCAGCAAGGCTGGATGGAAGTCCAGGGTGATCCAAAGTGTTCTGAGGAGGACTTGAAAATGGGGACCTTTTATAGGGTGGATTTTACCTACAGGTCATGCCATGCTCGGTGAGAAGAAAGGAAATTTGTAGCTGGACAAAGGTGTTGGAAAAGGTCAGGTTTTACATGATGGGCTTAGCGCTTGATGACAATAGTATGGCCAGTATGCAAATGGCTCAACATAAAGGAATGGCTTGGCACTCGGCCGTGTGTCTTTGTGTAGATTTGCGCTGAGCAAGGCTGGTTTGCAAGAAGGTTTTTCCCTGAAGCATCGGAGAGGGTTAAGTTGCCTGCCTAAATGAGGTTTGCAATTTACAACCATTAACGGCCACGCCTAATACGTGCTTGTCCGGTGGACCTCTGCAAACACGTGGAGTAGGGTGGCAGAGAAAGGTCAAGTAAAGGACAAATTATTTGATATCAAAAGGATATCTAGTGCTCTCACCAGACATATCATAACCGCAGTAACAGACAGACCTATCTATAACCTTAGCAGTTCTGAGAACTACATATGTGTTAGTGCCCTGAAGGAAATAAGATAATTGTTTGATAGAGTCCTGGTATTTTATTGTGTCAAGTAATGTCTGTAGATACTGGGCCTTACTCGGGTGTGCAATTGACAGTTAAAAAAGAACATACGCAATATCTTCCATTGCAGATGTACCACAGACACATGTTCTTTCTAAATAAGGCACTTGGTAGAAGACTCTTGCAACTTGAATCTTGCTTTAGTAAGGGCTATCCTTTGGCATTGAGTCAAACACATTGTCAAGTATTTTTCTATTTGAAAGGATGTTTTATTTTTAGCCAGCCATTTCAATGACCTGATGTTTACAAGTGACTTATTATCAGTTTGGGCATTCACATCTAAAACTCTTTGGTTATCACTGTGGCCTAATGTCCAGCTGAAAGTAGATATGGTGTTGAAAAACCAAAGTGTGAGATGGTTTGGAGAAGCTGGTTAATCCAGGAGGTGGGTTGGAATGTTCTCATCTGTTCTTTCAGGCACATTTTTGGTAGTCTATCAGACTCCGTTGAGAGAATCTTCCACCAATAGTTGAAAGCTTTGGTTATTGTTAGACTGTAGATGGAGTATGTGCCTGTTTGGGCTCTTACTGCTGCTGCAGGTGTATTCCTGTCAGTCCCCAGGATTGTTCTCAAGAAGCATACTTGATTTTGTTCAAGTAAAGGGACCTTTAAAAGCCCCCACAGTTCAGCACCATAGATTAACACTAATGTAATTTTTGCCTTGTGGACCTTTAAAACAGAAAGCAGAAGTGAAAGCACTTACGTATGATTTTGGAAGCATTAATCTCCAGTGTTCTTGCATGGCAAGGGGTTGGACTTAAAGTCCTTGTGGTGTCTTCCAATTCTGATTCCTTCCCTTCCCCAGCCTTCAATTACAAGAAATAAGATGCAAATACTATAAACAACTAGCACTTTTCCAGGCTGCAGTCTTGACTCATCTCATAACTTAGGTCTGTCCTCTGTTTTTTCATTGTTGTATGTCAGGCTTATGTCTAAGGCCCTTTTCACACGTTACCTGCTCGCGGAGGTGGGGGGTGCCGTTTGCGCAAGCAGCCTCTTTCGCGAGGCACTCACATCACCCCTCCATTCTACCGCAGCTGGATTTCCGGTTGCACAACCGTCGTGCTAGTGCCCCGCCCCTTCCTTCCGCAGCGCAGTCTGGGAGCTGCAGGCTGCGCTGGGGGAAGTGCGACCGCCCCAGCTCAACAACGCACCACATGCAGGTAAATGTGCAAGGGCGCTGCGAGCATTGCGTGACCGCGCAGTATTTTCGGTTTAGAACCGAAAATAAGAAAATGTGCGCACGCCCCACTTTAGCCTCCTGAGCGTTGCGTGAGTGCGAGTGTGTCGTACGGACCGACACTCCCATTCACGCGATGCTCAAGGAGTGCTCACACCAAAAAAAATGCGTGCGAAAAGGGCCTAAGCCTTGTGAGAAAATAGTTCAAGATGTGCATATGAGAATGATGTGGCTTGTGGCAGTTTCAGAACCCAAACCTCATCCTGTTTCAACTCCACCAAAACGAAACATACAATAAACATGCCATAGATTTGTCTCAAATATTATAAAGCTGGTGTAGTTTGATCTTCGTTGTTCTTAACTCCTTCAGCTATTAGTTTTGTTAAATAGGTTTGTGTCTTGTCAATAAAATATACTTTGTAAAAGCGGATCTTGATTCATAAGCCGCTGGTCCTTTCAGAGATGGATTTCTCCCTTGTAATATCCCTTTTTTCTTGTAAAAGAAGAGCAGTAAATGGTATGGGAGTTTCTATATTTTATTGTTTTATTATTCCTAAATTAAAGAACTGATTTTTGAAGTTGAATTCCCCTACATTCCCCCTGCTCTCCACGAGGAAGAGCAGAAATGCAGAAGATGGAAATAGAAAATCTGAGGGGGATAAAGTTCATTTTACAATGGGACACTTTGTAATAACCAAATATCTGAAATAGGGATGCTTACCACAGCTAGTCTAAAATGCATTATAAACTTAGTTTCACTCCTGGGTGCCAGACACTAGCAGGACTAGAAAGATAAGGATTCACTGCAAACAGCAGGACTAGATAGGGACATTTCAAGGATAAGTAAAACCAAAGTCAGGTATTATTAATGTAAGTATGACTGAAAACAGTCAGCAGCTAGAGATGTGCAAAAAACAACCACCATTTATTACGTGGGTTCATACAATATTATAGTTTAACGTGAGATAAATTTCTGCTGATAAATGCACTGCAAACCCATCCACTTCCCCTTCACATGTACACAATTTTCCCCTCCTATCTTATGGCTATTTTTCATGGTCTGGAGTACATTTTATTGCATTTAGAAAAATACACACATACCATACCCATAGACAGCTCTCCAGCTGAAGAATCAGCATCTGCTTGGGCTTGAGGAATACTTCAGGCAGTGTCTCTTGTTGTATAGTTAACAGGTAGAGGCCTGACTATGTGCCTGTCACTGCAGCCTAGTGATAAGAGAGTTCTCTTTGGACTTGGATCAAGCAGCTCCAGTATCAAAGAGGACTGAAGACTACAGAAAAGGAAAGAGGATCACGTGGCATTCTGTATGTTGTTGGGATGCAACCTCCATAAGCCTGAGTTATCAGAGGGAGAGGTGACGGATCATGGGAGCTGAAGTCCAGCATTATCTTGAAGGCCACATATTCTCATCTCTGCTTATAGGTGTTAGATCTTTTAATGCAACAAGTTGATTCTTAGTGGCCTACTTAGGATGGGTCTTTCCACTCTGCCTACAGTACTGCTAGGTCAGGGGTGGGCAAAGTGTGGCCTCGAGGCCATATGTGCCACCTCTAGCTTTTTTGTGGCCCTGGACCCCTCTAGACTATCCAAATTGCCCTTCTAAGGACCAAACAGAAAAAAAGGCAAAGGGTGAGCTGCCTCTTCTGGAAGTTTTAGGAGAGGCAATTCATCTTTTACACAGTTTGTACCTCCCTTCCCCATGCACTTTTCAATGTGAATTTTGTAAAACCCTGGTAGACTTCTGGGCGTGTTGGATTTTGTCTCCCCACTACCATTTTTAGCTATCTGTACAGCTCCCAGTGGGTTCTGGGGTAGAAAACTGACCCCCAACCATGGCAGTTGTCCATCCCTGTGCTCAAGCTAGATGCATTCTCATTTTTGTTTTTATCTGCCATCAACTGAGAGACCTTGAGTTTGCTTTTGCAAATTCAGGGCTGTGGCTTCCTTTATTGAATCAATCCATCTATGACGTGGTCTTCTTCTTTTACTTTCTCTTTTATCACTGCCACATCATAAACAAGCTCTTGCCAGTAAAACTAGTGTGATCAAATCTCACTTCCCTCTTTTTTTTTAATTTACATTTCAGTAGGTTTCTTTAAAAAAACAAACACAACCCAAATATTTTGTGACAAATATATCCCACAGCTGTATATCACAATTATCTTTACATGCAATTGCTTATCTTGCTTCAATCTCATTTCTCCTTCCTATTTCCTTTGTGGCTATTCACAGCTGTTTATGTTAGAGCTTGGGAGAGAACAACCAAATATTCCAACTGGGAACAAGCAATGCTCCCACACCCCGCCATAGATTCTTATAGAAAGAAGTTGGCAATTTGTTTGGAACAGACAAAGCAGGTTGTTCACAAGGCAGCTACATCTGGAAAGATTTAAAAGACTTTTGTTATTTGTTAATTCCTTGTTTCTTCTCTGGGCATCTGGTTCTGCAATCAGTTTAGTTCTCCGGAACAGAATACTCAATAAACACATCTGATCACATTCCCAGGAACTGATTTTGATTAAAGTACACATCAAAACAGGGGCAATTTGGAATCCTAAATCTGCTAAGTTGATTCCATAACAAACAGATTAAATCCTGCATTTAGTGTTTTAGGATCACAGTCTGAACTAGCAGGTTACTTGTGACCTGGAGCTGTCTCATCTCCTGGCGTACAGTCCATGTGTCGCTATTGTAGGCATGCTGGGAGTCCTTTCTGTTGCCTCCTTGGAGCTCTGTCTAATGCTGAAGACAGCCAGAGACATTGATGATTTTCCATATTACGCTTTAAGCCCATGTTTCAAAAACAGAAAACCAAACAGACAGAAGCCAGTGTTACACAGCTCCGTTTTGTATAGGGTGTGTCCGGACTCTGTAAATGATCACAGCTGTTGCTGGGCACAACAGAAGAGATGTCATGACAATGACAGTGGCCAGGATGATCAGAACAATGACCCATATGTCCAAAATGTGCTTCGGAAGGGGAAGTTGTGTGGGTAAGACAGCATCCATCTTTCTCCTCCTCTTCTCCCTTAAAGGAAAAGAAAAAGTTAGTTAATTTAACAGAACCATGAGCAAGCACAAACCCAACTGCAAATGTCATAAAAAGCTTTCCCTTTCTCCACTGCAGCTACAGAATTGCTTACAGTTCATTTTAAGCCATGGAGAACACTTTTATGTACTTTAATTTAGGCCCAAATTCCAAGGAGGCAGGCAATGCAATCCTATATATGCTTGCTCCTGTGCAAGTTCCATGTGTGGAGACCCATCCTCACATACTAGTGCCTAGAATTGCTGTTTGAATGATCCAGCATAGGGCTCACTTCTATGTGGCTCCAGTGGAACAGATCACTCCTGTGAACAATAGTCACCCATGCACCACCCATGCACCACCCAGAAACTGGTGTCATTCGGAGCATGGCATGCTGTAATGCCTAGTATATTGTACAAACACATAGGAAACCCATTTTCTAATCCTTACTTGGTGAAATTTGATGGTCTTGGACAAGTCATTACCATCCTAACCCAGCCAACACAGTTGGGTTACTTGTACAAAATGTAGAACACAAATGTCCTTTTTTAAAAAAAATAAAGAACTAAACCAACTGTGGGGCTAGCCTTACCATTAAGCAGAATGCAATGGCTTCATGCTATGTGGGTCACACAATCTAAGGTAGCCCCCACAAGGTGGCCTGCTAATGCTGATGTGGTGGAAAAAGCTATACCATCATCGGTGTTCAGGAAAGGTTCAGCTACCACCCCGGTTGGCTTCTGCACATGGAACAGGAGAGGAGATATCATCTTCTCTGTCACCTCAAGTTGCAAACTCTCTTGGGCTGGCTTTGGCCAAAAGTATGCAACACAGTAAATAATGGATGTTCTTAATTCCAGACCTCTGCACTTTCACAGAATATCACAGAAGTGTCTCTTCTGGAAAGCTGACAATCTGTTGCACAATACTCAAGTAGTTAATTATAATATTTAAATATGGAACTGTGCATGAGGAGATGAAGGAGGTGGGAGGCTGTTCTTAACAACACAGACAGACCTTCGTTTAGCAGGCATCCTGTGTACGACCATAACCCTCAAAAAATTGTGTAAAATGCTGGCTGATCATTTGTACTTATTACATGGGGTTATTACTGTAATTACATCATTACTGTACAGTCCGATAAAAAAAATAACAATCCTACTTTTCAATTACACAGCAACATGCTGATTTAGCAGATGAAAGGAAAGCTCTGGAAGCAATGTTTTAATAGCCAGGAAGGGTGCTACATGCCCTTTGGTATAAATTTCCAGACTGTCCCCCGCCGGTCATAGGCCGTAAAATATAACTGAAGCTCTTATATGATAATCTAATAATACAATTTTTTTTAACACTAGGCAACAATGCTTTTATTTTCCCAGTTCAAAAGATACTGTGATTTGTTATATTTGGTCTTGTTTTCTGTATTATGCCTTGTTTTGTAAACCATTCTGGAAGCACTGAAGAAAGATGCCATATAAATGAAATAGATCTTCCTGTATCCAAGATCTTAGTTGTAGGGTGCTTCTCACTTTGCCCTTCTCAGTGGCTTCTCCCAGCCTTCGAAACTTCCTCCTACAGTGCACTAGGACAGCTCCCTCCTTGGTGTTCTTCTTCATCAAATGAAAATTTTCCTATTTCAACAGGCTTTCAAGACCTGACTGCAAGAGCTTTTAACTAAGGCCATTTCTGCATTAGTATTTTAAAATGGTGCAGAGCGACCTCTAATGGAGGTCTTCTGCACCGTAGAGTGGACTGGGGTGGACTAATTTCTGTAGTTCCACACCTCAATCCACGCAGGAGCGACCAGAACTGGTCGCACGGCGTGTTTTTTAAAATCCATTTTTTAGAGGTTTTTAAAAAGCATAGACTGCGCAACCCCATGCCACTCCGTCCCTGCGCTCTGAAGCAGATTTGCAGGCACGCGTAAGTGCGTGCCTGCAGATCTGCCAAGGGCGGGCTTCTGGCTGGCGAGCTTCTCCGGTTGGTAGAGAGCGTCCACCAACCGGAAGCCGCCATTTGGAACGCCGGAGGACTGCGGAGCAGAGAGCTTGCGCTGCTCCGCGTGGCGACGGACTCGCCCGGCCACTGGTAAGTTCCGTTTTCGGGCGTTTTCGGACATTCCCCCCCCCACATGCGGAATGGGCCTTAGTGCTATTCTGCTGATTGCAGCTAAACCACAAGCTGTGCTTTGTGTTACTGTGTTTCCCACAAGCAAAGACTTAATGAACTTCTGTAAGACGCCACTCTCAATGACTTGCTGTCCTCAGTAATGTGACATCTGTTTCTTCATATAGCAGGTATGATTCAAGGGATCACAGTTACTCTTGAAAAATATCTGCTACTTCTTTTGCCATCTCACATGTCAGGAAGGCAGCAGCAAAGTTTCATGAATCACATATACAGCAAAAGAATTTTCAGTCAGAGTGGAATAAAATTTTAATTTGCTCACTGTTGTTAATTTTTTTTTTTTTTTAAAAAGGAGCCAGCATGATGTAGTGGTTTGAACATTGGACTATGACTTTGGAGACCAGAGTTCAAATCTCTGCTCAGCCATGGAAACACACTGGGTGGCCTTGAGGCAGTCATACGTTCTCACCCTCAGAGGAAGGCAAAGGCAAAACCACCTCTGAACAAATCTTGCCAAGAAAACCCTGTGATAGGTTTGCCATAAGTTAGAACTGACTTGAAGGCACACAACAACAACATTCCAGATGCTATGAATTCTAGCTAAGGAAGCAGCGGTTAGCTCTTCACCCAGCAGACTTGGAATACAGGAAGACTGGAGCATGGAAACAGCACATTGCAGGTGAAGATGATAGCAACCACAACAGTATTTATTTCTTTCCCACCTCACTCTGTAGATTGATGGAGGGAAGAACAACAAATAAGGTAGCTCATAACATCAGTTAAAAGAGCACGTAAAACCAATACTTATTAAAATCCACCAACAAATACTGTAAAAACCTTAATTTAAAAATAATCTAGACCAGGAATAATAGATGTTGGAAATGTCAAGATAAGACGGGCTCTTACTATCATCTTTGGTGGATTTGTCCAGTGGCAAAGAAGTTTTAGACAAAAGTATATGAAGTCATAAAGGGGATATTCCAAATCACATTTCCTTTATGTCCAGAATTCTTTTTGTTAAACATGACTCATATGTTTGATAAGAATTTTCTTAAAAAAAAAAAGAATTTTGCTGTATATGGTTACGGTAGCGAGTGTTAATTTCACAAAAATCTGGAAAACTAAAAACATTTCAGATATAGACCAACAATGACTAAGGATAACAGAAATGAAAGATTATGTATGATTTACTTATTATATAGACAGAAAACAAATTAATAAACTGGAAGAAGATTGAAAGCCAATAATAATGTACATAAACAAGAGATGGGGTTTTAAGATTTAATATTTTATCTAAAATTTATACTTATATTTATATTCCAATTACTTTTACATAATTAGTATTTCTATATGGTGCATCATATATTCTGCTTATGGAGAAACTGAAATGTAAATAGACGCTGTTTTTATTCAATTACTTTCTTATATAGTGTAAAATGTATATAGATATTCATGGTAGAAATGTCATGTGAAGATAAATTGGGAAGAAAATGGTAAATTCAAACTCTAGATCTCACTTCATCTAAAGATAAATAGGGAGTTTTGAGGAAAAAATTGTGCAAACAATGTTCTTGGTTGATGGCAAAAGGAAGTCGATAACTGTTTTCTTTGCTCATTTCTTTACTTCTTTGTACCTTTTATTTTCTTCTCTTTTTCCTTCTATTTTGATTATTTTGTTTTCTAACTATGTGAATTTCTATTCAATATATTTGTAATGGCTTTTAATAAAAAAGTTAATTAAAAAAATAATCTAGGCCGTCCTGCTGGAAGACACTGGTCTTTACTGTTAATTTAAATACAGACAGTGTCTTGAGCTCACAAATCTCTTCCAGCAGGTCATTCCACAGTCTGGGGGCAGTTGAAGAAAATGTCCACTGGGTAACATTCAGGCTACTTTTGGCAGACTGAAGTAGATGTCCCCAGAGGACCTGAATGTGTGGGGCAGGTTATGCAGAAGTATATCCTGTAGGTAACCCAGACCCAAACCATGTAGGGTTTTAGAGGTTATAACTAACACTTTTTACATTGCCTACAAACCAAATGGCAGCCAACACAGTGATTTTAGTATTGTTGTAATATGGTCATTCCTAGATGTACCAGTAACCAGTCTGGCTGCCATGTTTTGAACTGAACCTTCTGAGCTTGATAAAAGGCAGCTCAATGTACAGGGTACTGCAGAAGTCTAGCCTTGAGATTACGAGCATGTGCCCTACAATCTTTAGGTCCCCCAATGGGCATAGCTGGCATGAGAGCCAAAGCTGATAACAGGCCCTCCTGACCATCGCATCTACCTGGGCGGTCATTTGGAGTGACGGATCTAGAAGCACCCCCAATCGGTGAACACAGTCTTTCAGAGGGAACTCCATCCAGGACTGGTTGACACACCACCAAATCCAGGTTAGGACTCTTGACAGTAAGCAGCTCTGTCTTGCTTGGATTCAGTTTCAGTTTGTTTTTCCTCATCCAACCTCTAAAGTGTTACCTTCAAGGGTAATGATGCGATTTCCTTGAAAAGTACCATATTACAATGGCTGGAAATTCATAATTTTCCCCATGTAACAAGCAGTGTTCACTGTTATTTCTAATTGGTACATTAGGGGCACCGAGGGCCACTCCTTCATACCAGCCTCAAAGTTGTAGTGGTGGTGGTAGCGGGGGTGCTGGTGCTATTTTCCTTTCCCAATCTTTCCCCAGTGGCTGGCTTGCAGTTGTTCCACATATCCCTGCCAGTGCTTTCTCATGAACAGGTGAAAGAAGGAACTAGTCATTACAGGAGATGTGGAGCCTCACTGTCATTCCTTTCCCACCTCTTCTTGATAACAATTTAAAAAACACAGTGTATGATAACAAGTCTCCCTACCACTACCTCTCATAGGCTATCAAGAATGGCACAGCACAAGGGCCTTATAAATATTATATATCAGCTGATATATGGTGGCACAGTGGTTAAATGCCAGTATTGCAAGCCACAAGGTTGTGAGTTGGATCCTGCCCAGCTCCAAGGTTGACTCAGCCTTCCATTCCTTTCGCAGGTCGGTAAAATGAGTACCCAGCTTGTTGGGGGTATGTATAGAAAAATGTATCGAAATACATGCTATTTGTAAGTTGTTCGCCGCCTCGATCCATATGGAGAGGCGGGATACAAATAAATAATTAAAATTAAAAAAAATAATTAAAAAAATAAAAAATCCTACATCACTAGGCACAGTATAGAAGTTCAGCAGGCTGTACATCAATAATGTTAACATTTATACTTTTATTTCTTCCAATAATTAACAGACAATACAACAGCACAGCACATCATTAAAGGCCCATCCCACCCAGTTTTTAAAGCCTGGTGGCACAAGAATGTTTTCAGTTGCCAAGGGAAGGAGAGCAAGGACAGCGCTATCCAGGCCTCCCTAGGAAGAGACTTTCAAAGTCCCACCACTGAGAAGGCCCCTCTCCCTTGCTCCCACCAAACAAGCCCGAGAGAGTGGTGGGACAGAGAGAAGGTCCTCTCCAGATGATCTTAAAACTTTAATGGGTTCATAAAAGGAGATACTGTCTTTCAAATAGCCTGGGTCCAAGCTGTACAGGGCTTTATAGATCATTACCAGTACTTTTGAATTGTGCCTGGAAAAACAAAAATACAACAACCAGCAGAATTGTTGCAACAAGGGCATTTTATGATCCCCATAGACAGCCCCAGTTAGCAATCTGGCTGCAAATCTTTGAATCAACAGAAGTTTTTGAGCACTTTTCAAAGGCATCCTCATGTAAAGTACATCACAGCAATAATATAATGTACAGTGCTATAGCTGTCCCCTCACCACCCCAGGACTCACCCTTTCACTGTAGCAGCACTCCCCTCATGACCATTCAGTAGCTGGTGGAGAGCTGCGAAGGAATCAAAGAAGTGTCTGGTTATGTCCCCAAAGCTAGAAGTAGGGTGATAACATCCTACGCCAAAATCTCTCAGGGTCCTCCAGAGATTTCAGCAGATGTGGCTATTGGTCTGACTACAGTAGAGAGCTTCTTTGATCCACCCACAGCTCTCTACCAGCTACTGAATGGCCATGCAGCTTTTACAGTGAATGGTGAGTCCTGAAGTCAGGCTACTCTCACTGAAACTACCAACAGGATTCAAGCCATAAACCTGGGATGGAAATCATGCCATCCCTCAAATGTTGATGAACTACAGCTCCTAGTAATATTTGCCAACATAACCATGAGGAATGCCGGGAGCTGCAGTCTAATAATCTCTGGTACTGTGCCATACACAGTAACTTGCAAAAGAGACCTGTGCCCTCCTGCCAAACTATGTTAAGGGAAGGCCTTCATTCATTTCTCTACATGAAAGGAGGGGCTCATTCACACCACACAATTATAGTGGTATGATTCCATTTTAACTGCTGTGGTTCTGTCCTATAGAATCCTGGGATTTGCAGTTTAGAGAGAGGAAACTTGAAGCAAATATTATGAAAGTCAACAAGACCTCAGCTTTCATATTTTGGAAAAATCAGCACATACCTGCATAGAACTGCCTACCTCAGAGAAACTCTATCTGCTAAGGTTTATTTCCAGGACCCCCTGTGAATACCAAAATTCATGCATGCTCAAGTCCCACTATGTCTAATGGTGTGGTAAAACAGAGTCCCTTCTATAAAATGGCAAAATTAAACTTTGCTTTTTCAATTTTTAAAAAATATTTCCAAGCCATCGTTGGTTGAAACTGTGGATACAGAATCTACTGATATGGAGGGCTGACTGTATGCAAATGCATACACACTTATCAGTACACTTGCCTTAAATAGGTTTCTTGCACTGAATCCTGTAATATCAAACTCAACCACCAACACCTGTGAATTCTGATTCTTGCCATTCAATTTGCGTGAGAGATCTTGCTTGAACAAAAAACATTATTTCTGAGGTATAAATCATTGCCAGAATTTCCAGTCACATGCTCTGTCTCTTTTGTATATATTAATTACAGTAGACACTGACGCAAACTTCATGTTGTGGCATCTTCCACCTGATTTAGCAGCCTAGAGGCAGTTTGCTTGTACTTAATCATGGCTGCCTGAGTCATGAAGTTAGTTATCTTGTTAGGTAATGACGCATGAGAAGACACTAACAGTATGCCAGCCCCTGCCAGGTGAATGTGCTGGCATACTTTGCTCTCATCTCTGTGGCCTTTTACCCCACTCAACAAAGAGCTGTTTTTCCTTCCATTCATTCTTTCTCCACAACAGTCTCAACCAACAATCCTGACATTCCCACACTTTTGGGATCTGATATGCCAGAAATATATTAAAAAGAAGTTTAGGAGACCCTTTATTGACAGACAGGATTAATTTTTGTCAGAAGACTATCTCTTGGCTCACCCATTTAAGGACAACTCAGAAAGGGAGGAGACAGAATATACCTACAAATATGACTTGTCTTTGGCTTTTTCTCCAGTTACTCATCTGGAAATAGGAACTGATAGGAGAGGAAAATAGGAGAGGAAAAACAGTCCAGGAAAAAGAAAAGAAAACCCATGATTTGTCTGTCTGCTGTTGCCATTTGTAGTTCACACAATAAACCACAGTGAATACAATTGTGGCTTAACATGGGAGGTGAACATATCCAATCTCTCTCCCTCTTCCTCCCTCCCTCTTTCCTGTACACACACTCACATCCATACATCCCTTCAGTGCTTCCTTTGATCAGTTAATCAAACATGTCCTAAATCCTGCTCATGCATTCAAATTCAAATATAAAACCACACACACACACACACACAACATGCATAAACACTCCATCTCCATCTCTGTACTCACCACCCAAGTGCTGGGGACACATTCCTGAAGCAAAGAGCCTCTTCTATTGGTGGTGGTTCTCCATGAGATGCAGTAACCTGATCGTGTATCATGAGAAAGTGGGATTGGAACAGACCTTGGGAAAGTTACTCCTGGGGCTACAGCTTCTAGAACACATTTGCCCCCATCAGAGTCAACCAGAGTAAGCAAATAATTCTTGGGAGCTGGGGTCTATACACAAGTAACCTTTCCAAGTTCTGGATCTGAACAGTAGAACACCGTAATCATGTAAAATGGTATTGTACTGTTAGCTTTGAACATCTCTAGGAATGAAACAGTAAATTTTTAACAAGAAATTATGGTCCTTCAGGGAGAGGAATAAATTCACAAGGCAACTGCTAGGGACATAATTTATGATGAAGACTCCTGGGAATGAAGACTGCTAAGGCAAACTTGTTCAATTTGAGATTCAAATTTCACAGCAGATGTTATTTTGTGGGTTTCCACGTCAGAGTATTACGTGGAATAAGCTCTTCTTATGCCACAGACAAGCCAAGACATGTTTTAGTAGAAGAATTCCCCAACAAACTCATGTTGAAGTTGAATGCTATTCATCTGGTGTCACAGAGATTCACAAAGAATACAGGAAATGCATTAGCCCTGTGCCATTATTTGGAAGGAACTTCCTGGCAAGCAGTAATCTGAAAATCTTATTTGCTCTAAGTGAAACTTGGTTATTTCTTATAATGACAAATGGTTCATGATAGCTCTGGGCTCTCTGACTCACAGGTACTCTCTCATGGCATAAGCAATTTCAGAAAACTAACTTGTTTCACTCACAGTGCAGTCCTAAATGATTCAGCAGTTCAGTGTGACCCAGATCTATCTGAGTGGGACTTCAGCCTCAGATATCTTAATTTTCATTTACCTTACAATTAAATCTGTACAAGTCACCTAACCCTCTCTCTTTTTACTCCCTTGTGTGTATGAGTATCCAAGATGGGCATGGCTGTGGATTTTAAGGATTACATCTCCTACCCCCATGTATGTGATCTGGATCTGGGCCACACAAACCTACTACAGAATAAGTACAGGTATACCTCAGTTAACAAAGTCACTGTGTTCCTGGGCATTACTTCATAAAAAAAAATTTTATACCAGACCAGCACAAAGCAACAAGCTATGCAATATGGCAAGTTATCACAGTTTGAATGAGAAATGCTGGCTATCATTCTGTCCAAAGCAATAAAGAAACTATGCAAGAGTAAACATTCCTCAACAGGTTTCTAAGTCCTGAATGTAAGTGTCAAATCTTTATGTGGGATTATTCCTGAGATGGAAATAGTATTCTGGAAGAGAATGGATAGCATACGTTGTAACTCTTCAAATAACCTATGTTTTGATGCTATCTTAAATAGTACGTAACAGTTACCATCCTGTAGGAAGACTGGATGTACTTGGTCAGTGAATCATTTGACCCATCAGATAATGCTGGATTGCAGTTCTCATCATCCATTAGCAGTGCTCTGAATTCTGTTCCTGCCTCAGGAAGAAAAAGAAGTATCACCACAGCTACCATCCCCATCACTATTTCCACTTTGCCACCTTTGTCTTTGCTTCACACTTTGGGCAGCCACTACTGCTTTATGCAAAGGGCAGGTATACCATGGTGTCACCACCATGCAGCAAATTATGGCCCTCCCCTGGGGTAGGGGTTAGCCTAATTTACCACTCCCAGGACTTCACCACCTGGAGTGGTTATCACATTGTGTCTAATACAATGAATGGTACGAATCACACTGTGCAGCCCTTCAGATGTTGCTGGACTGCAAATCCCAGCATGCTTCATCACTGGCTATGCTGACTAAGGCTCAACAACATCTGGTAGGTTGCACTCCTCTTCCTGGATAGGTCACCTCTATTCACTGGCTATGCAGAGGATGGAATACACTGCCTTGGAAAGTGGTGGACTCTTCATGTTAGAAGTCTTTAAGCAGCACTTAGATGGTCATTTTTCAGGACTGCTTTCACAGTGTGCTCCTGCATAGCAGGGGGCTGTATTGGATGGCTTCGTAGTCCTTTTCAACTGTGATTCTGTGATGGCAGCTGCCATTCAAGAACATTCAGAAGGCCACACATCCTTCATCTTTGGACTATAGTACCAGCTCTGGATATGGGAAGCATCCAAAGATTCAATCCCCTTTTTAGTTATAAGGCTCACTGGATGGCTTTGAGCAAGTGTTTGACCTCTTATCTATCCACAGGGGTGCTGGGAGGAAGAAGAGTTGCTTTGAGCTCAGAGAAACTGTGTTACAGAAACGTAACAAACAATATTGAAAAGTAATGTGTACTAATTTGCCCCCTGGGCCTCCCTATCATGAAACAACCCTGTGATGGTATGAATGGCTATTGTACAAAACAGATCTGATTTCTGCTCTGCCTTGATGATGTCTTAGCCATACCATTTTGCAAGCCATCTCCCACAAAGTTTGCCCGTTGTCACTTTTGACGTCAGCAAGAGAACAGGTTAAGCTGGAGTCAATTCTCTTGCGCACTCCAGAGATCAGAGATAGCATTACATCAAAGCTTGCTGTGCATACTGAAGGCCAAGTTACACCCATTTTAATGCCTTCAAGGGTTTACTTGTGAAAACACAGTCTGTTTGTAAGTGGCATGCAAATCCATTCATTGCTGTCATGAAGTAGAGGGGCCTCCGCATTTAAATCATTTTGCCTACAGACAGCAAAACAAAACAACAATATCCTACAGGCCCTTGCACCTTAATTCATGATTGTTTAGTGAAGTGACAAAGTGTGACACTGCTTATTTTGGAAAGGATTCAGGGGCAGCGATTTCAAGCATGGCTATAGAAACTGGAAAAGCTGCCCTTTTGGGTTACAGCTCCTAGTAGTTATCTGGCTAGAGAGATATAGGGAGTTCTGCCTCAGAAAATACCTTTTCTGAGATGTGTTAATCTATTGCAGCAAAAACAATACAGAAATCTTGTGATACTGTAAAGGCTTACAAATGTATTACAGCATAAGCTTTTGTGAACTATATCCCACTTTTTCATCTAAAATGTCACAGGCCAGTTTGTTGCCTTCACCGAACATTTTATAAAGATTCCTCAGTGACAACAGCAGCAGCCAATCTTGCAAAGTTGTGATTTAAGGAAAGCATGCTGATGAGGTATACACTCATTTTCCCTAGATCTGGAAATACTATAATTGCTGTGCAAATGCAAATTCAATTAAACTGGGTCTCTTGCTTATAATACATTCTGAAGCCAGAAAGATAGAGCTGAAGTAAGAGTACATGTGACTCTTGTGTAATTGCATTCTGAATCATTCTAATTTCGAATTTGCAATTAAGGCCATTTCTGCACAGGGTTTTTAAAACGGTACAGTCCGTCCTCCAAGGAGGAGGTCTGCACCTCGGAGCAGACTGGGTCGGACCTACTTAATGTAGATCCACACCTCAGCCCACTCTGGAACGACTCCAAGTGGTCGTCCAGCGTGCGTTTGAAAAAACGCTAAAAACAGGTCTTTCAAAAGCACAGAGTGCGCCACTGAGAGCCTGCTCCCTTATGCAGATTCGCAGGCTTGCCCCAATGCAAGCCTGCGATCTGCCGGGGTGGGTTTTAGGCTGGTGAGCTTCAGCGGTTGGTTGAGACCCTCGACCAACCGGAAGCCACCATTTGGGACGCTGGAGCAGTGCGTATCGATGAGCACGCACTGCTCCGGAGCGGAGTGGACCGGACCGGGGAGCAGAAAATTCCAGTAAGTAGCGGCGCGGGGCAATTCCCTCGCCCCGTGTGGAAATGGTCTAAGAGTGTTATAAAGAAGGAGAAATCTGTGAATTCACACACTAGAAAAGCTTCATCCAAAATTTTATTTACTGTTAAGTTCACATTAGCACTATTTTATTCTTGGTGGAGATTACCAGCTTTGTGATACATTTAATTCATCAGTGCAAACTGCTTTGGTACTGTCACTCGCAGCTTCTCCATTGTTGTGTGTTAAGTAACTTACTGTAGCATAGAACTACAAAGCTAGAAATACAAGAACCTAATAGATATCGATACCTAAAAAATTAAAAAGAAAAGACCTGTCAACTGGTGTCTGGTTTACCAACGAGCACAGAAAGCAGGTGTCTTCATTTTTTTTCCCCTCCTCTCTATTTATGATCTTTTCCCCCCGTCTCTCTCACTCACACACATGCTCCCTCATTCCCATTTAGTTCTCGGCACAAAATTTCCATCAATTTCTAACTTTAGCACTTTTTCTCTAACACAGTTCTTTCTCCTGGCATTTTTTTCTCTTGCACATTGCTATTTCTTACTTTATGAACAATCTTCAAAATACCTGGATGCATTATTCTTAAACATAAATTCCATGTTTTAAAACTTATTCCCTTCTGCCTATATTTATAGGCCTTAACCCTTCTTTTTATTTAGCACTTTCATTTTTTTAAATCAAAAGTCTTCCTTAGAAGTAGACGTTAGTCTGAGCAAGAGCTTCCTAATCCTCTTTCATGGCTGGATGATAAAAGACAAGGAAGAAGAGCAGACATAAAGCAGCACTGGCAGTAATAATAATAAGAATAGTGGATTTAAATGTATTATCCTTCAAATTCAGCAGCCACTTATCATAGGAAGGACTCTTAAGTAATTGAAGATGCAATTTCCAAGGAGGCTTAGGTCCTCCACCTTCATAGACTCATAGTAGTTGTCAAGGTCTTCAAAACTAATTAGACCAACCAGCTTTCCATGCAGGCGGTCCACTGTGATGACATCCCTGAAAGGTCCATCCTAAAAACCTCTAATGAAGCAGTGTCTACCATTTTCAAAGGCTCACTATTCCACTGCTGAAAAGCCCACACTATCTGGACAGTTTTCCTATTTGATAATGTCTAGTCCTTTTCCCCACCATTTGTTGCCTTTGTTTTGGTCCTATCCAAATTTGTTTCATCATCTATGTGACAGCCCATCTGACAGACAGTTGAAGGTAGCTCTGGTATTACCTCTTAATGATCCCTTCACTGAGCTAAGCATGTTCAGCTTCTTAAAGGCTTCCTCACAGGTGTTAGTCTCCAGACCTCTTACACGTTCCAGTCTGTTGATACCCTTCTTAAATGGTAGTGATGCCAAGTGCTGAGAACATTATTCCACAGATGGTTTGACTAAGTGGAAGAGACTTGCATCATAACTTGTTGCATATATATTTTTATTGAAACAGTCTAAAAATGACATCTGTCCTTTTAGCTGCCATTGTACCACCAGAACAGTCTTGCTCTGTACTAAAGAAGGTCCCAAAGAAGCAATTCTTTGGTCAGAATGTTGCTTCTTCTCTTCTCCTCTAAAACTTCTTCTGACTGGCTCTGGGCAATGGAAATCAAAAAATGTTTCCAAAAAATTCTCAAGCATGACCTACAATTTATCCTTTACCCTCTTTTGCAATAAAGGGGCTATAGCCTGAGCTGGCCCTGGTAAAATGTACACTTTCTGGCCTTGTTCCATGCTTGAAACCTTGACCTCAGGCTCTCTCGCACTACCTAACTAGAGCTCTATGATTCTACATTAATTGCCATGGAATTCTAGGGTTTGCATTCTGGTGGAGGACTTAGAACTCTCTAGCTGAGAATTCTCAATATCTCTCTCTAAACTGCAGAATCCCACAGGACAGTATCATGGCAGCTAAAGTGGAATCAGAGTGCTGTAACTTAGTGTGACACGGTTCCTGGTCAGAGCTGGATATCATACTTAGATAAAGAAACAGATTATATTGTGAGAAAGGAAGAGAGAAAAAATTCCTTCTCACATCTGAATGTTCTCTTATGCCTTTTTTTTAAAAAAAGTTCTCCTGATAAAAGGAAAATGAACACACTCCTTGTCTGCTGAGGTGCATTTCTACAGTAAGAAACAAAATCCTTCACCTTCACCCTGAAATGTGGCAGCACATGCTGCTTCACATGTAACTCATATCTTAGCTTCACATTCATTTAAAAGTAACTATCTATAACCCGTTAAATTATAGAGATACACCAAGGTTAAGCAAATAATAAAGAGTACATAAAAGAACAAAGCAATATTATCTCAAATAACACTACATGGGCACCACCTCAAGGCCCACAGCAAAGAAGGGTGGGGAAATATGAAAACACAAAGCAAAGTTCAAATGATTGTGTGTGTATGTGCGTGTGTTTACAGGAATGAGTTTGTTAAATTAATCCTAGGTTGTTGTGGGTTTTCCGGGCTTTGAGGCTGTGTTCTATTCTGGCCTCAAAGCCCAGAAAACCCACAACAACCTACGGATTCCGGCCGTGAAAGCCTTTGACTTTACATAATCCTAGGTCATCTCCACACTGCACTGCTATAGTGCTATTATTCCACTGTCAACTTCTTATGGAATCCCGGCATTTGCAGTTTGCAGGAGGGGCTTTTAGGATTCTCAGCCAGAGAGCTCTTTGGCCTCAGAAAGCTACAACCCCAGAACTCCACAGCATGTTGAATGTGGAATAACAGCACTGTAACAGTGTAGTGAGGAAACGGAACTAGTAATAATATAACCATATTATCTGAAGAGAATAAAAAGGGTAAAGTCTTGTGGCACTTTTAATAGCCAACTTATGCATGAGCATTTATGGGCTCCAGTCCACTTCTGGTTTATATTTGGAAACCTGACGCTGAAATAAATTGTGCTGCCTTGGAAGGTGCCACAACACCCTTCCTTCTATTTAATATGAAGCATAGCTATGTCTCCATCAGAAAATAGAGGTTGCCTTCATCCTTTCACAAGTACAGTTGGCAGGAACACGAGGGAGGGCCTTCTTTGTGGCTGCCCCAAGGCCCTGGAACTCCCTCCTTAGGGAGACTAGAGTGGCCTCTTACTTGTTGTCCTACAGTGTGCAAGTGAAGACTTCTTTACTCAGACAGGCTTTTTAAAATGACAGCTTTCAAGACAAAAACTGTAAGAGGATACTGCATTGCTTTAAATTGTATTGTTTTTTACCTTTAAAATGTATCTGTCTGAAATTGTATTAATATGGTTAACAGTTTAATTCTGTTTTAATGCTGCCTTTTGGCATGTTTTAAGTATATTTTCAATTTTATTGTATTATAATTACATTTTAATTTGTAAGCCACCTTGAATCTCAATCTCAGAAAAAGGTCAGGATATAAATGAAGTTAATAATAATAATACTAACTGGTATACATCTACCCATCTAATAATTGGAGGTTACATTTGTCCACCCCTGATCTAATTGTTTCTAACAGTAACTTGTTAACTTTATTTAGGCATTTATCTGTGTAGAAAAGAACTGGAGGGAGTTAGATTTCAAACTTTTACACATATTACATCTACGTGCGGATGTTCTTTCCTTCATTCAATGTCCCCTGCTCATTGCTTCTTGGTAGTTAAGGGGAATTCACTTGCTGTGTCAACAGTGGAATGTTTGGAGAAGCTGACTGGGGAAGGCATTAAAAAAGGGAAACCAATTTTTGCTGTGTGGAGGCTGGAGAAGACATAACAGGAGAAGATGCTTGCGTCACTCTTTAGCAGGGACTAGTCAATCCTCAATGGTGCACACACACACACAGGCTTGCCTTTCTCTTTTACATTTGCTACACTTGCAGGCGGACTTTTCTCGTGTTCCTCTTGAGCAACAACCACACCTCCCTTTAGGGCCATGCCCTACAGTTTGAGAACCACTGGGTTAGACCATTAAGCACCACCCCGTTCTCTGAATTGTTCAATGAGCACAAACTAAAAAAATAATCCCCTCTTAATCTCACTCAGACTCCTCACAGACTTAAGATACTGATTTTGTGTATGGACTATACAGGGTTGGGAATGATGATGGACATGAGCTCCCCGTGGCAGCAGAGCCCATGGTCAGGAATGCTCAGAGCTGCAGTTCGGTAACATCTACAGGATTACACAATTCCCACAGTGGTAGAGGCACTGAGCAGCACCATAATCACCCAACTTCATGAATGCATTTATAAACAGATGAATGCTAAAGGAAAATAAACAGCAGCATGCAAACATTTTCCTCAAGGGCTATATTCCTTCAAGGAAGTACATTGGAGGCAACATGCTAAAGGTAGGTACTAACACAGCCACCTGAGACAATATGTCTTTTGTTGCTGAGATGATTATCACCCTATATTGTTCTACCCTCCTTCTCTTTTGTAAGACCAGAGAAACAGAAACACTGTGGGGAAGGACAGTTTGCCAAAGCTTGTGTAGCTCAAGCTTTCAGGAATAGCATAAGGAAAGCTAAAACTCAAAATGAGCTGAAACTGGAAAAAAAAGCAAGGAGCAACAAAAAAGGGGTGTTCAAATGTTTGAAGCAAAAGAATGACACAGGAAGTTGTGGAACCCGCTGCTCAGCAAGGATGCTCAAAAAGTTGCCACCAGCAGCTGCAATTCAAACTGGAAGGAGACCTGAAATGGAACACCCCAGGGTTCTGTCCTGCAGCTGATGCTCTTCAACAATGATCAATCATTTAGATGATGAGGTGGAGGGAATCCTTATCAAATTTGCAGATGATACAAAACTGAGAGGGGTAGCTAACACACTGGAAGACAGGGACGGAAGAGAATTCAAAGGGACTTTAATAAACTAAAAAACTGGGCTGAAATTAATAAAATGAAATTCAACTGAGATAAATGCAAAATTCTACATTTAAGCCAAAAAACCAAATGCATGGGGATATATGGCTCAGCAATACTATATGTGAAAAGGAACTTGGGATTATTGTTGCTCGTAAGTTGAACATGAGCCAGCAGTGTGATGCTGCAGCACAGAAGGCAAATACTATCTTAAGCTGCATTAGTAGAAGCACAATTTCCAAGCTGAAGGGAGTAATAGTTCTGCTATATTCTGTACTGGTCAGGTCTCATTTGGACAACTCCATTTAGTTATGGGCATCTCATTTTAAGAAAGATGTCTATATCCTTCTTAAAATGAGGTACACAGAACTATACTGGAGCTTATGCATTTAGTATTTACAAATTTCTAAATCACTCTTTCATTGACAAGAAACACTGGTGTTTTATATATGTGTATTTGGGGGGAGGGGTAAAAAGAGATAGTATTACAACAATAAATAGCAATAAAAATGAGAGGCATGCCCATTCAACCAGTAAACACAGAAATCCATTTAAAATGATGTGGCTCCTGTACCTGAGCAAGTAAAGGTATTTTGACTTGGTCCTGAAAGTAATGCAAAATGGACATCAGTCAGATTTCCTTAAGGAAACCATTCCAGAGCTGGAATGACATAGTAGATTTAGTGACAAAAGCTGGGGTCTCATTTAAAGGTTATTCTATACCCCAAATATCCTGCTGGCAGGAATCAAAGACCCCTTTTCAAATAAAAGACTGACCTTTAGCATATAGTGCAGTTTTAATGGAAGGAGGTATTCTTTTCATTGGTCTTTTTTAAATGGTGTTTTAACCACTTTTAAAAAAATAGATGGCATTTGCTTATTACCTTGATTTATGGTTATTAGCTTCTTTGAGTCTCATTATTGGCTGAAATGTAAGATGCAAATTAAAAAAGGAAGAAGAGAAAGAGGCAGGTTCATATGAGATGAGGCTCTTCAAGTGATGTGCTCCCCAGTACCGTAGGATAATCTGAGAAACTGAATGAGGCGTAATTTCCAAATCTCCTTTCTGAAGAAACCACTTTCGTAATGGAGCACTGCACAATGAAAATTCAAGTAGGGACCCTGATATTACTGAGCATTTCTCATGCATATGCTGATTACAGCCCTGATCCCCTATAAATGGAACTGATCCTTCTGTGATCCTTCTTCTTTTTCCCTCAACAGAAAAATTAGAAATTGAAACAAAACAGAAATTAGAATGATCCCCCTTTTGGAGAGGAATGGAATGCATGCTGTTACTCATTCAGAATGTGTAGGATGAAGATGCTCCACAGAACAAGAGAATATCTCTTCACATCTTTGCATCAGCACCTCTGACCTTGAGACAGCACCTGCCTTTGACAGAGCCTTCAAAGCAGTGACCTGATGGAAAGAATAAGAATCCTACGCTTCTAATATTTCTGACAGAAAAGGGCTTCTGCACAGCTGATAAAGGTGCAGGAACCCAGGCTTCTTTTTCTAACTGACCACCCAACTCCATGGACCTTCCTCAATACAGGTGAGCATGTACAATTGTAATGGGGGTGCAGAGTGACAGCCCATTTCCACGCTACACTCTTATAGTGTGACTATTCCACTTTCAATATCATATGGAATCTTGGGGTTTGCAGTTTCAGGAGGGGCCAGCTGGCCCCTCCCAAAATGGCAAACACCAGGATTCCATAGGATGTTGAAAGTGGAATCATCGCACTATAAGAATGTAGTGCGAAAATTGCCAGAGTCCCATGGAAGCTGTTTTAAGCAGCAGTAACAGTGGGATATAAGGGTTTGAGTGTTGCTAGGACTCCAGGAGATGAGGGTTTTGTATTCCCACTTGTCCACAGAAAGCCACTGGGTGACCATGGGCAAGTCATACTTTCTCAGCCCTAATAGGAAGGCAATGGCAAACTTCCTTTGAAGAAATCTTGACAAGAAAACCACATTAGGATAATTCTAAATCAGTATCAATATCAGTATAAATTTATTGATTAGTCAATTGACCATATCAAAAGCTCTAAGTCAGAAATGACTTGAAGGCTCACGACAACAACGATTTGTGTCATAAAGCACTGTGAGGGAAGGGCAGAGAAGCAAGGACTTCCCTACAAACTCTTCCCTTATGTGAGAGACAGCTGGACAACATACAGACTGCATGCTGCTCCTTTTCTGCATCACTTTGGCACACCTAGACTCCAAATTACTTTCCAGGATTAAAACAAGCTCAAATAGGCCATCAGTGACCCTGGAAGCATTGAGGAGTGACAGTTTAGCCTGAAACAACCTTCACAGTTGTAAAATTTAAAACAGAAAAATTAAAAACAGGAATTGAAAACCGGTCATTTCTGGTTCACATTTTTTGACAATCTGAAGGGAATGCAGCTTGCCACATGACCACAGCAGCAAAATATATAAACACACTTTTCTAGCTAATGCTCTCACAATACGTCTGCAGATATTCTGGCTCACAACTTCCATCACCCACAATCATTGCTTACACTGGCTGGATCTTATGGGAGTGCAGTTACCACAGCCTAAAACAGCCCTTGAATTTAAAAGCAATGGGGTGTATTCACACTACACAAATATAGCACTTCCATTCCACTTTCACTGCCAGGGCACTACCATATGGAATTCTGGGATGTGGAGTTCAGTGAAAGAGTACTATCATTGTAGTTCAGGAGACAGCACTTGAGAAATCAAATACCTTATCAAACTACAAGTCCCAGGACTCCTTAAGATGGAGCTATGGAGTAACAGTGCTATAGTTGTGCAGTGTGGATACAGTCCCCGGAGACCTGCTCGCTGTTTCCTTGGAAGGCGGGTGATTTTTTCTTGGAAATTTAAAAGGAGATTAAATATTTCAGCACAAACAAGCATGGTGTAGTAGTTTGAGCGCTAGATAAGGATTCAGAAGGGTAGAATTCGAATCCTCACTCGGGCATGGAGGCATACTCAGAGACCATGGCAAGTCACACTTTCTCATCCTAAGAGGAAGACAACACCAACTTCTTGAGTTTCTGCACTACACTATTATAGTGCTATTATTCCACTTTCAACCTCCTATGGAATCCTGGGGTTTGCAGTGTCCGTAGGGGCATTTAGAGTTCTAAGCCAGAGAGCTCTTTGGCCTTAGGAAAATACAAACCCCAGAATTCCACAGGAGGTTGAAAGTGGAATAATAGCACTATAACGGTGTAGTGCAGAAATGGGCTTCCTCTCAACAAATCTTGCCAGGAAAGCTCCATGAGAGGTTCAACTTAAGATCGCCGCAGGTCGGAAGCGCACGCAACGCACTCAAATATTTAACCATGGGGTTTCTTACTAGCTTAAATCCCTCGGAGATTGCAGTTTCCTCTGCGACACGGACGCTGATCGCCAAGTCCACTTCCGCACCGGACTGTTACAGCGCTACTATTCCACTTTCAACATCCTATGGCATCCTGGGGTTTGCAGTTTAGGGAGGGGCCGGGCCAGGGCGGAAAGGGCTCAAGAGAACCCCTAAAGCCGGATAAGCGCCAAGACAAAGGGGAAGAAAAGTGAAAGTAGGGCAGCTTCATCGCTTGTGGCCAAGGCTTAGCAGCAGCGAGTGGTACAAGCCCTGGGTCAAAAGCGCGCAACTAAGGAGAGAGAGAGGAAGGGAAAAAGAAGAGAGGAGAAGGCGACGTGCTGTAACGATTAGGAACGACTCGTTTTACCGCTACAACGAGGAGGGGGCTCGAGAGGCACGCCCCTCGTCTGCAGAAGCCGCCGGCCTGCTTGCCGGAGACCCTCTCACAGCCACCCTCGGGTCTATTCATCCACTTGCCTGGGAGCAACCCCAATTCAACTCAGGAAAAGTTACAAAAATAGACTTGGGCCATTTCCGCAGTAGGCTGTTATAGCGCGATGATTCCACTTTCAACCTCGTCTGGAATCCTGGGGTTTGCAGTTTCGGGAGGGGCCGGCCGGCCCCTCCCGAAACTGCAAACCCCAGGATTCCAGACGAGGTTGAAAGTGGAATCATCGCGCTATAACAGCCTACTGCGGGAATGGCCTTGTTTAGGATGAGCGGAAGGCTCTCGCTCTTTTAATCCCCGGCTGCGAGGAAGCTGCCTGGAAAGTTACCTGCTAGGTCCGTGAGCTGGGCTGGATCAATGGCGAGGAAAGCGCATGGCGCGTCCGCATGGAACGAGGACGCGAGCAAGCGCAACGAGTCAAGGCGGTGGTCACCTCTTTCGCGGGGACTGGAAGACTCCGAAGCGCGGCGCCTCCACCCTTTAAATAGTTGTTAAAGGGGGAATTCTTCTCCGCGTCGCTGAAGCAAAACTTTTCCTCCGCTTCGGCCGCCTGGGCTGGAGTCAGTCAGGCGTAGTGCCGGCTCTGTAGGCGGCGGCTCTGGGCGCTGTGCGCGTCCCGCTCCCCTCTCCGCCACCATCCAAGGCGAGGGGAAAAGGCAGCGTGAGCGTTGCGCTGCAATTTGTCCTTCGGGCTTCTAGGCAAGCCTTTGTTTGCCTTATTGGAGAGCAGGCCACCTAGTGGTCGAATGGAAACTGGAAGAGGTCCGAGGAAAAATAAGATGCCTACTCCCAAAGGCAAGGGAGGAAATAGCATAGCCCCCCCCCTCGCCATTCCAAGATACTTTTCTCTGTAATAGAATTATTATCATTTGGCTTGGTCTTAATCACATCACTGCCATCTCCAACAACTGCAACCATCCTTTCCTTTCTCTTGGATGCTACTTTATAGCACCTGAATTATGCTAAGTGATTTCAGTGGTATGTTGTTCGTGGTGTGAAACTTTGTAATGAAGGCAGATTTATCTAAAAGTGTGTTATTTTATTTCTTCCATGTATTCGGTGCTCAGCCCCCAGCCTTACTATTTTCCAGTGTATGAGTTGCTTTACACCAGAGGAAAGCTGAACGTGTATTGTGTGTGTGTGTGACTCTGACAATTATTTTTACACATTTAAACTTGGGCCATTTCCGCACTACAGTGTTAAACTGCTGCTAGCCCACTTTCAACGCCCTGTGGAATTCTGGGTTTGCAGTTTACTGAGACCAAAGAGCTCTTTGGCTGAGAATTCAAAGTGCCCTTCCCTAAACTACAAACCCCAGAATTCCATAGGAGGTTGATAGTGGAATAGTAGCACTTTAACGCTGTAGTGCGGAAATGGTCTTGGTGAGAACCTTCCATCAAAGAGCCTGGCGGCGCCTTTGCTGTACTATGAACTTTCTAACAAAGAGCTTACTCCATCACAGTCTTTTCCCCACCAGGCAACAGCTTTCACAATTTCCTCTTGCATATCACACCAGCAACAGGATGGTTATGGTATTCCATATGCCAGTACTGCAAGTCACAAGGTTGTGAGTTCGACCCTGCCGGGCTCCAAGGTCGACTCAGCCTTCCATCCTTCGGCAGGTCGGTAAAATGAGTACCCAGCTTGTTGGGGACATGTATAGAAATGTATTGAAATACATGCTATTTGTAAAGTGTTCGCCGCTTCGATCCATATGGAGAGATGGGATATAAATAAATAAATAAATAAATAAATAAATAAAATAAAAATTCCTACATGAAAACATTATTTGGATAGGTTGGATAGATTGGGGTGAGAACTTCTTTGGGTTCAGAAGCCATGTTCGGTCCCCTCCCCGTACACCGAAGCTTTTAGGGCCAAAGCTTTCTTTCTCTGGCCTCAAAGTGGCTATCACCAGCAAGATGATGCAGAATTCCAAGCAATTCTATATATATTACAAAACGGTGCATGTGTAGCGTGCACCTTGTTTTAACTAAGAATTCTCTCCTAAATACCCAGTTTCTCTGCAGAATAAGCAACAAGGTAACAGAAACTTGTAAAAAAAGGAGGCCCACAATTTTCAGCAGTGACTGCAACAGGAAGGAGCCAGGAGCTTGGGTCCTTTCACACTACAAAATCACAGCACTGTGGTTCCAGTTTAATTGCTATGGCAATACTCTATGGAATCCTGGGGCCCATTAACGTTACAGAATTATAGCAGTATGATTCCACTTTAACTGCCATGATTTGGCGCAGTGGTTAAATGCTAGTACTGCAACCACAAGGTTGTGAGTTCGATCCTGCCGGGCTCCAAGGTTGACTCAGCCTTTCATCCTTCCGCAGGTTGGTAAAATGAGTACCCAGCTTGTTGGGGGCAATTAGCTAAAATACATTGTAAACCGCTTAGATAACACTCAGTTGATAAGCGGTATAGAAATAAATAAATGCTATTGCTATTCCATTCTGTGAAATTCTGATATTTGCAATGTAGGGAAGAGGCATTTGGAATTCTTGCCTAGAGAGCTCCTTTAGTGCCTTTGACCAGACTACTAACCCAGGATTACATAGCATACAGCCATAGCAGTTAAAGTGCTATAACTGTATAGTGTGAATGTGCGCCTGTGATTTGCAGTTTGATGAGGCACATGAGCTCCCTGGCTGAAGTATTCTAAATGCCTCTCCTTATAAACTCCAAGAATCCAGAGGACATTATGGCACACTGTGGCTATTTCCACACTGCACTGTTACAGTTATTATTCCAGTTTAAACATCCTGTGGAATCCTGAGGTTTGCAGTTTAGGGGGGGCATATATAATTCTTAGCCAGATAGCTCTTTGTACTCAGTAAACTACAACCCCCAGAATTCCACAGGATGTTGAAAATGGAATAATAGCATTATAACAGTGTAGTGCAGGAATGGCCTATAACTGTGTAGTATAAACGGGATCCCAGACAAATGGCCTTGAAGAGCTGAACTCGGCTGAGGCTGACACATCATCAATTCGTGATGTAGGCAATCACCTTATACAGAAGGACCTTACAATCTGAATACACAGGGCTTAACTTGAGATTCAGCTCCTTTACTTAATTTGTAATGCCAGGATTCATGTCTGCAGTGCATGAAAGAATAACAAAGAAAGGAATCGTAGTTTGATCACTAAAAGCTTCTTCTGATGTTCCCTCTTCATTGTTGGGATTATGAAAAAGCACATGACAAATGAAGCAATGCAGTAGTGAGGGGAAGTCTGTAACTTTCCTGGAATTTGTAATTTCAGAGGAAGAAACAATGACCAGAAAGCATACAGAAACTCTCTGCAGTGTTAATTTCTGAGAGACGCTGGTTGCTAAAAATACTATACTGAGGTTCCTGTGCTGCTGTTTACTATTAACACTCTGTTCAAAACAGTCTGTTGAATTAGCCCAGCAAGATTGATTATATGGTCTGTTTGAATTATAGGGTGGTGGTAGCTGGAGGATGATAGAGCAGTTTTAATACAATCCACAAACATTACCTTCTGGTCCCCTCAGCTTTAGCCGAATCATGGCCTTCTTGGAGACTTTTAAAACAATTGCTACAGTTCCTGTGCTCCCTGACAAGCCAACGTTCATATCTGATGTGTTGGGATCCCCCTCCTCAAAACACCAGATTCTTTGTCAGCCATCATCACATTGTCAGCCTTCACTGGGTTAGAGCTAGACTTAGTAATATTTCAACCAAATTAAACCTCTCATTTAGTAATTATTACTTCAAATCCCATGTTATAGCTGGTCTGCTCTATGTATGACTAAATCTGGATCCAAACCATTGCTTCTACTCATTTACATATCTGGATTTTTGGAAAAATTGGCTGGTATCTGGTTAGCTAGTCTCAGCTACAGTACATCCATTTGACTCAAGTGGTGAATGGTGAATCAGCCCATAGATAAATCTAACAGATTCTATATTTCTGTGCTAGCCAGGACTAACAACAGGATTTAGGCCACTGTGCTTGTTGTCATTTATGCAAAGTTCATTTTTAGCAGAAGTGTGCACTGACTCAAGGAATTTATATAAACAAAAAGCGTTCTTGCTCTTCTTTCAAAATACATTTATGCTGTATTTTATATCATATTTTAAATATATATGATACACAGGTCATGTCTAATCCTTAGACGACTGATCAGGATGATTCTGTTCATTACTATATTTGTATGTATTCTGCATACCCTCCAACTGTCCTGAAGTGGTAGGAGCAGTCCCAATTAATCCTCTGTTCTAACAATTTATCAGCTGCAGTTATGATGTCCTACTTTCTCTCTCCCCCTCATCTTCCCCCTTTGTCCTCAGATTACTTCAGTTACTGACCACTGATCTCAAATTGCAAAAGCAGCTTGTAGGTTTGCCCCTCCATTTTTGCAAGGGTTCAGGGCACAGAACCATCACAAAAGTGGAAAAACCACAAATAACTCCCCCCATTATCCCCCTCCCATTCCCTTCCGGGGCTCCCCCTCCCATTACCTTGCCTTGCCTTTTGTTCTCCAGGGCCAGATGCAAGGCAATGGTGGGGGAGCTCTGGAGAGGAGAAGGAAGGCACACACAAGGTTTACCTCCCCATTCCCTTATGTTTTGCCTCAGCATGAGTTCTCAGTGCTGGAGCAAGAGGCAAGGGAATAGGAGGGGAGAGCTGCAGAGGGGAGAAGGAAGGCTCAGGTATGCCTCTCCGCCGCCATTCTCTTGCCTTTTGACCAGGTGCTTGCCCTCCTTCTCTGCGCCTGGCAAAATGCCATGGAATGGGAGGAGCATGGGGGAGAAGGCATGTGTGTGTCTCATGAATAATCAAATTCATGCAGGTCAAACCCATGAATGTAGAGAGAGTAGTTAGTTAACCCAGCAAAGCAGAGAGAAAGGGCTAGAACCTTGCCCTTCCCAGGAGTTTTGGATGAAAGCAAACTGCTGCAGCCTCTCTAAGTTTGTGTGTTCTTCTTCATTAATAACTCTTTCCATCTTGACCACACTAAAGCCACTTAGCCACATGTGTCCTGGTTTTCATCTGTAAAGCATTGGAGGGTATTATTCTTGGCAATTCTGCTTTCTGGCTTCTCCAGAATATCCTACCATATCAAAGCATGATATGTCATTATTTTTCTTTTATTTATTTTTATCCAGCCCTTTCCCTAGCTTTGTGACTCCAGTCAATTTGCTAAAATTAGAAGAGATACAGATAAAAGTTCATATCATAAACATACACACAACAGTTGAAGTATAATGAAACCATGGATAGCATTAAAAGTTTGTTGTGACTGCTTCTCCACCCTGAATTAAATACCACTTGGAAGACAAAAGTGGCAATGGCACGTAGCTCCTGATATATGCCAACAATGCAAATCATCAATGTGTCTGAAGATTCATCCAGCTTGTTTGGTTGCAAAGTAATGTCTATGTTGTAGAGGCCAGCATTCCCCAATCTGGTATTCTTCAGACATGTTGAACTATCATTCCCATCATTCCAAGTCTGCATAAGATGACAGGCAGTATAGCAATATGGTGTGGTGTGTGTGTTATTGCAGTATATTGTTAGTATATGAATGGTGTGTGTCCTGCTTTCCTACCAATTGCTGCCTCATGGGCACGTGCATGAACAGTGGCTTCATGTTGGTCCTGCAATGGTATAATGTCCTGCTCACCATTCTTCCCTGAAGATGTCCAGTCTTCCGCACTGGATGGGTGAGGCTTTTGTGCTTTACAGCTATACTTCATTAACACAGTAGATGTGTTCCCAAGCTTTGCTTCTTTAACAGAGATTTTGATAATCAGAGATAGAATTAACATGGAAGGAACAGCGATAGGTTTCTACACCAGAAAAAAAAAAAAAGAGCAGCTCAAAGTGTTTCAGCATAATTTTTATTCAAAGCCAACATTATGCACATGTGGAACGAAACAAACAGGCGAGGTAAGCCTCACATAAGTAAACAGAAATATTTTGAGTCTACTAGACAGCTTCTTCAAAATGCATCCTGGGATGACTTATTTCTCTCAATGGCTTCTACTTTTCTTAAGATTTCCATTTGGTGGTAGAACCTACCGATCTATGCTTTCACAATATGCCAAGGTAGCTGGTAAGGCAGGCTAATCTGCTTTCCCTTTTTCTTTCTCCTTTGCTCTTCACACATGCTCAGTAGGAGATTCTGGAGGCAGTTGTTTCCTTTGCCTGTCACAGAAAAGCACACCCACATACAGGAGGATGACTTAGGGCTTTATCAGATGAGACAGGTAAATTATAATTACTGCAGAGTAATAGGGTCTTTGTCTGGTACTTACCACATTATCTCATTCCCCTTTTATTGTTTTCCCGATGGAAGACTATTTGGAAAGTATTTCTCTTACAAAGGAGCTCATTAATGGATTTTTTGTGTTAATAAAAGAAACACTTTTAAACAGTCTCTGCCCCCAGGGGAATAACAGAAGAGAAACAACATCGTGTGATAAGTACCGGCCAAAGACACTATTGTCCTTCTGCAATTGCAATTTACCTGCCTCATGTGATAAAGCCATTAGAGAGGAATCCCATTCTTTCTCAGCTCAATTGCCTTGTTTACTGTTGCAACCCAACACTGGAAAGTTGGTCTTTTTCCAGACCTCCTCCATCATTCTTTCAATGCCAATGTTACCAAAAAACCCCCAAAACTTCCAGGTAGACAGAAGACATGAAAAGGTGTGGGCCGGGCTTGGCTTGGTCTTGTAAAAAGACGTGGTAAGAAAGATCATCTTTATCAGAGGCTTTGTTAAATCAGGTATGCCTGTATATATTTCTGCCTCCTCTGAGCTGAAACTCTTTTCGGCTTTCTTGTGACAACCATGCTCATCAGATGCTTCCACAGGGCAAAATAAAATATGCAAATATAAAAAGACACTCACCTGAAACCTCACAAACAGGGTTGACATTTTCTATTTCCTCATATCTGGGCATATGATTTGCATATTATGTGAACCATTATTATTATGCAACTTAGATACATCAGCTAACTTCCCTTATGTTCAGATTTCATACCATTTCTTACAGTTAAAACTGATCTTGGAGAACCAGTGTAGAGTGATATTTAAAGTGCTGAACTTGGAACATCAAGACCCAAGTTCAAATCTCTTATTGGTTATGGAATTTACCATATGGCCACCACTACCTCTCAGTAAACTAACCTTACGGGATTTTTGTAGGGATTAAGTGGGGGGGGAACATGTAATATGTGTCTGTACATTTCTGGTGCAGTCAAAATAAAAACAATAACAATCATGTTAATACATTTTCATGCACTGGAGCTTCCAGTGAGTCTTAGATAACATTTTTGTCATCAAGTTTTCACCAATGACTAGAAACTACAGATCCATGAAAATATTACAGGAAACTCCTAAGAGGTGATTTTGCTGCATGAAATCCATGAAAACTTTGAAAAGTATATATATATATATTTTGCCAAAGAAGAAAATATTTCAAAGAAAGTGCCAGTTCAACGTAGCAGGTGTGCTCCTTCTCACTTAACACGATCCGCGTAGTTCCCAATATAAATACTTTCTATATCCTTGCCCTTACAAGGATATAAGGGCAATAAAGATTACACTGCAGAGGTAAGGGGTATTCGCCCAATGCAAATTTAATCTAGTTGGACATACATATGAATAAACAATGCAAATGCCCCATGCCCCATACCAGAGTTCCAAGATGAATAAATGTGAAGTTAGTTCATCAGAAAAGAATTATATCTTTTATTTTCTGTTTAAGATTCCCATCAAGCATCTACCTTAATAAATCTGCTTTCTCCCCACCTTGACTTTTCCCATCTCCTTCTTCCCTCAGATTAGTATCATCATGAGATGGCTGTGTCAGAGAGCAGAGCACAGAAGCAATGAACTGCACTGTTCCTGTACTTCTGGACAACATTTCTTCCTGCTGCCTTGCCTCCATCCGTGTGCATTTAACTTGCTCCACTTGCATTCCTCTCCCTTCCTGACAGCACCATAAGCTTTTGCATTGCTCCTTTTCTTCTTTGCACTTTGCTGCTGTATCTTCTATCCCCTTTCCTCTTCCTTACCTTGTGACACCACATCTCCATCCCTTGCACCTTACCTCTCATCATGCCTACCTCTCATGCTTCTTACAACTTGTCAGTTCACTTCCTTCCTACCTTCCTTCCTTCCCCTTAGCCTCACTCTCCCTTCACTCCTACTCACTCACTTGCTTTACTTGTCCCCAGCAATGCAGCCCTCGCTTTCTTCTGGCACTTTACTGCTTTAACTGCACACTTTCCCTTTTCTCCCACTCCCATTTCTCCTACGCCTTCACCTCACCCCCTCACAAGGTACCTCTCTCTTGCCTCTTGTCTTCTGCCTTTGTCATCACTCACCCTCCCTTCTCTCATACCTGAGTGGCAGAGACAGACTTCTTCTTTGCAGAGCAGTTTGATGAAAGAAACATTTTGCCCCATACCTCAGCTCCTACAAGGGCTGGAGACTTACCTTTTTAAAGAATGAAAGTCTGGAATCCTGGACAGATAGTGATCCTAGATGGTGACATGCCTAGAATCCAGGTAACCCCAATCAGCTGAGAGGTATGGCAACCCTCTCTCAAGGTCTCATTTTCATAAATCAACAGCCAAGGGGCTTCTAAGTGCTCAAACTGCTAACACCACTCCATAATTTAAAATACTATTATCATATAACAATATTAAAACTCCCCCAGGCTGCATATTAAAAAGCCTTTTGCTTAAGCTATTCATTCCTAGACCAATGCATAGAGTGCAAACCAAAATGCAAACTATATCCGCAACGGACAGTTTGGCAGTGCAGGAAGCCTCTCTCTTACCACCTTATCAGTCAAGCAACCTGAAGAGCTTTGCCCAATCTCTAACGGTCAAAACAAAAACTTTTCAACAAGGTCTGATGTGGAGCAATGATCACAAAAGAGTTTTATTGTTCCCATAGATATCCAAAGGCTCCCAAGTAACTCATAAGACCCAGTAAAACTAACATCTGGCAATGGCAGCCAGAAGGGAAAAAAAAAGCTTTTTCTAGAGCTGCCTATCACTAAGTCTTCTCTGTTATGTCATGTAAACTGGTTTGCATGCGTGCTAATCTCTCAGTTTACAAACGCCACTCTCCCAGTTCCACCTGCCACTATTTAATTAGAATTATTATAATTATAATAATTATAATTAATTATAAATAATTATCTAGTGATCCATGAATTTAGGGCCGTTTCACACTACAATATTATATCACTATGTTCTACATAAACTGCCTATGGAATCCTGGGATTGGCAATTTGGTCAAATATTTAGAATTCTGTATTGGGGACCTTTAGCTTATTGCCCTGAATAACTTATCCAGAGCAATTGATCAGGGAATCTTCAGTACCTTGCCAAACTATAAATCCCTGGGTTTCATAGAATCAAACCATGGCAGTTAAAGTGGAATCACAGTGCTCTTAGTTGTACAGTTCAAAAGCGTTCTAAGATGTGAAACAGGGAAGTAGACAGCAATTTGCTGCCCAGTAACCTCTATATTGTGAGGACTGGAGATGAATTTAGACATAGGTTCAGGCAAAGCAAGTCAGCAGAACTGAAAAGGATAAGCCTCAACTTTTGCTGGAGGGAAAAATTTACTCGGAAAATAAAGTCCATGTCCAAGGTTGTTTAACTTTCTCTTCCTTCTGTGTAGGGTTTCAGTGCTGATCAGCTAAGCTTGGTATGCTTCATGTTATAAGAAACTAGACTAATTGTGTTGACCAAAATTACCAAAGACCCAAATGCTATTGTTCTGTTCTTACTGCTTTTCTTGTTTCTGGCAGGCCCAAATGATGGATGGATGGATTAATAGGCCCTTTCTGAACAACAGTGACCTCCTGGCATGGGGATGCGAAAGGAGCAGGACCCCAATCACACTTCCACAAGATGTCATCACAGTCTCGTCCTTCTCATGTCACCACTGGTGCAATTGCAGGGTAAATTATTGACAGAGTTTCTCCATCAATGATCCCCAATCGCACAACGCTCCTGTACTTACTGCCATACAGAAGGGCCGGAAGCGTGATGGAGGCAATTCCTGCCACACAGCACAGCATAGGAAAGAGCCTGGCTGTGCTGTAGAAGGAGGAGCCTTATCCCTCATGCTCCCTTCTGCAGGGAGCCAATCCAGTGTGGAGGGGAGTGTTCCCATTGTGCTCCTTTCCTGCCAAAGACACTGCTGGCATTGCAACTGGAGGATGATGGGACAAGGTAATGTGTGGAAATGGCCATTGTCTGTGTACCCCTCCTCACATAAGGTCTAAAGATAACAAGCAGACTAGTGAATGTAATGCCTTCCAACACTGTCCCCCACATGTTTTTTAAACATTTTTGTCTGATGAAGAAATTTTGATTTCAAAAGCTAATACCTTTCTTTTTATTAAACTTAATTTTCATAGTAATATAACCCAACATATAATATAAACCAATATAAAATTGGTCAGTAGAGAAAAAGATATAAAAAGCACGACTCTGTTCTTCCCTCAGCTGCTGCAAGTTAAGTGGGAATTCTGCCCATACAAAACCCAATACCTTCAGAGGTTCAGCACTGACAGAGCTCCTGTACGATTCAGTTGAATAAGTGTTGGTAGAATCCACTGAAGAAAAGTTGGTAAAATCAAGAATAGGTTCATCAATCACTCTGTGTGGTAGTAGATCCATTGCTCACTCTGGCCTTAGCCCAGGCACAAGGGGTACATTTTAAAACCTTAATGTCCATGTTAATATCATGCTTTCTACTGACTGTGGGAGAAATACTGTCTAGGAGAACAAGACATTCAGAGCTTGAAAATAACTAGTTGCAGGTAACTAGTTGGTTGCAATCAGTTCCTTCTGCCAATATCTACAGTAGAACTACATTACATTTTGATGGTAAATTAAAGAGAGATGATGCTTTTTGTGGTATAGCTATAACATTTCAGTTGCTTCTATAGTTATGGTTGTGTAGCTTCACTAACACCCACATTTCAAATACTGCCTCATCCTTTGTTAAGGGATTGAGGTGATAGTGAAGTAATCTGGAAGAGAGTGTGTTTTGTACCACGGATGAACACTTTATAGCTTTCAGCCTTTTTTTGGAGAAATAAACTAATCAATAATGAGAATTCATGAAGCAAAGAGTTACTTTTAAAACAATCATAGATTTAATAGTAATGAGTTACCTTCCAGGCACCTTAGAACTGGAATAGTAACTAATTATTGAAAACAACTTTCCTAGCTTTATAGGTATCCCTTTGGGTCAAGGGTCAGAAAAATGTGGCTGTCCAGATGTTGGACTGTAATACCCAGAAGCCCATGCCAGTAAAATATATGGAAAAGCACGCTGGGAGTTGCAGTCCAGTATCTGGAGGGCTGTACTTTGTTCATCTGTGTTTTGTAACATAGCTTAGGGATATAATCTGTTGCAAATAGATCAAAAGAGGACCATCACAAGTGCAAGCAACCAAACTGTTGATTATTTTGGTAACAGTTTGGCCTGGTATTGATTAGTGACCAGAAAGAAGGAAAGGAAGAAGAACCTACCAAGACGACCATTCTACTTCTTTTTCAGTACTGAGGTTATATGAATCCCATAAAAAGAACAACAGTTAGCCCTACCATTGGGCAGAATGAGCATCCACCTCAAGCAGCAGATTTTGGGTGTCTTGAAAAATCAGAAAATTGCTTTCCTTCTATTTAATTTTACTGCAAGAGATGGGACTTTCTGTCACATGTGCCAAAATAATCTGGGTTTGGTTAGTGTGCACTTTGATTTCAGGGAGGACACAACACTTGTTTTTCCATCACAGAGAGGCAACATGTCTTGGGCAGGGCTCGTTATAGCTACATCAACAGGCATTGAAGAAACTTGCTGAAATCACTCCCTAGAGTCTCTAAAGAGATAATGATTATGAATGAACTTGTAGAATGTCTGCTGTGGAATTTCTACAGAGATGAGAGGGAATTTGGCACCTGAATTTGGCACCTGAGATAAACTGAATTTCTTCTTTATGGAATTTTCTGCTACTGAACAGTCAGCTTCTCTTGGAATATTCCACTAATGTATGCAGTTAAAAGGTCAAGGAAAGCAGTCTATTCTTGGCTGTTTCTGATTTTTAAGAGTGAGCAAGCAATGAGAGCAACTTCAGTAGCTCTTTTCTACAGATAAGCTAACCTACAGCTTGAGGAGCATGAGAGCAATTTGCGACTGTGTGTAATCAATAAATACCATGGAAGGAGAAGCATTGCCAGAAGTGGTAAAGTGCCAAGCTAGATGTGAAGTAAAAGATTTATTTAATCAACAAATTAAATACTGTAAATATGCATGTATGCTTAATTCTTTTCATCATTTTTCCTCTTAACAACATTATATTCAGCAATTTATTTAGCACATGCATGGGGGAAAATCTGTTTACAATGAGGGGGGCGGAAACAGCAAACACAGGGTTCTATAAATTTTCCCCTGCAAGGAGGAAAATGTTACTGTAGTTTCTAGCCCGGACTTGTGGGATATCAAATATAATTTGATATCAGTAATTTGGCCTTCTTCACCCATTCCTTTCCATGTGCTTGTGAGGCCCCAGGACAAGCATGCACACAGGCACGGCCAAAAATAGCTGAGCCATTCAAAACAGATCCAGGCAGGCCAGTAATAGCCAGACTGCCGCTTTAGGAGACCTCAAGGCAAGTACTCTCTTTAAGATCCCATTATGTATGCATGCTGTTTACAAAAGACTCCCTGCCCCGAGCAGGCAGCTCGACAGAGCCAAATACTCAACTGTCAGGCACTCTGCGTTTGCATACTGTCTACTCTATTGACAACTCTCTCATAACTCAATCATGCAAAATACTGATCTTTCGGAGGCTTTGTCTCTAGCCTGAAACCTGTTGTTATCCCTGGGAACGGACTAGCCTACAGGCACATTTCCCGCCATAAGACCCCCTGATTTTGAGCGCTTCCTCGGATCACTCCTGGTTTCCACCCCGCCTTGCTGTCATTTTGTTCAGCGAGCCTTCCCCTTAGCTCCTCGTGCTGAGAATCTTTACTCCTACGGACTTTTCTTCAGAGTACCCGGGCTCCAGGACAGGTGTAGTATTTCCCATGTAAAACCTCCTCTTAAAACCCTCTATCCAACTCCCAACTTTATTTCAATAGGCCTGTGTGAGTGTGTTTGCATACATGTGTTCGACTGTGTTGTACATCAATAAAAACAACAATTATTATTTACTTCTGTTTGCTCCTTGACTCGGCCTGACCCTGTAGACATTGGGTTCAAGATCTCGCTAGGTTGCCCTGCCTCTTGTATTGCTAGCGGTGCTCTTGCTAATTCCCATTCCCCATTGTGAGCACATTGAGGTGTCTCTCCCGGGACCCCAAAATCAGGGTAACAAAAAAGTAGCATGAGAGTGACAATTTTGATCAGGAAAATTCACACAAATAAAATCTTATCCACATTCAACTGCGCTGCATTAGGCGAGGAATATGTGGACCTTTAAACGGTGCTGATTTTCAAAAGCCCTAGCTTGCATAACCAGAGGTAAGTGAGAGCTGATGAGAGTTATAGTACAGCGTCTGAAATACCATATCTTCCCCATCCTGCTTGAATTAGGTATGATAAAACAGAGTAAAACAACCAGATTAAAACCTTCCCATTGCCAGTTAAGCCTACATCAAACAGTTGTTGCATAATTAAAATGTGCTCTGAGCTACATAGTGGAAAATTGTGTTAAAGTAATATAAATAAATAGCACCAATTATCCTTATCAGGAAATCCACTCCATGGACAGTTTTGGCTAGATTATCAAGTGTTTCATAATATTTTTTGACTCATGGACCGCTTTGGAAATCTGATGTCAGTTTTGGATTCCTTTGCAGAAAAAAAGCACTTATATATAATTTTCAAAATAATAATAAGAAAAAATAAAGATCCCTAGGCTTCCATGGTTGAGCAGGTTAAGAAACATCATTACATAATATGAACTTAATTGTCCCTAAATCCATCTCCCTATTTCCCCAGGCACTGAGAGAGAACTCAGATTTTTATGCTGATTAGAATTTATTTACATACATTGAAATTAAACATCTCATTTTCAATAAGAAGTAAAGTTGAGGGAACTTCACAAAAACTGTGAATGATATTTGAAATTAATCAGACAGGACCCTTAAAATGTAAGAAATATTTATCATATTTTATAGCAGCTACCTCTTGCTTTCCTAGGAGTTACAAAAACAGCTATGTTTGAACTTTTATTAATTAGCTGAAGGTTACTATATTTACTGGGTGGAAGTAGCTTTGACTCTACACAGATTCCTTCTGGGGCAAGAAAACCAACTGTGAGATTATGCAATGTTTATTTTTATGGATTATTAAATTATAATAAAAATATGTCTAATTAGTCTACTTTAAAAAAAAACTGAGAACAACTTCAGTTCTCTAAAGATAGAAAACATTTATCCTATGTACCAGGGGCACAGATGTTGCTAGACTAGACGTTCCAGGAGTCCTAGCAATCATGGCCAAGAGACAGGGATTTTAAGGACTGTAGTTCAACAACATACAAAGCATGAGTATTTATAACTGTTGGAAGACTTGCAGGCCAAATTAGCCCTCCAGGAGGACTGCATCCACTCCAGGGAGGAGGGGATCCAACATCCTTATGTGACATGGGGACAAGTTTTGCCGCCTTCCTGGACATTTTGGGAGATTTTGAGGCAAAACAAACAAACAATTTTTTGAACTTTTTTTTTTGAACCTCTGGAGGGTCCAAACATATGGAAATACTCTCTGCACCCCCTAGAGATCATTTGGGGGTATTATGGAAAAAGAACAAAAAAACTGATCCCTGGGAAAGGCCTGAAAGCCACAGAAATGGCCCTTGGGGGCTGAATGCATCCTGTGTGCTGTCCTTTGCCCACCCATGATATTAACAGCCATAAGCTCTTGCTCATTCTCTGAGTGTGGATCATTGCGCAGCTAACTGTGTACCATCTATGCTCTGGAGAACAGTAAGGATTTCAAAAACTCAAGAGCACCAGGACTGGAGTATCATTTGAAAGGGTATGGCTGGCTGAAAAGGAACTCTGAACAGCAATCCCTTCTGCAACATTTTATTGCCACATAGCTAACCTCTGCTAGCCTGCTGCACACATCATGAAGTGAACTCTACTGGCTCATGAAATCTTGTAACTAAATTATCTACCCAGCATTGCCCAGGATTTTATTTTCTCATAGGTGATACTTGTTAGAAAGATTTGAAGGCCTGTGTCTCTAACTCCCCAAACTGTCTTGTCCAGTACCTGTAACTTTCTCCATATTCCCCAATCCAGTTTGTATTCAGTTATTAACATACAGAGGTTGGGTTCCTGAGGGAATACACTGCCCCTCCTTGCTGTTAGGCCTCATCTCCATAGCAACCAGCCAGGCCCAAGGGCTCCCTGGCTGAGAATTCTAAAGGCCCCTCCCTAACTTGCAAACCCCAGGATTCCACACAATTTTCTTAGGCAGCCAATCCTATGAGGTCTTCACCTCACACAGCCAATCATATAAGGTCTTCGCCTAACACAAACATACAAACTTTCATAAATTGGATAAGTGCATCTGAACAAGTGGATTAATATCCCCAAAAGCTCATGCTGAATTTCCAAATAACTGGTTTAGTTACAAATATCACTCGATACTTCAAAAATAATACTAAAAATGAAGACCTTGGATGTGGAAGAGAGAGAGGCTTTGCAAACAAAGGCTAGTCCCAGTATGTTTTTTCTGAACCTTTGACCCCCTCCCATTCTGTCAAAGGGATATCCTTGGTCTGAATGTTGGACGAAAACACTGGGCGACTGGCATCTGAATCCCCCCCACTCGGCCATGGAAGCCCACTGAGCAATCCGTGGCAAGTCACACTCTCTCAGCTTCAAATGGAGGAAAGAGCAACTCCCTTCTGAATAAATCTTGCCAGGGAAACCCAGTACGAGGTTCGCCTTACGGTGGCCGTTAGTCAGGAAGCCACTGGAAGGCATCCAATAAGCCTCCAGCCGACTGACGTCCCCCGCCTCCGCTTCGAGGATCATAGAGCTCCACCCGGAAGTGACCAGACAGACCACATGGCTCCGGGCAAGCGATCGTAACTTCCGGGTGGGGTACCGGAAACCAAGAGGGCTGGGTGCGGCGAGCGGCTGGAGGGGGTTGGGCTGGCTCTGTCTTCCCAAGATGGCTTCGCTGCTGCAGTCGGAGCGCGTCTTGTATCTCGTACGCGGCGAGAAGGAGATCCGCATGCCGCTCTCGCAGCTCTATTTCTGCCGCTACTGCAGCGAGCTCCGCTCCCTCGAGTGTGTTTCTCATGAGGTAAAGCGGGAGAGGGGAGCAGGCGGAGGGGGGAGGAGGGACTGCATCACTCTCTGCAGCGCTTATTGGTCACTCCAGCTGCCAGTCGCTCTTCTTTGTCATCCTGTTGGCTAGTAGAGGCAGGTTCAAAGATTTCTCCGGTTGGCCCCTATGCGGGTGGCCCTCGAGACTGGAGCCTCGGTTGGGGAACGTGGCCTTCCGTTAGCGTCCTTCCGCCTTCATTGGACAGGACGAAAGGGGGCTGTCATTTTGGACCTCGGGGGAGGAAGCCCGGTTTAGCAGGGAGGGGGTAATGGGAAGCAATACATCACCTCCCTTCTCCTAATGTGTGTCGTGGGGTTGTCATCTCCCTGTATAATTTGGCGTTGCTTGGGAATGAAGCCATGCTCAGACTTAATCGGAGTCCTTCCCCAACGCCCGCGGCCTTACAGTAGCTTCCACCCGAACCTCAGGAAGAACTTCCTGACAGCCAGGGCCGTCCGGCAGTGGAATACAGGGAATCACCTGTAAAGGGGGAAGAAAAGACAGCATCCAAATGAGAGGGCAAAAAAAGACATATATTTACATAATACAGCTCTGGGCTCCCCAATTCAAGAAGGACATGGTCAAGCTGGAGCAAGTCCAGAGGAGGGCGACCAAAATAGTGAGATGCCTGGAAGCCATGAAGCCCTATGAGGATAGACTTAGAGAGCTGGGTATGTTTAGTCTGCAGAAGAGGAGGTTAAGAGGGGACATGATAGCCATGTTTAAATATTTGAAGGGATGCCATGTAGAGGAGGGGAGGGCTTGTTTTCTGCTGCTCCAGAGACCAGGACAAGGAGCAATGGATTCAAGCTGCGGGAAAGGAGATTCCACCTGAACCTCAGGAAGAACTTCCTGACAGTCAGGGCTGTCCGGCAGTGGAATCTGCTGCCTCGGAGTGCAGTGGAGTCTCCTTCCTTGGAGGTTTTTAAGCAGAGGCTGGATGGCCATCTGTCAGGAGTGCTTTGAGGGTGTTCCTGCATGGCAGGCAGATGGACTGGATGGCCCCTGGGGTCTCTTCCAACTCTTCATAGAATCATAGAAATCTAGAGTTGGAAGAGACCCCAGGGGCCATCCAGTCCAACCCCCTGCCATGCAGGAACACCCTCAAAGCACTCCTGACAGATGGCCATCCAGCCTCCGCTTAAAAACCTCCAAGCAAGGAGACTCCACTACACTCCGAGGCAGCAGATTCCACTGCCAGACAGCCCTGACTGTCAGGAAGTTCTTCCTGGGGTTTGGGTGGAATCTCCTTTCCTGCAGCTTGAATCCATTGCTCCTTGTCCTGGTCTCTGGAGCAACAGAAAACAAGCCCTCTCCCTCCTCTACATTTCTGTGATTCTATGATTCTTGTTATGGTGGTTGCAAAACACGGCTCAGGAGATGGAGGTGGGCGGTCTTGGTTGATGTGTGTCTTCAAGTCATTTCCATCTCACGGTGACCCACACTACCCTGTTGCAGTGCTATTATTCCACTTTCTACGTCCTGTGGAATTCTGGGGTTTGTAGTTTACTGAGGCCAAAGAGCTCTGGCTGAGATCTCTAAATGCCCCTTCCTAAACTGCAAAGCCCAGGATTCCATCGGAGGTTGACTGTAGAATAATAGCACTATAACAGTGTAGTGCAGAAAGGTCCTAAGTCGAGTCTATCATGGGGCTTTCTTGGTCAGATTTGCTCAGAGGAGGTTTACCATTGCACTTCTCTGAGGCTGAGAGAGCATGACTTGCCCAAAGGTTGTCCAGTGGGTTTCCATGGCTGAGCAAAGATTTCAACATTGGTCTCCCAGATAGTTTGACTGACACTCAAACCATTATACCACACTGGCTGCCAGCTGTGTCAGTAGTTCTGCGTATCTAACATTGGCAAATCAGCCACCACTGATGTGCAGGTTGACTGTAATCCCATCTTTATAAAGCTTTGTTTAGTCATCCCCTCACCCCTTTATGCTTGTTTAATTCATATTTATTTTTATATTTATATCCATTTCCTTTCAGAATGGGGCCTTTTCACACCACACAATTATAGCACTGTGACTCCACTTTTAACTGCAACAGTCCATTCCTTGAAGTCCTGGGACTTGTAGATTGAGGAGGCACAAGATCAGCTCTCCACTTCAGAATTCTAAATATTTCCACCTAAACTACAAATTCCAGAATTATATGATATGGAGCCATGGTAGTTAAAGTGGAATCATAATGCTATAGTTGCACAGTGTGAAAGGGCCTGGGAGGCGACTTACCATAAAATTCCATAAATACAATTAAAACGTTTTTGCTGTGTGCCTTCAAATAATTTCTGAGTTATGCTGGCCCTAAGGCAAACCTATCATGGGATTTTCTTGGCCAGATTTCTTCAGAGGAGGTTTGCCATTGCCCTCCTCTGAGTCTGAGAGAGTATGGCACACCAGTTGAAGAAAATAGTTGTTCGTAACATCTAGGGGCTTTCCTTATTATCCTGATCTCTGTGTTTATATCATATATGCATTCTTTCCTGCTTTTATTTTTTTTAAAAAAAGGCATTTTATATGAGATATACATAACTTCATTTATAAAGTTTTGCAGAGCAACTTGAATCCAGTAAGATAAAATGATAAACACATTTTAAGCATAAATCAGTGGTACAGTTTACATGCTGTAAAGATTTGATCTGTGACAGCGTGGTGTAGTGGTTTTAAGACTACAGCCCTGGAGACCAGGGTTTGATTCTTTGGTCAGCAGTGGAAACCCTCTGGGTAACCGTGGACACTTCACACACACTCAGCTCCAGAAAATCTTGTCATAGGTGCTCCTTAGGGTTGCTGTAAATTGGAAATGACTTGAAGACACATAACAACAACAGCAACATCTTCTCTTGGAAGGATCGTGCAGGCCTTTTCTAGAGAACTTGGAGACCCTGCTTTTCACAGTAAAACTAACTATATAGTAAGATGGAGAAATAGTCTGAACTGACTTAAAGCAGCTTTCTAGCTCTGGTGTGAAAGTTGGGGAAAGATAGTTGCAGCCTCTGTTTACCAAACAGCATGGTAACCATGCCAATATTGTTGATTACCCACAAAAGTTGTAAAAGTACTGAAGGCAAAATAATAAAAAAAAATGGTCAAAATAAATCCTGGTTCATCTTGGGTGACAAACAAAAGTACAGGGCAGATGTCTTGATTATCCCGAAATGGCTATGTTATTCCCTGAGAACAATACAGAGCGCTTTCACAGTTTTTCATCCAAATAACTTAAAATTATCTGTTGTCATTTACACTGGAATAAGTTCTCATCCAAACCATTTAAAACAGTTGAGAAATACTGGCGGTTGAGGGGCTGCACTGGTCCCCCAGGAAATCATGGATGGTTACCATCCCCACACATACACATGGAAAAAAGATTCTAAAACAATTTTTTTGTCCCCTGAAGCCCTCTATGGGGCACAGGAGGCAATTTTGCTATGTTGTAGGGTCCCCCTGGCCCATTTAAGGCCCTCAAGAGGCCAGAGTATTGAGTGGAGTGACCATGTTGTCTGTGGATGCAATGTCCACTGATGATTTTCTCACTCATATTCAGTCTTCCAAAGCTGTTTTATTCTTCTATAGACTTTGAGGTAATATTTTAACATGTTTAAGCGTGGATCAATAGTTCTGTAGGTAAGAAGGAGGCAGCTTTGTCAGAACAGTTTTTAAGAAAAGACTTAAGTACCGTTCTTCTTTTATTTGAAAAGTGCTGCATCCCAAAGTTACTTTTCTTTTGTCTTTTTAACTTTGGGGTCCTGTTTTGCATAGTTTTGGGTGGTGTGTGGTTGGCTACTAAGCAATTCAAGTCTAGTCTGGAAGTTTTTGAGCATGATGTACCCAAAGTTTGGAAATGCAAAAGCTCAGTGTAAGCAAATTAGTTGCTCAGACATTTTTTTTCAGTGTTCAGGCAATTTAGAGCAGGACTACACCAGCTGCATGCATCCCACTGACAGTGTAAAACTAATAACTTAGCCACCAGAAATACCTCAGCTCTTTCTTTAAAACAGACAATTTCAGGTTAAGAAGTTACTCTTTCCCCTTGCCCCATGCCAAACCCCTCTGATCCAGTTCATGTTATCAGTTCCAAAAGAATGCTCTAAAAAGGGGCTGCCTCTTGAGCATTGAAAGCCAGAGTGTCTCTGAGGGGATGATATGACAGCCACAGTGAGAGGGTTCCATAATGCTTTGGGTATGTCAGCCGTTGTTGGTGCTATTGACAAGAAGAAGAGACAGGAGCACAGTTAAAGTGGATTGGAAGCATTGTGGCTGATTGGGCTGGTGGGGTAGGTATAATAAATAAAACTGATGTGTTTAATATATTTTTGAATGTTGTAATATTAGAATAAATTTAATGGGATTTAGTTAGCATAACTTTGATAGATTTAATATCTTACATTAATTTCACCAAAATTGGGAGCATGATTTCCTAAAACAATTAATAAATTAATTTAACTAACTTACGTACACTTTAGCCAAACGTATAAGTCAAACGTATTTACCTCCATGTGTGCTTATATATCTATATACGATGCATATTGCAGATATACATTCAAAGATCAACCACCACCCACAGCTGGCACTAGGTCTGAAAATGTTTTGCACCCTTGGTTTTGGTATATGTATTTAGTCATGAGGAAAGTTCTTTTTTTTAAAAAAATTTTTTTTATTAAACTATAACACAAAAACAAACGAAAAATAAAACACCATGTGTTATACATAATAGTGAATTAAAAAACAAACAAACAAAACAAAACAAAAATTTTTTTTCCTTCTTTTAAACAATGCAAACTTATATTATTGTTTTTCCCTTCCCCTAAAATCATAAACTTGTTCAGCTTGTTCCATTCATACAACTTATACATTTTTGTTACGTATCTTCAATTCTTATTTTCATTATATTCATTTTTATTATTATACTTTCACTCTTAATTCAATATTTTTCACTCCCATTTAATCTCTTACTATTATTAATTATAAACTTATTACTTAATATCTCTAATAATAACCTCTCTCTAAAACCAATTACCTTTTAACTTTTTTCCCCCTTTTAAACATTGAACATCACATATCAAATTACATCTATAAATCACAAGTTTAACACACACAGATAATAAACAATATAAAAATACAAAATAAAAAATAAAAGTAATAATAATAAAAAAAAAACCCACCCCCCAGAGCCAACTTTTTATTTAATCCACTTTCCAAAATTGCCATTCTTCTTTTAACAGGGTAGCATTACCATCTCTTTTCAGAACTTTTTCTAAAAATATTTTCCAAATTTCTTCAAAATCATTTGTTTTTACCAAACTTTTCATAAACCTAATTCTACATGTTAGTTTATCATTAATTGCAATTTTCCACACTTCTTTATACCATTCTTCTATTTGAAATTTTTCATTTGTCTTCCATTTTTTTGCTATTATTAATCTCGCTGCAGTTAACAAATTTGTTATTAATTCTTTCTTTGCCTGAGTACACTCTACCTTATTATATATGGACAACAACGCTATATTTGGACATACTGGTATTTCTAATCCTATAATCTCTTTTATCTCTTTAAAAACCTTTTGCCAAAATTCCTTTATCTTGTTGCAATTCCACCACATATGCATATATGTACCAATTTCTTGACATCCTCTCCAACACAATCTTGAATATTTCTCATCTATTTGATTTAATTTCACTGGAGTCAAGTACCATTTCCAAACTATTTTATAATAATTCTCTTTTATTCTTATTGATAATTTTTTTAAATGGCGTTGTTCCCAAATTTTTCTCCATTCTTGTATATCTATAGTTTGTACTGTCTCTTCCTCCCGTATTTTTCTAAGATAATCCAGTCATGAGGAAAGTTCTAAGCACATAGTTCTCAAACAAATCGTTTAGATTTGATGATAATGATGAAAGGGAACTCATGACAACATCATACCTGGTGTGTTTTTTGTTCATCAGAAGATACTTTGCTAAGTACCTTGGGGCATAAAATAGGTGAAAAAGGTTTCAGTCATCAGCTTATGGCCTTTGTCAGTGTTGTTGCTTGTGACTTTAAAAGTGCTTTTGAATATTTAAAGCACTACACAAGTCGTAAAATTCTTATAACACCTCTGTAAATTTAATAGAAGTCAGAGTCAGAAAGAGAGGTTGGGAGGGAGTAGTTTGCCTGGGGCTGCCTGATGGGTTCATGACAGAAGTGGGAATTAAACTACAGATTTGCTGATTCATAAGTCGATCTTTTAGCCTTTATGGCCAGGATCCAACAAGGTACATCTTGTGATGAAATTTCTTCCATAAGCAGAATCAGGAGGTCAATCTCTCCTCCCCATGGTAGCCTCCTGGAAACCCCGAGAACTTGGAAGCCTTCCAGAGCCTGTTCCAAGTCATTCTAGGGGCTGTGCAGGGGGAGGAGTATCACAGCAGCATAGGCCTGTATGGCACTATCTCTCAAAAACACAAATCCTTTTTGTTAAATATAGTATTGAAGGAATAGAAGGATGTAATGATGAATGATGGTGAAGAACGAAAAAGTCTGTTTTTCAATTCTTTAGGTGGATTCTCACTATTGTCCCAGTTGTCTGGAAAATATGCCATCAGCTGAAGCCAAGCTGAAGAAGAATAGGTGAGGTTACAGGCTTATTTCTGGGAATATTTCCTTTTCCCCATTTTTCTTTGCTTTTGGACAAAATCTACGTTGCAGGGACTTCCAGAATTGTTTCATCCTTTTCCTAAGTTGTTGGAAGCCCAACAGATGTGTGGACAAGTGTTCACAGACCTATTTGTTTGGCTCCCAGTACTTCAGTATTAATCTGAAATAATTTTGTAGCTTCTTGCAATATGGACTTTATTACCAATGTGATCTCAGTGGGATGTAAGTAATGTGCTTTTGCAAGTCTGACTTTGTACTCTGTTTCTATACTGTACTGCCTGTTGTGGACTTCTGATGGCACTGGACAGAGTTGTAATACCTCACACTTCACATATTACTCTTTTTACATTGGTGTGAACTCATTACACTGTAAGGAGTGCGCTGCAGAACAGGAGAGGGGAAAGTGCAACCCACCAGTCACTTGCAGCCTCTAGTGTCATTTTAGCACATACATTCAATTCATCCACTCAAAAATTTGGAAGTCGAAAAGCTCACCCCCACCCCCGCATGGCCAACAGCATCCCCCAAAGCATCTGAGATGTGTGATTGAATCTTTTGCTGCTTTGGGGTCTTTTTTGTTCTCTCCTCACCTTTTGAGGCCAGGACATATTTTTTCCCCAAATAGTGCAGCAACATCAGCACTTCCTATTTGGAAAAATACCGATCTGGCTTGGGAACAGGCCCCCAGATGGGTGAGAGGGCCAGTAGTGCTCACCAGAAGTGATGTTTTTCTATTTTGAGGCAGAATAAATTGGGAGAGATGGGAAGTGTGATTATCTAGGTTTTGTGGGGTGTGATACTACCCCCAGCCCCCGGCAGTCCTCTGTCATTTTAGATTAATCTGCAGTGCTATACTGTATTTAAGAGTACATTTTATGCCATTCTGAGAACAAATCCAAAGCCATTTGCTTCTCCTTAAATCTGCACACATGTGCATAGCAGGATGTATGTGTATTGTGTAGCTACATCTTCTGATGCTAACCTTCCTCTCACAACCTTCCTCTCACAACCTGTATGGCCGTTTCCATGTTATTGAAGAGCAGAGGGATCAGTGGGAACACATTTCCTTTAGCTGGATGCCCTGTAATAGGCATCCACAGAGACTTTCAGGGGTCTTCAGAAGGTCCCAGCAGATGACATCTTTGTGTCCAGCTATAGGCAAAAGTGTTGGATGTTTCCCTGCTGATTCTCTTGCTGTCTGAAAACATGGAAATGGCCATGTGGGAGAGGTTGCACTACTTACAACATGGATTTGGGGAGGAATTTTGTCTCTTGTGTGGTCAGAATGGAATTCCAATCTATGCAACAGCCAAAAAATTGAGTTGTGATGGCTTATGCTATTGCGATTCACTAACTGGATGCCAACCAATATGTGTAAAGTGCTTCAAAATGCTTTATTTATGTATTTCGTTTTCACTCTGATAAGATTTGGAAGTTTATTTACAAAAGGATTTGTGCCTTTTCAAGAAGGATACTATGCCTGCCCCACCATCTTTTTTGACTGATTCTGTGAAGCACTTTCTTTCCTAGTGAATCCTTCGGGTAGAATTGGTTTTATAAAACTGTTAATAGCAATTTTTGAGTTATGAACTAGAACATCAAGACACAGGAGCTCCAGGTTAAAGTCTTGAAGTGTACCTTAATCCAGCATTTTGCACTGATCTGTTCTCATTCAGGTGCGCTAATTGTTTTGACTGCCCTTGCTGTATGCACACCCTTTCTACTCGAGCAACAAGCATCCCTGCTCCACTCCCTGATGATCCAGCCAAGACTACAATGAAGAAGGCTTACTATCTGGCCTGTGGATTTTGCCGCTGGACTTCCAGAGATGTTGGCATGGCAGATAAATCCGTTGGTGAGGACTGCTGTTTTTAAGACAGTTGTCTGAAAAGCCTCCCATAGTATGCTGTGTCAAAGCCTTCACTGAAAATTGGAATGATATTTTATCACACTGATCAAATGCTAAAAATTTGCAGGACAGAAAGGAATGACTTGTGAGAATGTAGCGAGGTTAATTCATATTTGTAATCATGGTTGTTCTTTGCCACCAGAAGACTTAGGAATATGTGCCAAAGGGCCTGTCTCATTTGGAGTTCTATTTCACCCCCACAAGATCTTTTGGTGGTAATGGCCTAGCCCACACACTTTGCTGAAAGGAGTCTGTTCATTAATACAAAAGAAGAGGCCTGCTTCATGAAACCAAGGCTGAAGTAGCAGCAATCTGTTCACACAGCAGTCAGTTAGAAGCCACAAACAAAGTATGGACTCAGTAGCACCCTTTGACTTTTGTTTCATAGGTACCGGTATATAGTGACTTAATGTCTCTGTTTCTAGAGATATAATATATAGTTGTTAGAGTGTGTAGCTGTCAATAGCCATGTCCATTATGAATTTGTCTGATTCCTTCTTTAGCTGCCTAACTGGATAGCCATTACTTGCAATTTATAGTAGCAAATTACTCAAATTTTTCTATACCTTTCATTTTATCTGCACTGAACTTCCCATCATTCAGCTTTGGTAGATGACCCAGGTTCTAATGATACGAGAGAGAGAGAAAATTTCACTGTTTGCACAATCCACACTAATCCAAACAATCTGGCTTGTAACTATTCTTTGTAGGGGAGTTCCTCTAGTCCTCTCATTACTTTCTTGTGCTTTTTCTAGCTCTTGTGTAGCCTTCTTTTGAAATTTAGTGGCTAGACTGCACAGTGTCCCAAGTACCATAATGTTAGGAGTTTTTGCAAGGGTGTTATGATATCAGTAGCTTTCTTTTCATTGCCTAATGTGGATTTTACATTTTTAACAGCTGCTGCATACCAGGTCATCCCTCAAGCTATTCCTTCAGAATCCCAGTCCTGGTTGAGCACCACCAGCTCACACACCTGTTATTATAATATCTGGGTGTTACCTGGGAACTGGCAAGGCAGAAGGGAAGGCAGCAGCACTTCCCAGAAATCCTTGGAAAGCATGAGGGAGGTTCCCTAGAGCCTTTCCATGTGGCGACTCTTTTATTTTGCTTTCTTTCAGTCAGGGCAGTTAAATGCTTCCTACTGGCTGTACTGTCCTCTCCTGCTGGGAGGCAGCTGTGCATGAGAAACCCAAATAGGGGCAATTTTAGTGGAAAAAAGGCGAGGAAATCATTCTGGTTCTCTGATTTTTCCTCAGTAATAGGTGGATTTTTACTGTGGGTAGATCATCTTGCTAACTCAGCAGAAGCCACACATTTTTCATATTTAGGAGTCAAATACACTTCATGAAGGGCATGTGTATTCTTTTTCTCTGAGAAATACATACTTTCAAGATATATCTGAGAAAATGTTTTAACATTTTCTCTGTAGTAGTTTCCTCCTTGCATTGGGGATGTACAAGTCTACTTTTGTTCACTGATTCCTGCAGATCCCTTTGTCAGCCCAGCTGGTCGTTTGCTGGATTTTGCCCTAACTGGGCTCCAGAATGCAAATATGACTGGCTATGAATGAATATACCAGGAGGAAGGGGCATTTGTAGAAGACAATTGGAATTAAATCATCCCGTCTTATATATCAGTCCTTTCCTGAAATACCTTTGTCTCTACATTGCTGTTAATCTACAGACATAGCTTTAGCAAACACCTTTACTGCTTTATTGTGCAGTTCTGTCAAAAAAAACGGGGGGGACAATCAATAACTCTGAATATATTTTACTGTGTTTGACCAGAACGTGAAGTATGACTAGCTTCTTTTGAATTGTTCTTCTTATTGTATTGCAGCTAGTGGAGGCTGGCAGGAGCCAGAGAATCCTCATACCCAAAAGGTAACTAACAGAAAGAAAATGTTCTGTTTTTAATAGAAAACATATGAAGAAATTATGTCATTGAAACTTTTTTTTAAATTGTTCTGCTTGGTGACTGCTCTGCTGAAATGTGAGTTAGAAGGGCCATGGTGTTAATAGACTAACCAATACTGATTAGTATTCAAAGATGTAACTCTGTTAGTCTGTTGCAGCATAGAAAGGTATAGAGGAATCCTGAACCATTTTTGAGACTGATGAAAAAAGAAAATTTCTTAATCTTAAATGTGCTACATGATTCATTTATGATAATGATTAGTTCTTCATTGTTTCTGTGCATCACATATACAGTCAAATTCCCTCTAACAAATACCATGGTTGTTGTCTCCTCTGCTGTATGGAGGTCACTTGGTAGGCTCCCATAATCACTGTCTTCAGTTCTGCCAATGCCCCTTCTCATCCTTGCCATTATGGACGTAACAGTAATCATGGAAATGACATGAATTGGAAATAGATGCATTTCTCCTTCTCTGTGCCTAATATTATATGCTGAAAAAGTAGAGAAGATAAAACTTTGAGACAATATTGTGAAGTTCTGAGCTTGGCTTCTGCTATGTAAAAAATAGTGATTGGTCACATGGGTGGGTATATTGTCACACAATCCATACTAAATGTTATTTCGAGAAAGACAATTGATGAATAAAAGAATAGACAAGCTTGGAAGAGGAATGCAACAATTCTTCTCTTAAATGTAGTCATTGGAAGGATTGTATCTCTTGAATGAAGAATGCAAAAGGAAGACTTCCATTTGCCCCATTAAATAAGTGCCCACTCTAAAATAAAGGCCTTGCTTTGTTTTTAAGATGATATTCTCTCCTGTGCAGATTAACAAACTGGTGGAGTATTATCAACAGTTGGCTCAGAAGGAGAAGATGGAAAGGGATCGTAAAAAACTGGTTCGACGCCGACCCTACATGCCATTGGCTTTTTCAGTGAGTTGGGAAAATGGTGCATAATTCCAGAGCTGTCACAGTGAAAACATGGTTGCTGCATTGTAAATTACAGAGGCATAATTTTCATTCTAGTTGGAACATCTAGAAAGAAAGAGATCAACTTGAAAGAAAAGAGAACCACCTCACAGGAAACTTATCAGCTCCTTAATCTTACACAAGTTTTGAACACCAATGTATAGAAAATTTTAGAATACTATACAGTTTGCTAAGAGAGAGTATCTACTCAGGAAATGCATGCACTTGCTTGTTCAGAACCCTAAAGTAATTTGACTTTTGTATTGAGAGAATTAGATGAAATCTGGGCTCAGAATCTAAGTTGGGCAGGAACCAGAATTTTCAGTTTGAGAGTTGCTAAGTATTTTCTGACTTAGCTAACAATCAGCGCAAATATGGCTGAGTGTTAAGAATTTCTTTCATTTTAATTTTCAGTGGTGCAGCATGTCAGTGTCAAATAAAAGGCTGGATTTTGCTTAGCTTAATAATTTTGCATATGCTTGCTGCCTCTAAGATAACTGTATAACCTGCTTGCTCTATGCATTTGCTTATGTCTTTATTGCTGCATTTTTCTTGTCTCCGTTGCTACCTGCTGCTAATTTGGGGGCTCTCCACAGCAACACACTATACATGTAGTGGTAAGTTCCTTCAGTTTCTGCTAGCGCTAAAGCCTTTGAATCCACTTTAATTCTACACGTATATTGATCTTTATAGGTGGTTGTAGGACAACTTCAGGCCCTACAGAAGGATAATGGCTATCTCCATCCATTTCATTCAGGTTTTAGGCCTGGTTTCAAAATGGAGATTGCCTTAGTCACTCTGTGGAATGACTGTTAGTAGATGAAAGACCAGAGAGTCTCTATACCTCTTGGTCTTCCTGGCTCTTCTGGCTTTCAGTAATATAAAACATTGTTATATTTGCGGAGAAGTTGTCTGAATTGCAGCTTGGAGACACTGTTTTCCAGTAGTTCTCCTTCTGTTTGGATGGCCAATTCCAGAAGGTGGTGCAGGACAACTATTTTTTCAGTCCTATGAAGTCTCTGTTTTGGCATCCCTCATGGCTCTGTTTTGTTCCCTGTTCATTAAACTGCAGGTAGGGGTTGTCTGAAGGAACAGAGTGAAATATCAATATGTAGATGATACTAGGTGATCCATGCCCTTTTTATCTGCTCCAGGAAAGTAGTAACTGTTCTGAATGGATACTAGATCTTGGTGATGGACTAAATGAGGGCCTAAAAATCGAGCCCAATTCCATACAAGATGGAGATGCTGTTAGTGTGTAATCTATCTGCCTTATTAAATGGTGCTCAGCTTGTTCTAGATAGGGTTTGCATTTCCTTGGAAGGAGCAGGTTTGCAGTCTTGGGGTGCTCATATATCCAACTCTGTCCTTTCAGGCTGAAGTGCCAGAGAGTTGAAACATTTTAGCAACTTCAGCTTTTTGGACTGAAATGGCCCTCTTTGGGAGATTCTCCTGGCATCCTCATTATATACAGAGTGTCTAGAAATTATCTTTACAGTTTCAATTGTATATAGAATTGTATGTAGGATTGAAATAATACAAATAAGTTTTGTACATTTAGAAGCCAGGCTGAGACTTTCCTCTTCCTCAAGCATTTAATCTTGCTTATTTGGATTAGTAGTTCTGTTGCTGACTTTTTGATTACTCAGTATTTAATATTGAGCATTTATGCATAAAGAAAGAACTTTGGTGCAACTGCTGTTAACACAATATGTGATTAGAATATTTTGCTGATGGACTTGGCTGCTGTCAAAGGTCACTGGCAGGATATATTGGGACAGATACATTCCATGCGTTCATGCTCCTCCCCAGCATGTGATCCTTGGTCCTCTGACATCTCCCCTGAGTTGCAGGCCTCCTAGAACATGTTCGTCTGTATCCTGTGTCTGCAGTCCTGCTGCTTTATTAAATATTTGCTTCTCTGTTGAAAAAACACAGTAGTATTTTTTGGATTTCTCTCTGAAGCAATAATTAATGCAAGTTTTATAAATTCAAATAGCGTATTCTGTGCCATAGAGACACATTTCACATCTCTTTTTCAGACAAAGTATTTTGTCTTATTTATTCACTAAAAAGATAAGCTATACACTTCCACCTTAAAAAAAATAACACATGAGCCAGTCTTAAATAGTTTTACAAATATCCTCTCACTACTTCAAGTAAAGCAAATTGTCAGTGATTGCCTTTGTTTCACACCACTGTTGTAACTGTGTTTCTTGGTGTCCACAAAAACAGATTCTTTACCAGTATCTTAATAACTATATTATGAACGATCATTGTAAAAGGAATTAGAAACTTGAACATTGAAGTAGATTGTTTTAGGGCACGATTTCCTCTTCAAGGGAAGTGTTTAAAATAACATGAACACCTTTTCTTTATTTTAATATTTGTTTCACTTCACTGACCAACTTACTGAAATTACTTTGAGCAGAGAGCAATTTTCTGATTTTGCTTTTTCTTGCTTGATCTCTCATACCTCTCAAAATGGCAGCAGCTGTGCAGATTTGCTTCAACTAACTGTCCCCTTTGTGTTTGTGTATCCTTTTCTTCCATAGGATAAGTATGGTCTTGGAACCAGGCTGCAGCGTCAGAGACCTGGGGCTCCTATTACTGCCCTTACTGGACTTTCGTGAGTAATAAATTCCTCTTACATGTACCTATTATAGTTGGGTCTACAGTGATGGTGTCACTTAGGACAAGCTTACAAATTACCATTCATTTTAGGAAGAATCTAGTTTTTAAAAAGAAAAAAAATCGGCAGGGTGAGCATTCAGTACCAATGTCCTGTGCTGCCTGATCCTCTCAACTTACTTGGCAAATGGCAGAGCTGTACAAATTGTCTGGCCTTGGGATTTGTGCCTAACTGAGAATTCTTCATTATCTCTGCTGAGGAATTAATAGTTGTTGTACAGGCTTTCCCCTTTTCCTGTATGCCTTTGGGCTAAATCCTTTGGTATCTGAACAGTTAAGCTTTATTTGTCCTTTGTATTTGCTGACTGTCTCTTGAGATGAAAGAAACTGAAAAATGTTTTCTGGACAGTTTATTCTCAGGTTCCATGACTGCATGGGAATAAGTCCCAGTGCCTTTAGTAGGGCTTACTTTGTTAAGTGTGTGTGTGTGTGTGTGTGTGAACCATATATTCTACCTTGCCATATAGCTATCTTTTGTTTGTTTGAAAAGCCATTTTTGTTTGAGAGTAAAATTAAAAATAAGGTAGGATGAGGGAATGGTTGGAATTTCTTGAGTATTTACATGCAGATCTGACTTACAGTGTTTTCCCAATAAAAGCTATACTAGATGAAATGTTTTCAGAAAGCATTCCAACTTACAAAAATTGCTACTGTTATAAAGTATGCCGACTTACAAAAATTGTTACTGTTATAAAGTATGCGTATGGCTCATTTTACCTAACCAGTGTGCTGGATCCTGCTAATTTTTGTGCTGGGGTATGTCTAATAGACATGCTTTAATCTGGTTTTAAATTTTTTGATTAATATTATTATAACTTTTGTATCCTGTGAATTTTAACAATTGTTTTTTAACTTTTAACTCAAAGTCATTTTGAGTCCTGTACTGGGAAAAAGGCAAGATAGAACTAAATATCATGATAACAATGCTTCAAGCAGAAGATTGTCTCAGCCAGTTAGTTCTTACACACTGCTCATTCTGTAGTTTTGTGATTGTTTGAGTTGTTTCATGAAAAGATCTGAATATAAATGGACTAACTTCCAGTTCTTCCACAAAGGCTTACTTCAGTTATTTAATATTGCTGAACCTGTATCATTGTTAGTTCTTCCAGCAAATTTGCTGTCTACACTGAGCCCCCATTTTCTTCTCTGCCTCAGGCTGAAAGAAGGAGAGGACCAGAAGGAGATAAAAATTGAGCCTGCACAGGCTGTAGAGGAAGTAGAGCCTCTGCCTGAAGATTATTATACAAGACCAATTAATTTAACAGAAGGTAAGTGCTCTGCTAAGCTCTTGTGCTTTTCTGTCTTAGCTGATGAATTCCAGTAGTACTTGCTATTTCTAGTTGTTCAAAACTGTTCACCAAGAACTTGATTTTTATACTGTGAACAGTGACAACCTTACGACAACGTCTCCTGCAGCCAGACTTTCAACCCATCTGTGCTTCTCAGCTTTACCCTCGTCATAAGCACCTGCTGATCAAACGCTCTCTACGGTGCCGGGTATGTAGGCTGTTGTGGAAAGTGTTTCAAACTGATATCACATTGTTAACTTAGAAAGAGCTGAGAATTTTACTCAGTTGCAAAATTTGGCATCATCCAGTGAAACTGAGTGACAGGTGATGAAGGACCGTCAAATGGAATGGTACTGAGAGATAACGGTCTCTTGGTATCATTATTTTTTCTTTGTTTTTAGAGTATTTATACCCCAGTCTTCACCAAAAAGTCTCCCTGAGTGACTTACAACTCATTAATTTTACAGTTCACTGTTTTAGGCTTATTATCTAAATAAGTGTGGACACACAGAGAAAAGGAGGGTGTGGAGTGAGAAATGCTGGCTGCTCTCCTTTTGCTCAGATGCCAGAGCAGTTGCTGTTGAAAGGGAGAGAGGGCCTCTCACCAGCCACTGGGGCAACAGCACAATGGAGTTGCTGAGGAGTGGTTCCAGCAGCTGGGGAGTAGTCACAGGAGAGAGTTGTTACCTTCATGCCTGCTTGACAAGGGCAGCAAGATCACTGCTGGGGGAAACAAGAGTTGGGCTTAATTATGGTCATTTCCTCACTGCACTGTTATAGTGCTATTATTCCTCTTTCACCATCCTGTGGAATCCTGGGGTTTGGAGTTTAGAGAGGAGCATTTAGAATTTTCAGCCAGAGAGTTCTTTGCCCTCAGTAAACTACAAACCCCAGAATTCCACAGGATGTTGAAAGTAGAATAATAGCACTATAACAATGTAGCATGGAAATAGCCTATAAGTCATCTGTCCCAGCAGGGCTTTTCTTGGGTAACAGGAAGGTAATCTTGGCTGTATTTATTTTTCAGAGTCATTGAGAATAATTCAGTGGTAGTATTTGTAGCTTTCACAGTACGTTTTTGTTTGTTTGTTTTGGCTAACTAACCTTTTGTTTTGATAAATGTATTTCTTCCCTAGAAATGTGAACACAATTTGAGTAAGCCAGAGTTCAATCCTACATCTATCAAATTCAAAATCCAACTTGTAGCTGTGTAAGTATTCTGGAAATAGATGAGGGCAAGAATGTTATATTACCTGGGCCTAGTTCTTATTGCCTCTGGGCTGTAATTCTTGTGACTACAAATGAAGACTTAAAAAAACAAGAAATCCCGCAAATAAAAAATTAGCATGTCAGAGAGAAAGGTTCTCATCTGTGTTTCTTCCTGACATGGTATTATAACAGGGTTATAATAGTGTGTCTGTGGAAACCTGTTTGACTTAGAAATGTTGTCCAGGAATCCAGCAGAAGTATAGTGCCAAGAGCAATAAAATGGGAAATACCATGTGTTTATCTGGAAAATGGCTGGATTTCTTTTTTTGGTTATTTAATTGACCTCTCAAAAGGACGTGCACCTGATTTTCTCATTTATTAAAGCTGTAGAGCTTCAGCAGCCTAATAATCCTCATGGTGTTAAGTTGTGATCACATTCAGACTTCAGATGGATTCAGCTATGCAGTATTGAGAAGTGTTTTGCGACATTCTGTGTTTTCATTTTATCTCAATGAGACTCAGATTGGAAGTTTTTAGTACATTCTGCAGCAGAATAGGCAAAGTAGTGACCTCCAGATATTTCAAACTACAGATCTCACAACCTTTTTTTCCTCTGATGCTTGTGGCTGATGGGTAGACACTAGGTTATCATCCCCTGTTCTGCAATATAATTCTCTCTTTTAAAGAATAAAAATAAAATGTGCTGTGTCTGAATCATTTACTCTTGCCAGTTTTTTTTAAACATCTGCAGCTTCAGAAGCTCAGTCTATGTTGAAAGGTGACCCAGATGTCTGTCAGTCTGTCAACAAGTCACTAAAAATATAATATGTAAGTCAGAGCTAGATATAAGGAGGTCATGCTTGAATTTGCTATTTACTTTTTTCAATTGTATTTGTAGTAACTACATCCCAGAAGTGAGAATCATGTCCATTCCCAACCTGCGCTACATGAAGGTTAGTTCCTGTCAATTTTGGTAGCCCTCTTTTGAGGTGGAACTTGAAAACTTTAAAAGCTGTATGTGAGTGGATTTCAGATGTTTTCTCTTTTTCAAAAATAGCATCTTAGTCCTTCAAGTCTAATGTTTTGCTTGTCCTAAATGGTAAAGTTGAGTCATCACACCAAATTTGAATCAAGGTTGCAGATTTAACTTGATGAATTGACTGAAAAGCTCAAAGAGACCATTGAATTGGACAACATTTTTATTTATTTTTAAATGAGTGTCTATTCAATTTGAAGATGGTATGTGTCATCTGGAGGAATTCCCTCTCAAGCAGTTCCTGCTTTACTGCACATAGGAAGGAGTATCTCTTCTAAGGTAATGCCAGCTCTCACATAATGTCAGCATTATCTGAAAACAGGATGTGCTGCCTCCTTCAGAGAGAAATCATTTCTTCCCATTTGTAAATTAAATTGATTTAAATAACTAAAATGAGTACTTAAAATGTATTTAATCAATTTGCTGCCCTGGTTAGTATCATGAGTTGAGCTTGTTAATATACCAGTAAATGGTGATTTAGAATTTCTGTCCACTTTAATATTTTGTCAGCATAGAATTCAGATTGCCTTTTTAAAATATATTTTTGTTGAAACACCAATTTTAAATACATTAAACAGCACAAAAGGTTATACCTACGACTGAACAAACAATACTAATGAAACAACACCAACAAAAAATGGCTTATTCTTAGGAAAAAAAAAAAGACAAAACTTAACTAATGAAACTGAAAAGGTTGTATACATGACTTCCAGCCCCAGCTGATGATTATAGGAAGTATATCCTATAATATACTTCCTTAACATTACAAGATTATGTGAATACTTCTACTATCACAGCTACAAACTACTAACCTTCAAAATCCAAAATTGTTCTCTCCTAGTGATCTCTCAAGTGAACAATCAACATATCTCAGTCTTTCCTAAATCTACTCAACAATCCCTCTTTAATAATAATTTTAAAAAGCAGTTTATTCATTTCTGCCAGATCAAGCAGTTTCATCAGCCAGTGATCTTAAGTTGGGGTGATTCATTCCTTCCATTTCTGGGTGAAAAGTAAACTGTCAGCTGTAATCATATACTGTGTGATTCTTCCAAACTTCCTGTCTATCTGCTCAGTCCCAGTAGGAAGAATTCAGGTTCCTGTTTAATCTTTGTCTTCACAATATCTTCTATTAATCATTGTATCAAAACCCAAAATTTCATTGCTTTCTCACACATCCACTATATATGGAAAAACATCCCTTCTTTCTTTTTACATTTCAAACAAATATTATGCGTAGTATACATATTATACATGGTATACATTATGCAAATATTATACATTTTTGGCAGTATTTCTGGTAATTACCATCTATACATCATTTTATAAAATTTTTCTATGAGATCATAATGTGAACTTTGAATATCTTGTCCACATTCTTTCCCGTTGTTCCATCTGTATATTATGACCCATGTTTTATGCCCATTTAATAATACAGTCTTTTTTCTGTTCACCCTCTGTCTCTAATCTCAACAATAATTCATACATTTTAGTCATCAAGTGTTCATCATCACTGCCCAGTTGCTCTTCAAATTCTGATTTAGATATTTGAAAATCAAAGACGGTTTAATCCATTTTAAAACATGCAGATAATTGTCTATAGGCAAACCATTGACCCTCATGACCTTCTTGTAACAATTCTTCTCTTGTTTTCTTTTAGAATTGCTATTTTTGTATCCATAAAAAGATTTCTGTGTGTTAACCACTTATCTTTGTGTGTGTTAACCACTTATTTTTCCCTTAAACAAGGCTTCATGTGGTGAGTTCCATAAAGGCATTTTGATACACAGTTTCATCTTGTATTTACTCCAAACTTTTAATATGAGATGTCTAATATAACAATCAAAATCCTCTAAATAAAGAAGTCTCTCACTTTTCAAGACAGTCCAAACTATACTAAACAGCAAGCTTGAAAGTACAATTTTAAATCAGGAAGGTCAAGCCCATCTTTTTGTTTTGCATCTTGTAAGATCTTGATCTTATGCTTGGTTTGTTTCTCTGCCAAATAAATAGAAATATACTTGTGCCATTGTTTAAATGGTGCCTTATTACTCACAATGTACTGTTTGAAAAAACCAGCATTTTTGGTAAAACATTTATCTTTATAGTTGATATCTTACCTAATCAAGAAAGTTTCATTTTGGATCAGCCTTGTAGGTCAACCACTTGATCTCATTCCATGTTTTAATGTAATTATTCTGAAACAGCTTAGCATTTTGGTTTTCAAAAGTCACACCTACATATTTCAGTTTCTTAGCAATTTTAAATGCATTTTGTTTCCCATCAAGAAAATTCACATTTCTAAAGTGTAAGACTTCTAGTAGGTCCAGCTGTGATAAAACCACTGAGGTATCATGACAGAGCACAGTTTGTTTGGTGTGGCTAACTGCTAATCAAGGCTTAAATCTGATTGTTAGTATCAACTAAAGTAGAGCTACCAAATCAATGAGAATTTGGGAATTTACACAAGTTTACTGATTGAGTGAGACTTGTGATCGGATTTAAGGTAGTGTTTTGCAGTTTGAACATTGCACAATCCTAAATGTAAGCTTTGTTAACAGTGGAATAGTGCACATTAAACCAACTGGATCAAGCTGTACCCCTTGAGGAAAATCCATGTTAAGTGAACACAAGGCTGGATCCTTCTGTTTTGTGATTGGAAGGATACTTACACCTAAATGATGAATAGTAAACATTTAGATTTTACACATGTTGAACAGAGACCATTTCTCAAAACAACCAAAAATCAGGGCAAAAGATTCTAAAGAGTAACCTTGTATTCTTTGTGCCTGTCTGTTTCACAGGAAAGTCAAGTTCTTCTGACTCTGACCAATCCAGTGGAAAATCTTACCCATGTGACATTGAAAGAATGTGAAGAAAATGATCCAGATGACATTAATAGTACTGCAAAGGTATTGAACCTTCCTACTAGTATAGATTCTTGTGTCTGCTTAGATGCTGTGGGACCTCAGTATCTGCTAGGTTTGGTTTTAGGACCTTGCATGGGGCCAAAATTCATGGATGCTTAGGTCTCATTATGTACAGTAGTGTAGTAAAATGGCATTCTTTAAATAAAATGGCAAAAAGAAAGTTTACTTTTTGGATTTTTAAAAATATTTTCAAGTCATGGTTGGTTGAATCTATGGATACAGAGTCTGCAGATACAGAGGGCCACCTAGCCTGCGTTAGAATATCTACAGACCACGCACATCAGTAGAATGTCTTCTTCTTGGAGACGCTGAATTTTATATTGTTGTTGCTACAAAAGCATATGGTGTGGGTACCAGATGGCTGTCATAACATGTATGGAGTTCACTGTGTTTTGTGAGTTGAGCCTTTGCCACTAGACAGATATGTTTTAGAGTCCTTGTTGGCATCATTCGCAAATGTTATCAGCTGTACAGTGACATAGAAAGGGCTAATTTGTATTAGTGACTTTGAAACTTTTTGCATTCGTTTGGCAGTTTGTAGCTGCAGGAAAAAGCTATGAAGGCTGAGAACAGATTGGGAAAATGAATTTTCCTCTATTATTAACCTGCTTGCAGAACTCCCATAGCTGTGATGGGAGGAGGTGCACCATTCTTGCACACTTTGGTTTTCTTTGCTTCCGCAGTATGTAACTCTTGGGAGGAAAAGATAATCCTGAGATGAATTTTGAAAGATGCTTTCAAGTGGTCTATGGAAGATTCAGAATGTTTTTGTTTATGTAGGCAAGGCTTTCCTCACTTGGTTGTTTCATTTCACATGTGCATAATGTTAGTTTTATATAAAATAAAAAGTTTGCTGAAACATGTTGAACTGCTCTTCTTTTTTGTAGTGTAGGAACCTGTACCTATAGCCAGTGTGGTGTAGTGGTTTGAGCATTGGAATACAATCCTGGAGACCAGGGGCCAATGCTCTGCTTGGCCGTGGGTGGCTTTGGGTGTGCCACACACTCTCACCTCCAGAAAGCTCCACGATAGGTTCACCTTAGGGTCACCATAAGTTGGAAACAACTTTGAAGGCACACAACAACAAAAGCTGTCCCTATTCTGCCCATGTTATTCTGGTATCAAAAATTCTGTTAAGGAAGTAAAGCCCAGGAACACATTTACTTCATTAACTGAGGTATAAAATGGAAAGCTTATGTTATAGCAGTAATATGTTTCACCAAAGAAAGTCTTGGTGAGGTGTGGGACTACACCCAGTTCAGGAATAGAACTCCATGTGCACTGAAGCTGTGGCATCAAAAGGTTCCATTCCAGTGCTGCATTTTTCTGGTGGTTGCTGGCTGTCCCCCCACCCCATGGCCTAAATATTCACAGAACTGAGGGGAAATAGGAAGGTATACTATTGGATACATTGTTTTCCATGCTTTGTTTTAGGTGGTGGTTCCTTCTAAGGAGCTGATCCTGGCTGGCAAAGATGCAGCAGCAGAATATGATGAGCTGGCAGAACCTCAAGATTTTCAGGATGACCCTGAGTAAGTGTGGTCTTCCTTTTTTGTTTAGCATTCCCATAAGCTGACATTTTAGTTTGTCAACCAAGTTCATGACTGACCAATGTAATCAAACCTGCATTTTCTGTTCCTCTGAACTTTCATTGTTTGAAAAATGAGCAAATATTAGCGGTCTTTCTTCCTACCATGAATTAGCAGAACTTGAACTGATGCAGTGAAATTGATTTGGCAATTGGTTCAGGAAAGACTAAATGTACTTTACAGAACACACAATTTGTAGAATTGAGTGTCAAAGTGTAGTGAGGGCCATTAGTTTCAGTGCCTTCAGAGGGAGAGTAATAAAAATCGTGGCATTAGATCTGTTATCAGTGGCTGTCAAGCAATCATAGCTATATGAAAATTCCAGATTCAAAGGCAGTATGTATCTGAATAATGATTTGTGAGGAGGCAGTATTCGTCTTGGTACCAGTTGCTGAGTAGCATCCACAAGAAAGGGAAATTATAATTTTGTCTTGTTCCTGTGCTTTCCATAGGCATTTGAGGAGACATTGTTGGAAGCACAATGATATATTTGGTGGCCCTTCCAGCTGGACTGCTCTTTCATGAGAAATATAGTTCAAATTCTGGCAAATCTGTAGACTTGGGTGTGTGTGTGTGTGTGTGTAAAATTAGGCATGTAGTGTGTTTGCTTGGCTTGAAAATTATTAAGCTTAGCTTATTTAGGTGTTCTCTACATAATGGGAGTTGAACAGCTCAGAGAATAGACCTGTGTAACTATCAGGAATGTTCTCTACCCTGAGATATGGTGCACTCAAATAACTGCATTAGTTTATGCAACTGTACAAATTTGCATACTCTGAGACCTTTAGCTTAAAATATGTCTCTATCAAGCATCCACCTAAAATATTTTAGTAGAAACAATTGAACATCCGTTTGAAGAAGGTTTTGAATGAAACTATGTACCCAAGAATAAGGAAATTTGAGCCATAGATCACTCCTCCCGTGCCACCTCAAAATGTGGGTGCGTTGTTGGATCCTTGTACCGTAAGTTTCATGCCAAGTAAACGCTATAGTATAACCTTACTAGCCACCTCATTCTCTGCATACCACATTACTGGTGCTATGGGAGAAATGAAATGAAACACAGGTGTGGATAGGGCTAGCATTTACAAAAAAGAGATTTTGCAGTGTAGTCACATGTTCAGGCGGACTATCTTTCCTGGTCCAGTCTGGTTGGTCCATATTTGCGGGTAAGTATGAGCTTGCTTCCAAATAAGCCAGATGTACAAGATTCTACTTGTAATCATGGTGTAAGTTGCATTGTCGTTGTCGTCATATTTATATCCTACTCAGTAACAAAAATCTGAGGGCAGCTGACAGATAGCATTAAAATGAATTAAACAGTTTGAAACAATAAAATATTTAAATCACTCCCACAAGCAACATACATATAAAACATACAAAGAGATTGTACCTTAAATATAAAGTTGTTTGTTCTACCTGTTCCTAGTTAGATATTATTTCCCTTCTCATCCACACCTCTCAAAAAAGAGGGAAAGTGACATGTTCAGCAAGGCTCATGAAATCTCTGCTATGTATTGTGCTATCACACTGGTAAACTCCCCTCACTTGAAAGTAAATACAGGAACATACACTCAAGTTCTGAAACACTTCACAATGTTTAACATCTAATTCTGGTAGATCCCTTTTGGATGTAAATAAAACATTTTTAAAAAAATTATAAGAAAAAACATCAAAATATATTAAGTGTAGAGTTATCAGAGATGGTGAGCACCTCTTCTTTCTACTCGAGATGGAAGTTCAGGTGCAAGCAAGGACTGTGAATGACCCTGGGTTTCGAATTTGCTTTTGATGGGTAGTATGTGGTTTGAATTTCCTTCCTTTTGAAGGGGTTACAGTCCCATAACCATAATTCTGGTTTTAAAACAGAACCTTTTTTTCGTAAGGAATCAGATTGAAGCATCTCTCTTGTGTTTACTCTTGGTAGAATTGAAAATGCAATAAGAGTTCACAAACGTGCCCATGTTCTCAGCTAGCATGTAGGGTGGGGTGCGTAACAAAGTTTTTCATCACTTTTCTTCTGATTTTGCAGCATCATAGCCTTCCGGAAGGCTAACAAAGTTGGGATATTCATCAAGGTCACACCACAGAAAGAGGAGGGGGAAGTCACTGTAAGTTTTAAGATGAAACATGAGTTCAAAAACCTTGCTGCTCCAATCCGGCCCACAGAGGAAGGTGATCAGAGTTGTGAAGTCATCTGGCTCAATCACCATGTGGAGCTCAGTCTGGGTCCTTTGCTTCCGTAAGGTTTGTCTCTTAACTGCTTCCTAAATGATGATCACACACTACACTGTGGCACTATTGTAGAAGAACACAAAGTGATGGAATGCTGAAGATGCTGCTTCATATAGGTTCCCAGGATGTATGTTGGATGCGTCCCAACTTTCAGCCAAAAAAACCGGAGGTGGAATTGAAAGAGAAGAGCCACACAGCTGGGTAACTAGTTTCTTCATTCTCCTCTCTGTAACATCTGCTATGTAAGTTGGTGATTTTATCACTTGATCATGTGTCTGGCCAGCATTACTGCACAAAGTTCATTGTGCGCATGTGTGGCCATTTTGTCTTACTCTTGAAATTGTACAAGATCTCTTGTCAAAAACCTTTTGCTGGCTTTCTTGCATCAGTTTGGCAATACTACTACTAGATAATGCCGAGATACCCCTTGTTTGCGGAAGATTCTGTTCACCATAATAATTCTTCTGAGGCTGAGATAACTTCTAATAAAGCAGTGATACCAGCATCAGCAGCATAATACACTCTTGCTTCCACTTTCTATTGAACATATCACCTGTTCAAAATAGCACCCATAGCCTTTTACATGAATAGCTTCAGTATTTCATGGGACGTTCTCTTGTTCTAAAATTTATTGGGGAAAGGTTATGTGAAAGGCTTTTGATTGCATCTCAGTCTTCTCAGGTTTTGGGGTACATAACACCTCTGCCACTCTTTATGTTGGAAAATGTAGATTTAAAATGAAACAGGATATTTGGCAGTCCATATATGAAAGTGATTCTGTAGTGTACTTGCTGAAGTAAGGGTGCCACTGGAGGCTTGCAGTATGAGGCACTCATTGGTGTTATTTCTTTAGAAATAGGATTATTGACCAAAGATATTGGATAATTTTGGTGAGATCACTTTTCATGTCTCTAACTTTGAAATTTAAGACCTCTTGAAGAAAGTAGATTCCAGAACTCACTGCATTTTTGCACTTGATACTTAAGACCTGATTTCCATATGATGATAATCATAAGTGGTATGGCTTTTTTTAAGTCTTTCTCGGAAGCAATTAAATAAATAAATAAAATAAAATAAATGTTTTTAAATTTGTTAAGTCCGAGAATTTGGCTCTAAACATCTAGGAGTAGCCTAAATTAAGTATACTACAAATTATTCACACAGACATAGGTATAAATGTTCCAACACAAGCTTCTCAGCTTTTTTGCCATATTACACTGAAGAAATGTAATGAAGCTTAGTGAGCTGATTTTTCTTCCTGTAATTCTTGACCTAAATAACAGGTGCAGATATCTGATGTAGCCTGGGAGTAATGTGGGGAGGCACCAATTGCAATACAACTGTTAATTCTGTAGAATAAGACAGGAGGAGAAAGAGAAATGCCTATTTCCAGGTTGCATCAAAGTACCTAATGCAGTCAAAGCAGTTGAAAAAAAATGCTGTCCTTGTAGATTGAAAGTTGCTCAGAGGTCTGTTTAAATAGTCTTCATTTGCATTGCAGTACTTGAAGGTTTGATGAGGGTTGCATCTTTTCCAGTTTGTGGAGTGCGTGTGAAAAGAAAAAAAAAGCTTGATGTTGACAGGCTTGCGTAGACTATACACAGCATAAAGCATGAGTTTAAGAAGTCTAGCCAGTGTTTATTAAATGTGTAGTGTTTAGTGTCTGCTGCTCTCAATTTATAAAATAACCTTAACTAACCCCCTGGTTTTAACCTCTCCTAAGCTATTTCTTGGCTGAAATATTTTGAAAGTTCATTTGATCGAGTTCAAATGTTACACTAAAGTGATGTACACTCACGCTTCTTAAAACTATATAGGAAATTTCAACATACTTCAGAGCCTTTTCTTCTTTTAACTGAATAACTGTTAAGATGTATTCTACATACTTCTGCAGAAACATCTCTGGCTCCTCACAAGAGGACACTGGAAGCACTCTGCCTTTGTCAACATTAATAAAATGACTGTGTTGCCTTATTGTTTAACTTAATGTAGTGAATTCGAAATAAAGAAGCAAACAAAGCTGTGTTCTTCTATGCACTTTTCTCCATGTAGCGCCAACATTTGAGGAAATGCAAGGAATAATACTTTATTATCTTGAACACGTGGGTAGTCTTACTTATTTAGCAATATTTGTATAACTTGTGAAACATTTCAAAGGTAGCCATGTTGTCTGTGAGACAACACAACAGCAGCAAGAAAATCCAAACTCCATGTTGTGTGATACATTTATTGGGCCAAGCAAAAGATGCAAAATACATTATGCTGACTTTCAAAGCTTTGCAGACTTCCTCATCAGGCAAAGATGGTAAAAGAGCAGAATTGTGGGACAGAATTGTGATCATAACATCTACATTTTGGATGTTACACACATGTAAGCTGCCAGTAGACCTACACAGAAGTACTTAACAAGCTTTTGATGGACCTAACACCAATAAATATAAGTAGCTGTCAACCTTATCAGTGCCTCGCTGTCACAGAGAACCACTTGTAAGCTGCTGTTAGTTTTTTTCTTTTTTAAAAAAAACAGGGCTAATGTCAGTTGTTGCTGTACAGTAGCCTAATCTATATTTAGCTCAGTTATGAGTCATTAACTAATTTGAGCCCAGGAAGGAAAAACTCACTGAATGAGAATGGAGTAAGAATTGATTTCTTTAGCTAAAAAGCTCCTTCAGTTTGTATCCAACTTTGTTAAAAATATGGGTTCCTTTACATCAGACTTACTGTTCAAGTGTTATCACTGTATCAAGTTTATGGCTCCATATTTTGCCCCATGACAAGAAGTTTGCTTTAAATTCTTTTATCCTTTTCTTTTCCCAGGCACACACTACTCTTGCCCATCTGCATCCTTGACATGCAAGCACTCTGCATTTTCAGGTGCTCAAATCACAATATATTATTGTTGTTTCTTGAACAGCTATTGGGTTAGAACCATAACTGCCATATTGGAATGTGATAACGATGAGGACAATGAGCGGTCTAGTACTTCCTGAAGATTTAGATAATAGATGAGATCCAGTAAGTGCAAGGTTGTCTCAGCATACTTGCACTATGTCATTCTTAGTCCTCCCTGGAAATGCAACAGTAGTTGGGGCCTTGAAGGGAAGCAGCTTTGGTTACAATTTGCTTGGAACCAAGCTTCTTTGGTTACCCATTCAGTTGCGGGGGTGTGCCTAGTTGCATTTTGTCTGCCCTTGAGCACCTGGGGGGAAAAGTGTGCCACCAGCATGAGGCTACTCCTTTCTCCCTGGATCAGTGAGGGCGCTGAACTGTGACCAGGAATACCCCTGCAATTGATGGGGTATCCACGAGAACAGAGCTGTGCACAGGTGGGGCAAGAAGCACTGCACAAGAAGGTACAGAATATCTCTATCCACAATATCCCCTACCCTATTCACCAAAAATGGAGGCTTAACCAGGGGTTATGCCTGCATATCACCAACAGGATTTACTCACAGAATGCTAGTGATGAATCTCAAGATTAGAAACAGATATAGATAAGCGTAGGAACAGATAAAATCAGAGTTGTGTTAACACAAAAATACATCTGTAAACCAGTAAACACTACTTAATGAAAAAGCAGTTCACAAACACAAAGTTAAGAACTACCGTAGTCCAATTCCCTTTCCTCAGCAATCAATTGCCAAAAACTCACCTACACAAACAAGAGTTTTTTCCTATTTCTGGAAGGAAAAGGAGATTGTCAACTTCCCTTGACAGCTTGTTAGCAGCTGTCTAGAAGGCCCTCTCTTTTATCTCCCACCAAAAATAACCTCTGATGCTGGCAGGATCAAAATAAGAGCCTCCCACAAGAAGGTGGGAGGTGATACTGGAGTTCGTCAGATAGCCCTGGACCCAAGTCCCATAAAGCTTTATATATCATAACCAGCACTTTCTGTTGTGCCTGGAGTATAATAGGGATTAAATGAAACTGTTTTCCTGAGGGCTTGTGGCACACTCTGCAAAGGATGGATCAGAATCTGATATTTGCCTTACTATTACTTGCAAAAGTTCAGGTGTAAACCACTACTGTGATAAACTATTTAGGACTGTATGTGTCCACATAACAGCATTATAAGGTAAACTATTCCCATTAGAGTTTTATCATGCTGCAGTATGGGCTTGGTGAACATTACAGCAGAACTCAGGAGGATTGAAGAAACTAGCAAATTATGATGACACTGGATCATTACAACCTTGCTACATAGGGAAAAACAAAATCAGAACTACTCCATCTGTATGTTTTCAGCTATATTCTTTTTTAAATGGTAAGCCACCTTGAGTCCCAGTTCTGGGAGAAAGGTGGGATACAAATACAGTATGTATGTATGCGCATGTGTGTGTGTGTGTGTGTGTGTATACCGGTATATATAAAAGGCAGCTTGTGAAATGAACACCAAGTCTGGAAGTAGCCAGTGTCGGGCTGATAGGACAGAACACCATAGAGACAAGACTGTTCGCCCTGCAATGGAGATGTAAGTTATGCTACCTGTCAGTTGTTTGCTAAACAGATGTGGGGAGAGATGTTGGACTGATGTTTCACATTTGGTGACTTGGTACAAAACTGGACATTTTAGATTATTCACCACTAGATTCATCTCTAAAGTCCCAAGTGGACACCGTGTCTCAGAATGCTTGGGACCGGCTTCATTTGATTCACCCGCTGTGGCCCTTCCTGGACAACTGTGTCACTACAGTAGTTCACACATTGGTAACCTATTGCTTAGACTACTAATATGTACTCTACACGGGGCTGCCCTTGAAGACAGCTTGGAAGATGCAGCCAAAGCAAATGCAGGAGGTAGGCTGCTGACTGGAGCAACTCACGGAAACCATGCAATACATTTCCAGACTGCATTCAGCATCTGGTTATGACGTTCAGATCCCTAATTTGCTTGACACACTATTTGAAGGAATATGTCTCCCCATATATATACCTGCCCTGTGATTAAAACCTACTGCAGGAGCCAACCACTCTGTACCACTGACGGGGACATGGTGTGAGAATGTGGGAGAGGGTCTTTTTCTACTGTGGCACCAAATGCCATCTCCTTTGGAGGGCTGACTGGCATTGATGTTGTTTCATTCCGGTACCAAATTAAAACTTTTTTTTAAAAAAGTAGGGCCTCATGGTTTCATCCAAAACTGTATGCATACCTAAGTTGACTGTTCAAACTTTTAAATTATGTGGGTAATACAGTTTTTAGAATAAAAACAAATACATTTAAAATTGCTTATTCTGGTCTTATTGTAAGCTGCCCAGAAATATTACGATACAGGATGGAGTCTAACTATTTCAGTTTAATTAGATAATAGAGTGTAGGACTTGTACATTTAAGTTTTTCTAGGAATCCCTCCCAGGTTACGGCACATAGTCCCACAGCCTCAACGCCCTCCGGTTTTGTTTCCACACCGAGAGAAGTGACTTAAACAGTGGCTCAAAAGGATCCTGCAATACACGGTTGCTGCTTTGTGCCTTCGTTCCCAACTTATAGCGATCCTATCATGGGGTGTCCTGTGGCCGAGAGAGTGCGACGAGCCCAGGGACACTTGAAAGTCTGTCTCCATGGCTGAGCGGGGACCTGAGCCCTGGTGGCGCAGTGGTTAAATGCCAGTACTGCAAAAGCCACAAGGTTGTGAGTTCGATCCTGCCGGGCTCCAAGGTTGACTCAGCCTTCCATCCTTTCGCAGGTCGGTAAAATGAGTACCCAGCTTGTTGGGGGCATGTATAGAAATGTTTCGAAATACATGCTATTTGTAAGTTGTTCGCCGCCTCGATCCATATGGAGAGGCGGGATACAAATAAATAAATAAATAAATATAAAATGGTCTCCAGAGTCGTGGTCCCATCCTCAACCACTACGCCTGCAGTATAAAGACGGACGTCTGAACAGCTAATACACTGCGGCCTCCCCGTCGAAATAACGACCACGCTTCCGAAACATTCGTGGCCCTCCCGGCTCACTCGGAGCCAGCGGCTATTTGGGATTCCGACAATCAATGACTCTGCACCAAAACCGGATCTTGGCGCGCTTTCAAGCAAAGCCAAAGCGCGCTCAGCGGACGTTTCACAACCAAGCCGGAAACGAGGCGGCCGCTCTGCCACACAAGCTCTATGGCCACGCCGTACCGCCTCTTCCGGCGGATACTTCCGGTGCGAAAAGCCCGTTCGCTTCCGCCCTCCCCCCGTTTGTTGAAATACCAAGATGGCGACGTCTCTGGGCTCCAATACGTACAATCGGCAGAACTGGGAGGATGCGGTGAGAAGAATAAGCGGCGGGGCTGGCGGGGCTGCCTGGCCACAGCGCGGGGGGGGGAGGAGGAGAGGCTTGCGGGGCTTCGCCTTTCCCGAGTGAGGAGGCCCTCGCCGGGTCCTGCGGTGTGGGTGAGAAGGGCTCCTGTTCCCTGCTCAGCCGAAGGGGCTCCGGGAAAGGGATGGGCGGAGTGGGGAGCGGGGAGGGGTCCCCGTACTCGCCTGCCCCGGGCTCCGTGAGGGCGGTTGCGGGGGCCGAGCTTTCTGGCGCGGGAGGGCGGGAGCTGCCCCTCTTTGAAAACCGCCCTCGTCTGTTGGTCACGTGTGGGAAGCAGCTCCACAGAGGTTGGTCTCCCCGTGGAAATGGGGGCGCCTCCCAAACCGCCTTCAGCCGCGTTAGGTGGATCAGGACCAGGCAGGGGCAGGGTCTGCTTTCGCCCCTAAACGCCTTGTAGGGAATGGTGGCCTCATGAAGTGAGAAGCTTTGCGGGTAGCGTTGCCCTCGTCCGTCGGGGTGTAATATTTCCAATTTCTTAAACCGTAATTTGGAGGCTGTGTTGTATCTGTAGTATTATTTAAAAGCTTGAGATACGAAATTGTACTGTTGCCTTTTTCTCTGGAGAACGTTTCTGCCTCCGTGGAGCGAAAACAGTGCGCCTGTATTTCCTTCCTCACTTCTGTTGTTTTGTGATTGTGGCAGAGACACATTTACTATTTCTGTTCCTAATATCCAAGAGGCTAGTACTCTTTAGTTTCTCCCTGAATGCTTCCCGCTCTTGATCTAAAATAAGAGGCAGGCTCGCTTTTTGATGAAAGGAACATCAAGAGTTATTCTGCGTAGACTAAGAGGGTTTTCTTTTTCAACCTTATTTTTCTATGAGTACAAGATAATAGTGTGTCTTATAGCTTTTATTTTACTGATTAAATAGTTTAAAATTACTGTTGGCGTCTGCGAATCTCCTTTCCATTGGTCAGCACGGAATAATTTGTGTAATAAGAACGAATGTGTGTGGCATCTCATTTTGGACTGTAAAGGCTGTTATTTGGGACTTGGTGAAATCTGCCGTTATTTCAGCTCTGAAATCCATTTGTTTTCTTTTATACAGGACTTTCCCATTTTGTGCCAGACATGTCTTGGAGAAAACCCCTATATTCGAATGGTATGATTTCCTTTGGTTTGGTACTAGAACAAGTGTGACAGAATAAAGATAACAAAAATAAATAATAACTTCCAGACATTTTCTGAGTCCTACAATATTGGTGTAAGATACATCTTTTATTTAAAGAAATATGGTTTGGTTCTGAAACAATGCATATGTGGTTTAGGTATTACATACCTACATAGAAGCCATAAGCTCTAGTTTTCTTGGCAGGAAGTTGTGTAAAAACAGTTATAGTGAGACAAGCATCTTAATAATTATGGTGTACATTTGCTCCTCAGAGTCTGTTCTACAAACCTATGGCTGCTAAAGTTAAAATAATTCCTGTTTAAATCTGTGAGATTTCCATGTAAACATTGTGCTGTGCCTCATCAGTATTTTCATGGTTTTAGTAAAAATGATCTTTTTGTGAATCTGAATTTTTCACACAAACTCTGGTGTGCTCCGTACACATTCTTGGGTGAATGGGTTTTGTCCATGAATATAAAGTTACCTTTGTTGTCATCAAAGCTAACCTCCCTCCCTGTTACTGCCAAATAATAAGCAGTCGCATCTACACTTCGGGTCCATGCAAAGGACTTGAGTTCAAGAGAACAGGCTATCTTTGCTCTGTGTGCTTTTTGAAAACAGTATGAGAACTTTTCAGATATTTTAACTACTTTCTCTTCAGTGGAAAGAGGAAGTGTATGTAAATTGGTTCTCTTCCCTACAATAGTTTGAATAGATGGAAGTCATGTGGAAGTGCCTTTGTGGAAACTTGTGAAGGAATATACATTTTAAGAGGTACATGATTTTTATTAGTTGGTTATTCTTTGTAACACACATTTTCCTTTATTCCAGACCAAAGAGAAATATGGAAAAGAATGCAAGGTATGTTTGTTGTTTCAAAGAAAGAACTTTAGGGAAGCATAATTCTCAAAGGTGGCAGTAATAATATCTAAAAATATGGGGGGCATATCTCCTGAGAATTAAATATCAGCCTCTAAGGGTAAGCATTGAATCTTCCTCATATAGTTCAGTTCAATTAGTGACTGGAATATATACATAATGGTGCTGGTAGCTCAACACAGGGGGAAAAAAATTCTCTTGGGCAGTATAAGCAAGAGTGCCTTAAGTTCATTTTGGAAGGTATAGTGTTTGCTTCTTATATTTTATTTTTTAATTTTAATAATGCAGTAAATTACTTAGTGTAGGTTTTACTCATCTCCCAGGTGGAATAAATGTAAAACAATGGATGTGTATTTCAAGAGTATTGAATATGTTGTGACCAATTTCAATCAGAATTTTGTTTTCCATTCTGAATGCCTGCAGTGATGTTAACTGAAAGCAAGGAAGTACTTAATTGTAATTCATGTTTTTTAAAAGTGCTTTTATTAGATTGATACATATTAATGGAATCTTTGTTTCAGATCTGTGCCAGGCCATTCACAGTATTTCGTTGGTGCCCTGGTGTTCGAATGCGTTTTAAGAAGACAGAAGTGTGTCAAACATGCAGCAAATTAAAGAATGTTTGTCAGACCTGCCTCCTTGACCTGGAATATGGTGTGTAGTTGTAATTCTATTAAAAATGGGAAATTTAAAATTAGCACATGGTTACCCAGCAACAGTATACAAACAGAATGTACTTCTGTATATGAGCTGTTCCTATTGCAAATGTGGGCTTGCATCCATTAAGTGCTGGGAGGGAAGAAATCACAGCATGTGATATTGGCTGTGATAGCATGGATCTATCCATTTGAGGAAACTGAATTGGATGTTCCATTTCCCAAATAGATAGTCATTGCTGACACTTTGCTTAACAATGGTGGTGGCACAGATAGTATAGGCTCAGTTTGCTGCTCTGTAGGTGGGTCTGTAGGTCTATGACTTTAGCCCATGCCCTATGTTCTGGCTGGGATCCAAAGAGCTGTATGTGATGTACTGTAAACCAGAGGACTTTTTCTTCCTCTGGAGCTAGAAGGAGCTGCAGCCAACAGAGGAATTCTATATATGCATATAACATTCTTGGGATCCTGATACCTGTATGCCTTTCCTCTTTCATTTACCATGTGTTATTGTTATGTGCTATCAAGTTGATTTTGACTTATGGAAACCCTGTGAGTGAGAGACTTTCATCACCTCTGGTTATCCACATCTCTGCTCAGGTTTTGCCATGACTGCTTTGATTGAATCAGGCCACCCATAATGTGGTCTTCCTCTTTTCCTACTGAGCATTTCTAAAATAATACATGAAGATGAATGTCTTTTTTAGGGTTTTCTTGATGTGTGGGTACAGAGTGGTGGTGGTGGGGATTACAAGTACTGTCATCCCTCCACATTCACTAGGGTGGGGCACAGGACTTCCACATAAGTGGAAAAACCGTGAATAACTCTCTTCCCTCCCAAACCATATTTAACACACTAAAAAGTATAATCACCATATTCAACCCACCATGGATTCCTTTTAGGCATCAGGGTTCCTTCACAAGGCAGAAGTGGGTGGCTGTTGGAGTTTACTGCTACCTCCACTGCTGCCCCACACCATTTTTACATTTGATAGATTCACATATAAATATCCATATATACACATTATTTTGACAGCATATAATATAACTAAATCAACTTATATAACATACTCATTATTCATGTATTATATACTATATGTTGCCATGACTTCCCTGCCTTCCCTAAGAGTTCCATTAATAGCTAATCTTATCTTACATAAGCTCTCTAATTTTTATTTCTAATCAGATTTCATATGCATTTTATCTAGTCGTGTAAAAAAAATAAAAAAAAATAAAAAATAAACATACAAATAAACATAATTATTGACTTAACATCATCATGGTATTTTTTGTTGTATCAATGTAGACCAAACCAATAGACCATACCAGTAACAACCTTGTCTATTTAGCTTGTTAATTCGGGCGTTACACAATAACCTTTCAATCTCATATATTTTGTTACAGCACTCCAATTTTGTACCACTATTTTTTCCTGCTTTCCCTTTAATCTGGCAGACAAAAAATCCAGTTGTTTATAATCTAATAACTTTTGTAGCCATAAATCTACATCTGGAACAGCCGGTAGTTTCCAAAATCGAGCGAACACTATCCTGGCTGCTGTTACCAAAAACAATAAAGTTCTCTTATTTTTGACTTGAAACTCTTTTCCAAAGATATTCATCATATTCAGTAGAAAAAAGCTGGATCCATTGGGAAATCTATGTTATATATTTCTTTTATGGCTCCATATATTTTCATCCAATATTTCTTAGTGCAAGGACAGGACCACCAGAGATGGTAAAAGGAGCCAATAGCTTCTTTACATTTCCAACATTTATTGTCTCCCGTGTGATATATACAATTTATTTTTTCTGGTGTTAGATAGGTTCTATACATCATTTTCAAGTAATTTTCCTTTATCTCTTGTAGAGTTGTAAATTCTGTAGTATTCTTCCAAGATGTTTCCCAGTTTTCTAAGGGGATATTTTTCTGAAAATTTTGGGCCCACTTCACCATCACATCCTTAACCTCTTCGTCTTCCAGCTTTCTCAAATTTAAATATTTATAAAAAAGAGAGACTTTCCTTTTGCTTTTACGAAAAATTATATTCTCTATTTCATTGTGAGTTTTTTGACAGTTGAAACCTTCCAGCTTATAATCTATTTTAAATCTTTCCTGTAGTTGCATATACGAAAACCAATTTAATACAATTTCTTCCTCTCTCAATTCTTCCCGCGTCTTCAATCTAATCTTTCTTTCGCTCTCTATTAACAATAAGTCTTTATATTTAAGCCATTCTCCTTTTGGCATTTCCGCCCATTGGCTAAAGAAAGCCTCTTGTGGTGATACCCATAAAGGAATTTTTGAATATAAATCTTTTTTGATCATTTTCCAAATTCTAATTAACGCTTGTCTTATAAAATGATTTTTGAAATCACTATCAATTTTGTCTTTGTTATACCAGAGGTAAGCGTGAAATCCAAAGCGCATATTGGCACCCTCTAGTGTTAGAAGTCTAATGTTTTTTAAAAAGATCCAATCTTGGAGCCATTCTAAGGCATTTGCATAATAATATAGTTTCAGATCTGGTAATCCATGTCCACCTTTGTCGGGTCTTTCTGAAAGAAGTTTCCATCTTATTTTGGGTTTTCTACCTGCCCATATGTACTTTGAAATTTCTTTATTCCAAGTCTTGAAAACTTTATCATTTGACATGATCTGTAAATTTTGAAAAAGAAAGTTAAGTTTAGGTAAGATGTTCATTTTAATAGTTGCGATTCTGCCTAGTAAGGATAATTTTAATTTAGTCCATTTCTTTAGATCCAGTATAATTTCTTTCCAGACTTTATTATAGTTGTTTTCAAACAAATCTTTATTTCTTTCCGTAATCCATATACCTAAATATTTAACCTTTTTTTGTATGGTACATCCAGTCAATTTCGTCAACTTGTCTTTTTCTTGGTTCGGAACGTTCTTCGTCATAAGATAAGATTTGTTTCTGTTTATTTTTAGACCCGTTGCCTCTCCAAAATTTTGTATGCTTTTCATAAGTTCTTCAATTCCTGTAGAGGGATCGTCAAGAAGAAAAACTAAGTCATCCGCAAATGCCCGCAGTTTATACTCTTGTCCTTTTACCCGAATTCCTCTTATGTTGGGATTTTCTCTTATTGCTATATTCAACGTCTCCAATATGGCAATAAAGAGTAGAGGAGATATTGGGCATCCTTGTCTAGTTCCTTTTTTTATTTGAATGTCTTCTGTTAATTCCTCATTTACTATTATACTGGCAGTTTGTTCTTTATAGATTGCCTGTATCCATGAAATAAAGGTATCTCCACAGTTCATTTTCTTCAAAGTAGAGATCAGAAAAGGCCACCGAATTTTATCAAAGGCTTTTTCAGCATCTAAGAAAAGGATGGCCAATTTTCTGTCATTTCTTTTTTCGTAATATTCTATGGCATTTAGTAAAATCCTAATATTTGCTCTAATGTATCGATTAGGTAAGAAGCCGTTTTGATCAGAATGAATTATCTCATTTAATATCTTTTTAAACCTTGTCGCAAGTATCATTGTGAAAATCTTATAATCGGTATTGAGCAAGGATATCGGTCGATAATTTTCTGGCAGTGTGGGATCTTTACCTTCTTTAGGAATCAGCACAATGTTCGCTTTCTTCCACGTATCCGGAATGCCCTTTTCTTTGATCTCATTAAATACTTTCATCAATGTAGGAATAATTTCATCTTCAAAACTTTTATAAAACTGTGCCGTATATCCATCCGGGCCCGGTGCCTTTGCGGTTTTTAAGTTAGAAATAGCCTCTTTAACTTCAGAGATTGTAATGTCACGATTCAAAAAGATTCTGTGTTCTTCTGTCATCTTTAAAGTCGGATGTCGCTCTAAATACAATTTCGCTTTCTGAAGCTCCACATCCTGTGTTTTGTCTCTATCATACAGATGGGCAAAATACTTCTGAAATATCAGTTTAATTTCTTTAGATTCAGTTATTTCTTTCTGGTCCTTATGGATCTTAAGGATTCTTCTTTTTTGTCTCTCATTCCGTAGTTTGTAAGCTAGCCATTTTCCCGCTTTATTGGCCTTTTCTATTTGGTTCAATCGACAGTATCTCATTTTCTTCTCCATCTCTGCTAGATTTTGTGAAGCAATTCGATCCTGTAGGACTTTAATCTCAAGTTTTAATTTTTGATTGGTGGTATTCTTTCTATATTCATTTTCTTTCTGTTTTAGCTCATCTAACGCATTCAATAGTTGTTGGTTTTGAACTTTCTTTTTGTACGTCCCCATACTAATTAGATGTCCTCTAACCACAGTTTTCATAGTATCCCATATCGTTTTCATGGGCATATCTTCTGTATTATTCTCTTCAAAAAAAAGTCGTAGAATCTCTTTGATTTTGTTGACTAGTTCATCATCTCTAAGCAAGTTCTCATTAAGTTTCCAATTGTATTGTTTTTGTTGATATGTTCTCAAGTAAAGGAGAATAGGATTATGATCGGAGGTTATTTTTGGTAGTATTTCCATTTTAGTTATATTTTTATGTAAAATTCTAGAAATTAAAAAATAGTCTATCCTTGAAAAAGATTTATATTTATCTGAGAAAAAAGTAAAACCCTTCTCAGATCCATGTTTAAACGTCCAAATATCTATTAAGTTATGATCTTCCATTATTTGAAAAAAGTTTTGAGGAAGTTTTCCATGGTTCTTCTTCTTCTGATTGCTCATACTAGATCTATCCTGAGTTGGAGTTAGGACTCCATTTAGATCTCCTAGAAGTATTATATTCTCCTGTGACTTTTGATTTACATATTTAGTTATCTGTTTATTCACTTTAGCATAAAACTTTGCCTTATTTTCGATTGGTGCGTATATTGCTACCAGCAAAGTGACAAATTCCTGCGCCCTCAATTCCAACATCAGATAGTGGCCTTCCGGATCTGAATATATTTCATCAACCACATATTTTTTCTTTACGTATACCACCACGCCTCTTTTTTTTTCATATAAGCAGCCGCATAGCATTGGCCCAACTTAGGATTCCGAAGAAATCTGAGATCTTTTTGTGCTATACGTATTTCCTGCAAAGAGATGATATCATAGTCCATTTTTTCAAGATAATGGAAGACATTTCTCCTTTTATATTGAGAGTTAAGGCCTTTAATGTTCCAAGAAAGAATTTTTAGATCTTTAGGTGCCATACTTGTCTAAGAAATTTCCATCAACTATATATCCTCCGTATATTCAATTTCACTTTCAACTTGAAGTTCTCCTTCTTCTTCTCTTTCTTGTTCTTCCTCGACGTCAACATCATTTCCCTCTATTGACTCCTCTTCACCTGTCGTGAACTTACCACCTGTAGCTCCCATTTCTTCTTGTTCCGATCTTTCATACAACCTTTTAGGGTGTCTTTGTTTGGTCGAAGTGTCGAATTCTTTCTTTAATTTACCAAAAATTTCTTTAGCCTTTTCAACACTATTGATCCTATACTTCTTTTGATTATGGATAAAAAAGACGCCTTCAGTTCTGTTCCAGGTATAGTTTATATTTTGCTTGATCAAAAATTGAGTCAGGAATTTATATTCCTGTCTTTTTCTAAGTATCTGTGATGGAATATCTTTATATATATTCAGTTCCTGTGAATCAATACATAATCTTTGTTGATAGTTTTTTTGTAGGATGATCTCTCTGGTTCTGAGATTTGAGAAAACAATTACAACGTCTCTAGGTTGATTTCTCTCCCGGGCAAGGCGTGAGTTTAGTCGAAATATCTTTTCTATAGAAGCATGAAGTCTTTCTTCAGGTAGATGTATATAGTCCATTAGTGCTTGTATAATTCTGTCATAAATGGATTCCTGTTCCTGTTCTCTAAGCCCTCTAATTTTTAAACATCTTTCTCGATATCTCATCTCTATCCTATTTATCGTTGTTTCATCTTGGATTTGTTTTTCCGACATTCTTTGTGCTCTTTCCTCAATCTGTCTTGTTCTATCCTGGACTACTTCCATTTCGACTTTTATATTTGCAACTTCCTTGGATATAACGTCCATTTTTTTGCTCAGTCCTTCTATTTCTTTCTTTATTTCAGCCTTTATTTCATTTCTAGAATCTTTAATATCCTGTTTGATTTCTTGACGCAGCTCCTGTCTAGAGTTCTTTAGAGCTTCTAAAATGACTCCTGTATCTGCAGACATTGTTGTTGAGTCTGTTGAGGCTCTCCTGGGTAGCTGAGCAGAAGTTTTGCTTTGAGCCTGCGCTCTTCTGGTAGCAGTAGCCATGAGGATATTTTGGTTACACAGATGCAATAATATAATAATAATAGTAATACAGTAATAATATAGTACAATAATTCCCAATTCTTCTGTAAATTCTATATTCTTGTATATCTTATAATTTTTTCCTCAAAGCAAAAAACAGATAAGAGAGTAAATAACTTATATATACAATTACTTTCTTATACTCCTTCTATTATCTTTTATAAATCAGACTCAAACTCAGAATTGAGTAATATGCAAATCTAGTACTGTATAAAGTATAATTTGTATTATATTCAACTTCTTTATCTATTCTTGTTCTCAATGGTTTACTTATTCTTATTCTCAATAGTTTACTTTTACTATCAGCCTAATAACTTTGTTTCAGAGTATAACGTAGATATCTAAATGTCAGTAAATACCAGTGAATTATAATTAGAAAAATAATACTAATAATAATAATTATAATTTGGAAAGAGCAAAAAAAAAAAAAAAACAAAGCAAAAGAACAACAGCAAAAAGGAAGTAACTTCTCTGTCAGCCTCTGTCTTCCAGCACTTCGGACAAAGTTAGGGGGAAAAACCTCCCCCCAAAAAAAACAAAAAGAAAAAAAAAGGGCTTAATCATTCGCAGTTAACTGTCTCTGTTCATCCGCCTGCTGGTTAATGACGCGATCAGAAAAAGGGGATAAAGACGAAGAAAGAAAAACACAAGATCCCTCTTACTCCATTTTCCCCGCAAATCCAAGGAGAAACGTTCGACAAGTCTCCCAAGAAACCAGAAACCAAAAGTCTCCCCAAGAAGCCAGACGTTCCCTCTTCAACAGTGGCCGAGATTAAAAAGTCTCTCTTTTTTTTTGTTTTTTTTCCTTCTTCCTTTATTCCAACGACAAAATTCACAAGAAAAATTAGTACACCTTCTTGAAGTTTCAAGCCAGCTCCCAATGTACGGTCGCCATTTTCTCACCGGCAAACCCCGTCTCTCGTTTCCAAAAGAAAAAAAAAACTTGTATTATTTCTAACAATGTCTCTGCACCCAAAAAATAAGAGAAATCGCTTTTCTGTTTAGCTGTTTTTCACAGTTTATAATCTGTCCAATTTAATGCCCAAAAAATAATAATAAAAAAAAAATATAAAAGCTTCACTCACTGGTATGCGCTCGATTTCGCGATCGTCCTGGAAAAAAAAAAACATCAGAACTATCGCCCTATTTCAGTCATTGTTAAGTCAGCTTAAATAGTTAGAGCTACCTCTGAACTCCACCGGGAGGCAAGATGAAATTATAAATCGTCCGCTTATAAATCAAAATTTAAAAAGGTCTGGGCGTTGCTTAGGGGGAATTAAATCCCCGGCAAAAACAACGAGCGGCTATGGCGGCCCTTCGATCCTCTGCTGTCCGCCTGTCTTCACTCACCACCGACACGCGGCTGCAGTCACGGATCCCCTCCGGGCCCCCTTTGGACTCTTCCTCCCCGAAGAGAAACTCGCCCAGGGTTTTCGGGTGAAAAGCTGGCGTCACAAACTGTCCGTCAGTCTTTTCCCCAGCTGTAACCTCCTGGGTAAACCGTTCGCGGCGACCTCTTAGAGACAGCTATCTCTCTAAGATGTCAGTCGCTCCGCCATCAGACCGGAAGTCCAGCCCCACACCGTTTTTAAGAGGGACTTACAAGCTTTGTTTGCAGTTTCTCAGTCTCAGGAGGATTGCAGTCCCCATAAAAAATGGCATAGAGCGGCAGCAGAGGCAGCAGCAAATAATCCGTCAGTAATCAAATCCACAAAAGCGAAACCTGCAAATGTGGAGGGCTGACTGTATGTGCAGATCAGTTCTGTTCCCAGAGTCTGCACAAAGTTATATTCATACAATATCATACTGATAACAACAAAGTTCCTTTTATAGTGGATGTTATAGTGTGCCTTTCGTCGTTATAAGTATTTATGTGTAGGGATGTATTATTACAAACTCACTACCGTGTAAGGACAAAAGATTAGAATTTTGTTACATAGAATACAACTGCAATAACATATCAGAAAGGTAAAATAATTACCTTTCTGGCATGAAGAATAACTCATAGCTGAATAATACACATTTTTCTATGGAACAGTTTTTCCCAGTTTGTTGCTATTGTCATATGTTGGACTAGAGCACCTATTATAACTAAAAATTGGCCATGCCGTTTGGAGCCAATGAGAATTATAATCCAAACTTTCTGAAGAGTGCTGGGGACTATAATTATAGCAGCTATACAGAAGACCACTGTTAAACTGCAAAATTTTGGGGCATGGTTTTTGCATGTAATTCTGTATTTTCCTGTAATGTACTCGGTATCTGGGGACCTTAACTTTTATATAGTTGATAATTAGGCTCGGTAGTGTTGTGTTCTATTGCACAAGTATGGTTAGCCATATTTATGATAATAGCTGCTGCATTGTTTTACCTTTATATTAATGTACACATTAATATTTTGTTTTCTTGTTGTTTTTCCATTAAATGTTAGGTTTACCTATTCAGGTTCGCGATGCTGGACTCTCACTTAAAGATGATATGCCCAAATCAGATGTTAATAAGGAATATTACACCCAGAATATGGAAAGAGAGGTGAAGATATGTCACTTGTTTAACTTGTGATATTAACTAGATAATTAAGATACAAGTCTCCTGCTTGATCTTCTTATGCATGTCTGCTTCTCTGGTTTGCTAGATCATGAACTCTGATGGCACCCGGCCTGTCGGCGCCCTGGGAAAGGCAACATCTACCAGTGATATGTTGCTCAAACTAGCTCGGACCACCCCTTACTACAAACGCAACCGCCCACATATCTGTTCATTCTGGGTGAAAGGAGAATGCAAAAGAGGAGAGGAGTGCCCCTACAGGTACAACTGTACTGAGAAAGTTAATCTTATGACTCTTTTGAAGTATATTGTCCAAGGCAGGTAGTATTCACATAACTAGGGAGTAAAAGGAAATAATGCATTAAAAGATGCTGAAAATACCAATGATGGTGTAACAGTATAATTACTGAACACATATTTATGAATTATGTAGAAGGGGAAATGCTGGCAAAGTAGCATCAGTGCTACATTTTTATTCCAAAAATGTGCAAAAATCACAAAAGTTGATAACCAAGATACCACGTAATTGCTTGCGACTGCATGTTATAGGTGAGAATTATTACTACTTATCCTTAAATTAAAATGTTATATCAGGTGGATGAAATGTGCATTAATAACATGTCATAAAATACTGTTTTTAAATCCTTAGGCATGAAAAACCAACAGATCCTGATGATCCTCTTGCTGATCAGAACATTAAAGATCGTTACTATGGTATTAATGATCCTGTGGCTGACAAGCTTCTCAAACGAGCTTCCACAATGCCACGTCTGGACCCACCTGATGACAAGACAATTACCACATTATATGTAGGCGGCCTAGGTGACACAATCACTGAGACAGACCTTAGGTATGTCAGTAGTTCTAGTTCTGCTTCAAACCTTCCTTGGTAATGTTGAATGTGTTTCTTTGAGTATGTCTGAATTAAGGTATTATTTTGGAATGCCTACTAGGACATACCAAGAAGACCAGTGTACACAAACTGATTCCTGTGTAGGGGTTTTCATTAAGGTCTTCCTTTCTTAAAGTTTGAAAAGGCAAAGTCAGTACCTTTTAATTGTTCTTTCATTGTCTTCTTCTGTATGTATGGACAGACATAAGAAATACTTTGTCCCTGAGCTGTTTGCGCAGCAGGAAATTTCCCATCTCTTATCAGTAAGTTGCTTTACTCAAGGAGTAAGCTTGTTGTCTGCTACTCCAGAAACTAGATCATGAGTTAATAGACTCTCTTTTCTTGTAATTTGACTATCTAAACATTGGGAAGAATTTCCTCATAGTAGGAATTATTTGACAGTGGAATAGGTTGTTTCAGAGGGTTGTGGGCTCTCCTTTAGGGATCTTTAAACAGAGGTTAGGTGGGCTTGTCTCAGAAGTGCTCCAATGACATTGGGTTGGACTAGACCCTTGCGGTCCCTTCCACATGGGTGATTCTTTGAACTCAAGAGATATGCTAGAATACTTCTACTGTAGTCCCTTGTGCCTGTCTTGTCTTTCTTCTCTTGCATACTATACATTGTGCAAAACAGGTGCCACTGTCTCACAATATGTTTGCTCCTTAGGAATCACTTCTATCAGTTTGGTGAGATTCGGACGATAACTGTAGTACAGAGGCAGCAGTGTGCATTCATCCAGTTTGCCACCCGGCAAGCTGCAGAAGTTGCAGCAGAGAAGTCCTTCAACAAGCTCATTGTCAATGGACGCAGACTGAATGTGAAATGGGGCAGGTGAGTGATCAGGACAAGAACTAAAGGCAAACTCACATTTTCCTGCCAGAGAATCTTCTTCGCTGTTGTCTTCCTGGTGTTCTTCACTTAGCTGTGAGTTCTAGGTAGGTCCCATGTCATAGGCCTCTAAATATACTAAGAGGCCTACTGTTTGTTTGTTTGTTTTTTCTGGATGATATAAGGACCTGTTGGTCTGGTATCAAGTGTTTCTAGAAAAATTGTTTATATAAATTGTCAGTTCTCTCTCTGTAAGGGTGTTTTTGTCGGTCCTTGGGTACACTAAATTTTCAACCTTGAGGTCAAGTGTTTGTGTAATTTACTACCTGACCATAATTCCAGTGCTTTTTGTTGGGATTTTTTAGGTCTCAAGCAGCCAGGGGGAAAGAGAAAGAAAGAGACGGGACTACGGAATCTGGTATTAAACTGGAACCAGTCCCTGGGCTACCTGGAGGTAAGAAAGATGCTGCAGTGGACTTGGATTTTTCTTGTCTCTGTCTTAATTGGTGAAAAAATGTTTATGTTGTGACTTTTGCCTCCTGCAGCTCTTCCTCCTCCCCCTGCAGCAGAAGAGGAAGCAGCTTCTGCAAACTACTTCAACCTACCTCCCAGTGGCCCTCCAGCTGTGGTAAACATTGCTTTGCCGCCACCACCGGGCATTGCTCCGCCACCACCTCCAGGTAACTGGTTTTTTCATTCTAGAGAAACAGACATCGGGTTGCTTTGTCATTTTACCTACTTTTTATTGCTTAGGTAGTCTCTTGTATGAATCTTCTTTTTCCTTAGTGTTCCATCAGAAAAGTCTTCATTGAGTTCAGTTGTTTTCAAGCCAAATTTGTTTCCTTAACTTTCCAGTACAGTTTTATTATTGCCAGGATTTTAGGTGTATTTGCAGCAGGGAAGAAAAGATCTTGAGGAGAAATCTATGGGAAAGCTATGGAAATAACAATGTTATATTTTTGCTGGAAGAAGTGATATATATTTATAGTAATTGTCTAAATACTTTTAATAGAAATAATCCTTGTCATCCCTACCCAGTGGTCTGTTTTTACTCGTCATTTCTGATCACCAGAAATTAGGCCAGAGCATGCATTAGATCAAGGTGAAAGGCTTCATGGGGCCGTAGGTTGTCTGCATTTTATTTGAAGCAATGCAAAAGCATATGTATTAGGGTGGCAATTGTGCAGCTTACTAGATGCTGGACTGCAACTTCTCTTATCATTGGCTGTGCTGGTTGAGACTAGTGGGAACTGCAGTCCAACAGAGTCTGCAGAGCTGTACAGTTCCTATTCCTTGCTTAATAAGTATTGTAGTTAAAATATTATTAACTAGAAAGCAAAAAATTAATTGAAGGCAACTCAAAGAAAATCAAACTGAGAAAATGCTTGTAAATGTCCGTAGCATATTAATCTTATGTAAAGAATATTCGGTTTGATGTAAACAAATGCTAATTTCTTTTTGTTCACTAGGTTTTGGGCCCCACATGTTCCATGCGATGGGTCCCCCACCTCCTTTCATGAGAGCCCCAGGTCCCATCCACTATCCTTCTCAAGATCCACAGAGGATGGGTGCACACGCCGGGAAGCACAACAGCCCCTAACATCACCAGCCCATTTTTACTGTTTAATTTTTTCCCTCTCTATTTCCCGTCTTTTTTTAACATGGAAACTTATGTTGGTAGTATACCACATTCAGCTGTAATCAGCGGGAAACTAAATCTTTCTGTGCACACAGCACAGGCTTAGTCCTACTGTGTTACACAATTAGAAAATCTGATTACTTCTATAACCAAAATACCTAATTTCTTGATAAGGAAATGGTGGTCTCTGCTTAAAAAAAACCAACAGCCTAGAAGAATTTTATTGAGAATAGTAAGTCCCATCAGTGTAATCAATTTTGGGTACTTAGAAATAAAGTACTCTTTGGGAAAAAGAATAACTAAGCCAGTTTAGTAATCCCTGGTCAGTTATACAATACAAGCTAGCAAGCCTTGTTGTTCAGAATGGCTTGGAAGCACCTTCATTGCTAATCTGTTTGAATGTCAAATTACTGTATCGCTGTTGAAACTAGATTCACGTTCCTTGCTTCCTTAAGCTGGAGCAGAAAGATAACAGACTTTATGAAGGATGTACAGATGGTGTGCCACTTTTTGTTAATGAATTTCTTCATCATTCACGATCTTGTCTGTGATAAATGCTACCAAACTGTTGAGGTGACAGCAGCAATGCATGCTTGTTCATCTTCTGTTAAAGGGGTTGGTAAATCTGGAGTTGTGGCTTAAGTGGCCTTTATTGTCCATTTGCTACTAAACTAGTCTGATTTATTTCCTAACTCAACATTTTGATTTCCAATGGCTGTTCTAAATATGTGTTCTCAGTATTTGACCAGTACCATCTGTTTTCTGCATCAAGTCTATAAGGTGTCCTAGTAAAGAGAATTGTATTTTTTACCTATTCTGAAGTCTTACTTAGTTCTTGTCTTTCTTAAAAAAGAAAATACTGTGCTTGGCAGAAGTTTCTCATTATTACTTGGACTTTGCTTCTATGGCAGCTGTCAAAAAGGAACAACACTTGGAAAAACTTTCTTTTGGATGAAAGATCCCCAAATACTCATGTGGCGCTATTTGTTGGGTAGGGGAATTGCAGTCCAAAATAACTTTTTAAAGCCCATAAAAAAAATACGTTGAACTTCTAATGTTCACCTCATTTCCTAAAGTGATAAGAGTATAAAAGTAAATGATAAAATCTGTACAGATGCTATTTGGGCCATCCAGTGGGCTGGAACTGCTGATGGGATAGGATTTTTCAGAAGCACCCAAACCCTTATTTAAGTAACTGTAAGGCATTCAGAAATTCTTGAGATAAGTTTTTCTTAAATGGCAGAAGAGTGTGATTAAAAAATTGCCTTCCCTGATTGTTGTTACTAAGCAGTTAGCAGCAGTGAAAATTTGCACCATATCTTAGGCTGCTATAAGTTGAGGTTTATGCAGCTTTGTACTATGAAGACTATGCTGTCTCACATTTAAATCATCACATAGTAACAAAGTATGCTAGAATCTACAAAAGAAGAAATGCAGTAAGTAGGAATTGCCTTTGTATGGTTGTCAGTAGTCTAAAATTTCTGATTCCTGTTTATAGTACAAGGTCCAGGGGTGGGTAGGTGGTAAGGTGGATATTCCTTATGCTGTTCAGCTGAATCCTGCTATATCGCTTAACAGGTTATGAGAAACTGAGATACTCTGTTACAACAAAAACAACAGTCTTGTGACACATCTAAATACCAAGATTGTATTGTAGCATCAACCTTAGTTAAAAGCTTAGCTACAGCAAATCTGTTAGTTTGCTACTGAACAGTTATGTTTGCAGCTTAAGAGGGAAGCTACTTTTACAGCAGTAGGTTTAATTTACACTTCGTGAGTATTTTCATGCATTTTCTTTTGCAAGAAGAAACATATGTTTACCAAATAACTAAGCAAAATGCATTTTAAAATACAATCCCTTTTATTTCCCATCCCCCAATTATATTTCCAAATGTAAACATGATGTCCTGTTCATAAATCTGGAAGTAGACAGGTCTTCACTCACCAGAATTTGATAACAAATAATAGGTCGAAGTTCCTACTTATTTAATTGTCCATTGGTATGTGAGATGGAATGAAAAGTATACTCTTAAATGTTCCAGGTAGCTATTAAGTACCCCTTTGGTAGGAATTATTTCTTGAATTCCCGTCAAATAGCTCAATGTGTTTAAAGTTACATTATTTTACAAGTATTGTAGCCTCTTATAAAGATCTAAGTAAGCAAAGTTCTGTAGTTTAATAATCACATGAATATCAATAAATTAAATGGCATACAATTGTACAAACTAATTCTACCGATTGGGGAAAAAACACACAAAAATGAATAAAAATTCAGTTAGTGAACATAGGTATTTAAAGGAGCCCTCCCTGTATTGACAATGAAGTATCGTGAAACTTTAAAGGTTTAAAGTTCCCAAGGCTCTGTTGGTTTTGCTGCAACAATCTCAACATGGCTACTCAGCCAGAAAATTTATCTTGTAGCTTGTTCTGTCCACAGTCTGGAAGACTGGACTTCATATTGTATCTACATATACATACCATATAGGACACATCTGGACAATTTGGTAGGACAAGTGGTCCACTTTTGCCAGTTGTGGGACCTGCAGAGGGACTTATCACTAACAAGACTGTTAAGTGGCAGTCCATTTTTTCTCAGTTTATTTGCAGTATTTGAGGAAGGTAGGTCTAACTTGAAGTTTTAGAACTTACTTCCACGGACATTGTTCCCCCTCAGATGGTTGCTGCTCTGCCCACCTATCATATTTAATTCTAAAGTTGTAATTTCAAGAAAATCCCAATATTTTTTATAATGGGTGTTAGTTTTACATTTCCTATTGCATGTTATTTAACAAAAATGAGTGAGAAAATGTTTGTATGTCGCTTTCTGCAAGAGTGAATGGAAATGCTAGCTGGCTTGGCCCCTTTGGAACTGTTTACCAGTTCATTTAGCACCATTGTGATAGGAAACTGAGGTTCAACATGAAAAATGTCTTGGCCAGGAGTGTTCAATTGTAGCAGGGCAGGCCTGGAGTGAGGATGGGGGCGGGAACCATATGCTGCTTTCCTGAAGCCACACAAACTGCCGAAAAAGTCCTCATAATGGAACAAAATCAAGCTAGAAACACCCTGAAGTTCCACTGTGTCTTTGAAAATATATAATTGGGGGGGTGTTAAACAAAACAGTCTCTCTCCCCCCATCTGTTCAACAGGTCAGTTGCCATTCCTGCAGGCTTCCAGGATGATCTACCCTTTTCTCCAGGAAAAGAATCCAGAGTATCTAGAGAGGTCATTGACCACACTTGCTCACTGCTGGTCTTGGGCCTTAAAGTTAGACCTCACCCTCTTGGTTCTTGGGTCTAGTTCTTGGGTCAAATCTACAATGTTGTTAAATCTCCATGGCAAGAGAAAATACAGCTACAAGATGGGTTTAAAATCTTGATGAATTACTTTCCTGGAGATCAAGTCAAATGAATCTGCAAGTTTTTCAGTGTATCTTGTTTTGATTTATCTAAGAAAACTCTTAGCAAGTATTTGACACAAACTGGATGTCCAAACGTGGCCTGATATTTCAGTCTTTGTAGATAAAATATAGTTCCTTTGAATGTGCGGTAGCTTTCTGCTTCTCAAATCAACTTCCTTTGACATGCTACGTTCTTTTTGCTTAATTCACTCAACCTGACATTTTGGCTTTTTTTTTTTTTAATCTAGTCTTACTTCTCTGTAAGAGCCTTTTTAAATTGCATCCTACTAGGAAGGGATGGTATGCTTTGGGGGCACCAAAGTACAACAATGGCCCTAGGAAGGGGTTGGTGAGGACAGTACATGCAATTGATGAGCAGCAAGCAAAAACTGTGAATCCCACTTTGATGGTGTGTGGTTAGACTATCTGTCCTAAAGAAGCTCCTTTCTGGCAGTTACATATTAGTAAACTAGAAGTGTGTATTTTGGGAAGGGACAGACAACAATATAACATCAAGTTACAGATCTTCTGACTCTGGCATAACCTGTATCCAGCCCTGAGGTGTTCTGTTAAAACTAGGCCTGTTTGAAATGAGCTGCAGGCTGCTCACGGTGTCTGTGCGATCTTCACCGATCTCAAACCCAGGGAATACATCATTCAGTAATAGTCCACCAAATGGGGTTGGTGTCCTGCAAGGAGAAAGAAGGAAGTAACAGTTTTAATTGGTTGGCAGAGCAGCTGTTGAAAGCTTAAGTGGGGAAGAGATTTTCTGATGCTTCATCATACAGGCCAATTCATAACAGCCAACTCAGCTGCCTATTATGAAAATAAAGACTGTTTCCCATGTTGTGCTTGTCTTCTCAAATGTTTTGGTTATGAAATTATATACTGCTGTCATTGTGTGTGTATGTATGTGCGTGCATGTGCGCCTTCAAGTTGCCTGTCAGCTTGTGACTCCATGAGTTTCATAGGGTTTTAGACAATACTCAGAGGTAGTTTTGTTAGTTTCTTCTGTAGTCCACATCATCTGGTATTCATTGGTGGACTCACATCCAAGAACTAACCAGGGCTGACCCTGCTTAGCTTTCAAGATCAGATGGAGTCTGGTGTCTTTAGGGTATTTAGGCAGGTGTCTTTATAACAGCATACATAGAACTCGTAGCAGAATTCACAAATAACATGTTTTGTTTTAGTCCTCTGGCTGGTCACTGTCTTCTAGTGCCAGGCCAGTTCCTATAGACACTTGGGCTGCCTCACAGTTCAGCAGGTTGCTTCTAAGAAATGAAATGTACACATGCATTCATTTTAATGTATAGGTGGGTGAGCTTACATAAAATCAGAAATAGGTGACTTTCTGGGGGAAGCATGCTGGGGACTGCTCTGACACTGCTACACAGTTGCCACCAAACATTCAACAGCAATTGGTGGGAGGAAGGGGGTGTTGGATACATCTGAAGCACTTCTAAATTTGTCTCCATCTTAGAGGTGTGATTGCTGACTGGGAGGCCTGCAGATGCAGTGAATCATAGAGCCCTGTCAAAACCACAAGCAGGATCACTGTTCCCTCTCTGTTGCCAAAAGCATATTTTCCTCCCTGTCCAAGGCTGCATCACCCACCTTTGTCCTTCATGGGGTCAGAAGTAGAAATGTGAAGGCATGGGGGGCTAGGTAAAGCAGGAAAACCCTCATTTTTTCTAAACCCTTTTCTACCTTGGCAAAATTGAAATGAAATGAATTTGTGAAATATTTTCTTTCAGAATGATGAATAAAATGCTTAAGAAAAAGTGTTCACACATTCATTAATCCAAAATCATTTTTAAAAAAAACTATGTATGATGAAGATGTTTGTTAAGACCATGTACAATATCAAATCATTACAATTCCTGATCTTGTTTTCCTTTTCTCAAGTTATTTTTGTATAGGAACAAATGTGTTATGTCTGCTAAATACTACAGATAATTCTTTTTTTAATTAATGTTGATGGTTTCTTATGTTTTTATTGGAGTTTCTCCCTGTTCTTTAAACTGGTAAAGCCAAAGTGGGTCCTTATAGTTCAGATATTCTTCAAGGTATTATATCTCCGTTTGTAACAGAAATTACAATTTAACTTAAATTTGTTATTATATTCTGAATAAATATACTTTTAATATATCAAGCATAGTAGTGTTTTGCCAAACCAAGTGCTATATAATGCATTTTATGTTACTAACGTAATAACGACTTATCATGGGGCTTTTCCAACAAGATTTATTCAGAGAGGATTTACCTTCACCTTCCTCTGAGACTAAGAGAATGTGACCTGCCATAGGTCACCTAGTGCGTTTCCATGGTGTAGGACTCGCCTTGGATTGGGTGGCCATGCAAGGTTCGAAGTGCGAGATGCTGAGAGGCAAGAACCAAGCCAGTTCTGGTCTTTGAGGATGCAGTTTATTAAGCAAAGAAGCAAAAAAGAAAAACGAAAGGCACACAAGCATACATAAGGAAAGGCAAAGCAGGCAATGGAGCAGGGTTCTCTTTGTTTCCACAGATTATATAGGCTTTTTGTATGCAAGTGGCAAAACAGGCTGCCAATCCATCAACCCAGCGTGCCGAAACGGGCAGGAGGGGGGCTATCCCACCTCGGACACCAATGACTGAGGCACCCATGGGCCAGGTGCATGATAGGCTCGTGGCCAAATCTCATTACCTGTCCGAAACGGCAGCGGTTGGTCTCTAATCAGGCTTTCTTCTCCCCCCACCATACCAGACAGCACGGGAGCGAAGCACCCATGGTTAACATTCCTTGGCCATTCTCAGAGGACTGCAGCATACAGGGCAGCCTGACCTAGCAATACAACATCAGGAACTAACCCCCAAAATATGTTTGTTAGTGTGAAAGCAGGTTGAACTGAAATGTGTGAGTGTGTAACACAGGGCCTACCCAGAGGGCTTCGGGCCCAACACATGGCCAAGTAGGGATTTGAACTCAAGTCACTGCACCACACTGTTTTTCAAAGCTGTTTATATACAATTTAAAAAAACAACAACCTCATAAACTTATTTTGGCCTGATTCCACCTGCCCTTGGCTGTGCCTCTCCTCCTCTTAACTTTTGTGGGGGTTAAGGATCCTTTCTGGAAAAGAGGCCCACTGCCTTCAGTATGTCTTTGAAGCTGTTACCAGAACAACACAGAATGATGTCTTGAAAGGAGTGCTTTGAAGGCAGATGTGTTGCTCAAAAAAATAACATTTATTCAGAAAAGTTGTTCTGGCAATTTTTTTTTAAATGGATAAAACTAAAGCACAGCTGTTTTCATTAGCAATGAAATGCCAGCAATAAAAAAAACAACTTTGTAGATTTACAGTTTCCAAAATGTATTGTCTTTCCAACATCAGAACTAATAATTTTGATAGCAAGGGAAAAACAATTTTGGACTAAAAAAGGTTGCGTTTGCATAATGTAAAGCTTGTATATTTGATACCTTCTCAGTATAACTTATTTCAAAGTCTTGTTGTACATTCCCCAAAGAACCTTCTTAGCCCTAGGACTAGCTCCAGGTGTGAGTGGCATAGCAACCTGCCATTTTCCTCAATGGCCTCTTGTAGCATTGTTCCAGGGCATTGAGGGGAAGAGGCCTGCTGCTGTGGCCACCACCAAATAAATTTGTATTCCAAATACTGATGCTCTGTCTGCTTCATCTTTGGTATTTTTTCTTTTCTTTATTATTTTTAAAAAACCAGCTTCTATTCAAATTGTCTGTCTTGAAACTGGCAAGTCTTAACCACTGATGCATTAACGTGTTGAGGTGGCAAGCAAATAATTAAATGTAGGTTATTGGATACTAACTTAAAACTTTAAATAGGACCACATCACAAGAAGAAAGAAAGAAGACAGCTATGTCTGTTCATTATACATGAGTGTGGTTCTACTACAAGGCCAGAAATAAATTCAAAGTGACATTTGAGAAGAACTAAAGCTAAAAGAGTAAGTCTCTGGAACAGTTCCCTGATCCAACATGTGTTAAAGATATTGAGACACACGCAAATGTTCTGTTTAAAATAAAATGTAAAAAGTAAGGTTGCAAAATAGTGATGGGAATAACTTTGCAGATACTGTTGCAAAGGCATGGCTTTTTGCAACAGCGATGCTGAAGATGAGGGAATTATGAATGGTCCTTTAGGAATATGCATTCTAGAGAAGATGAACTGATGTTCAGCAAGTTTTAAAAGAGCTGTTGATGATGGTAGTCGTCAACACATGTTTGACAGGTCTCATCAGACCCTTCATAATTATTTGCAAGATTAGAATTGGAGGCTGTCTTTATATGCAGATTTTTGGCTTTACCATATGTCCCAGAGCTGTAGGCTTCTATGAACAAATTTCAGACTGATTTGCAAAATATCTTTATATCCTCAGTAATGGAATGGGTTTCATTTATTTGCTGTTGTCAAGTTTGTATATCGTTACTGTAATAAAGCTAGTGGATTAAACTTGTGTCCTATTAAATTAGCCCTTAGACTGGAATCTTTATGGGGTGCAAAGCTGCTGGTGCTTTTTGTTGTTTTGTTCCTTCAAGTCATTTTTGACTTATGGCTTCCCAAAGGTGACCCTATTACGGGATTTTCTTAACAAGATTTGTTCAAAGGGGAGTTGCCCTTGCCTTCATCTGAGGCTGAGAAAGTGTGACTTGACTGAGGTCACCCAGTGTGTTTCCGTAGCTGAGCAGGGATTTGAGCCCTGGTCTACCAGTGTCCTAGTTCAACACTCAAGACAACTACACCACATAGCTGGTGCTTTTTACAAGTTTGTGTAACAAGGTATACAATACCGACATTTTGAAAGCAGTCCCGTTTGCCTGCAGCACTATGGCTTGGCATATAGGTTGGTTGGTGCATCTGTCAGGCAGTCTACCACCACCAGGCTGGGTGTCCCTGTTGTCCATCTAAGTACCCTGGTGGGGCTTTTTGTTCCACTGGCTTTAAACAGGATCTTTGTATTAGTGTGCTCAGTATGTATTTTTCTTTGTCTTTATGTTTCTGTTATTTACTCCATTGCATCTTGCCTTGAGGTCCCTTCAGACCAATGCTTCTAATGTATTTATTGAGAAAAATCACACAGGAGATGGACTTATTGGGCAGTGAGGTCCTAATGGTCCCAATATTCTGATTACTCTCTCTTTGCAATATTTCCTTTGAACTCAGACATTTTCAAAGAAAGGATTCTAAAGCTTCAGACTTTAGTGAGATGGACTTTACTTATGTTACATTTTGTAAAGTACTTTGTAACTGGCTAGTACTTGGGAAGTCATAATTACCTTCCTGAATCAAAATTTTATCAGATCCCCAACAGTTGTCCATGAGATGCCTTTGCAGACATTCACAAACAAGGTTGAAGATTGTCCATTTAGCTAATAGATTTAATGCCCATCTGGAAGAAGAATTTGAGTGAAAATACATATACATAACATGTACCAAACACAGCTATCTTCAGTTCCTATTACGAGCTTTCCTGGCCTACTGTTGCAGCTTAACAATGGCATGGGAGACGCAAGCCTTCAGGCTCTGTTACCCATATCTGAAAGCATATTAATAAGTCAATGAACAGTGAGCCCCAACCCACAGGTTTTTTTTCCTTGTATTTTATTCTCCTGTAGAATAGGACTAGTGATATCTGGAAAAGATACTTGATTCCTGATACAATATGTTCTTTGGCTAAATCCTCCAACTGATGTTAGTTGCAGAGTTCAGTCCCGATAGTAAGCAAGCACTGCTTGGGGAAGGAATGCCCAGCTCTCACCTGCAAAGTAGTTAGCCTCCCACTCACTGATCATAGGGCTGTGGGAAAAATGACTGCTATTACCAACTGTGGGATTCAGATTGATGACAGGGAGGTGGTTGCTGAGCAGAGAAATTCCTTTTCATCCCCAGTCAACGGTTTCTAAAGGCATGAAATATCATACCCTTTAAATAAGGTATTCCAACTTCAGATGCCCTGCTTATTAAACAGGCTGTGCTGTGCTTTGCATGCCTGAAAGTTGTTTCATTGTTGCTCACTTCTTAATAGATGTGTGCAGCATTGACCTATGTTTTTTATGCTTGGTGTTAAAAAATTTGAAGTGGTAAGAATTATGGTTGTGTGGGGGCATGCATGAATATGCACAACTGTGGCTTCTAGCCCCAGCTTATCCCCCTCCAGCAAAGCTTGAATGCCACCTTTGGGACCAAAAAGCTTGTTTAGTGGTCATTTGCACTTCAGCAGAACGATGGCTTTCTTGGAGCATTTTTAAAATGATTTCACACCAGATGCCCAATGAGATGGGATCTCACCCATGCTGTAATCAGATTAGTCCTTAAGGAGCCATTTTGTTCTAAAATGAGAGAGTTCTACAAAGGAATAGAAAAGCAGCAGCTTATGCATGTCACATGCATTGTTATCCCTTTCTTGAGCACTCTGATATTAACCACTGCTAGCAAGTCAAGGAGCTGAATCCCATGCTTAGCTAGCCCAATAATAGAAGAAGTAACCTGAGATATCAGTGTCTGGAAAAGCCAATGACTATTTAGAACCTTGTAAAGTATAAAACCTGTAATCTTTAGCATTCTCTACAGGTATTTCACACCTTATCAAAATAAGAACTGTGGGAAAGCATTTACAACCCAATGACCCAGCAGGCAGGAAAAGACTGAACTGAAGCAATGTGACGCACCATCCCACACATAAACAGAGCCTTACTTCTCTGAAGTCAAAGCCAGAGAATGTTCTAGCAGGATCATGTAAGGAATCTGGGTCACTTCCAGATGCAGATGAAGCATTTATTATGCATTTATCCTTCTTAATTCATGTAATTTTACAAGGGTACCAGGTTATGTCATCCTACATTTATAACTATAGAGTCATAGTCCAATGCTCAGACTATTACACTATGCTTGTAGTGGTAGCCCCATCACAATCAGTGGTTTCAGAGATGTATATGCAGAGAATGGATTACTGTGATGCCTCGGATTACATAACATTTTAATCAGAACTCGGAAATCTTTCTTTTATACTGACGTCCCAGATTGCCTCAGCCATAATAGTCAGTGGCCATTCTGGTTGGTAATTCTGGAAGCTACGGTAATAAAAAAAAAATCATATCTCCAATGTGAGAGAAGGTTTCACAAACCATAATTAAATCTTCCTTGATTGCTCACTTCTTTGGCATGTAATGAAGGCTGTTACTTAAAAGTGCTTCTCTTTTGCTTTCTGTATCTACTATATAAAAGTCAAAGTTTGTCTGTTTGTGAGTTTGTCTGTTTGTCTGTGTCAGGCAGGCGAAGACCTCATAGGATTGGCTGTGTAAAGCGAGAAGACCTCATAAGATTGCCTGGCTGTGAAGATTCTATGGCAGAACTTTCCAAACTTTTCATGTTGGTGACATGCTTTTTCAACATGCATCATTTCACAACAGTTTTACTAGCAAACTGGAGGTACCCAGAAAAGTATCTAGGGTGGGGAAAGGCAGCCCCTCCTGATTCGTGGCCTGCTGCCGTCACCCTCACCAGGAAAGGCCCCAGCGGGAGCGATGGCAGGGGGAAAGGTAGCCCCCTCCAACCCAGTCCTTGCCCGCTGCCATCACTCTTGTGGGGAAAGGCCCCTGTGAGAGCGACAGCACAGGGAAAGGCAGCCCTTCTCACTTGGTCCTTGCCTGCTGCCATTGCTCTTGCTGGGGAAAGGCCCCAGCAAGAGCGACGGCAGCGGGCCAGGCTTGGGGGGGTCTTTCTCGACCAGGGAGGTGACACACTAATGTGTCATGACACACCGTTTGGAAAGCCCTGTTCTATGGGATCCTGGGGTCAGCAGTTCAGGGAGGGGCCTTTAGAATTCTCAGGCAGAGAGCTCAGGCCAGTTGCTATGGAGACAAGGCCTACCAGCAAAATCAAGGAGGGCAGTGTATTCCCTCAGGAAACCAAACTGTATGTTAACAACTCTGAATACCAATTGGACTGGGGAATATGGGGAAAAGTTACAGGTACTGGACAAGACAGACTGGGGAATTAGAGACACAGGATCTCAAATCTGTGTTTTTCAATTGCATCTAATTCCTAAGGTAAGGTAATTCCTAAGGTATTTCTAACAAATGTTACCTATGAGAAAATAAAGTTCTGGGCAATGCCAGGTATATATGCTTGTGACTGATATGACTGATATTCACAAGAGGTGTATGGCAGAAAAAAAGAGGCTGTGTTAAGGGTTCCATTTCAAAATTTCACAGAGAAACGTAATGAGCCATTACCTGTTGAAGCTCCGAAGATCAAAATGGTTCACTTTCTTGGGAGGTTCAGGCAAACGGTTTTCACTGTCTACCTGGTAATCCTCACTGCTAAGGAATTCCCGCCAAGGAGACTGGTAACCTTTAGGTATGGCTGTTCTGTTGAACTTCTCTGGGGGAACCTCCTTTAGAGGACCAGAATAGCCTGCAGTTTGGAATGCCAAATACAAGGCAAGCATCTTGATTACAATGAAAAAAATGAAAGACATTGGCTGGGATCTTGTTAGCACCTTGTGCAAGCAGAAGTCTGATTTATATCTGTGTAAGCCATTGGCTGAGACCCTGCATCGTCAGAGCTCCACCTAGTTAAGTGTGACAATGTCACCCCACAAAACCCTGCTATTTCAGCCTGGCGATACCTCAGCCAAAAGGTTTCTGAGGCACTGCAGATTGGGGAACTGGGAAATGTCTCTCAGTCATGAGGTGCATCGAGAACAGGTATGTGGATAAACCTCTCAAGTTCCTGCCACTGCTGCTTGCCTCAACATATCCTGTAACAGGAGAGCACTCTAGGTGTCATTTCCCAGCACCCCCATCTGCAGTAACTTGGAAACACTTCTGTTGGAGCACTACAAAGCTAGAATGATAGGTTTGGGATCGTGAGCTTGCAATCTCGTAAATACTGAACAAGATACCAGCCATTATTTTTGGTTATTGCAAAAGCTGGAATTCAGTACTGACCTTGAGCAATGAAAAACTCCTCTACCAAAGACCTGTCTTTTAGCTGGTGCAGCCCCTCCCACAAATGTCAATTTAGTGGCTAGTGGCAGAGAAGCATACATCTGTGTTCCTATAGCTGGACACACCAGACTGATGTCATTCTCCAGGAGCTCTGGAACATCCCTGGGAAGTTCCAGAGCATACCTTGTTGCTGTGTTGCCAGCTGTAGGACCACAGTTGGCCACTTTATTGCCACCCTCACACTCTCTTCTGGCCAGTAAATTGGTGTGTGTGTCGGAGGGGGACAATTGCAGCTAAAAAGTGAGTTTTCGGGACTGGAATGAGAGAAGAGACATGTCATATAGCTTCACCTATGTAGAACTTAATATGTCTCTCAGTTCTGATTCTTGGCCCTAGTTTCAAATCTTTTGTTTCTAATGCAGTTGGCAGGAAAAGGTAGGGAGTCTTGTGTGTTCTACTGCTTCCTCACACATAGTATGATTTTCTTAGTTCTGATTACACTTCTCTTCTTCCTGCAGTCTTCATCTAAGTTAAGGATGGCAACTGTATGAACTTCCAGGTATTGTTGGAGTGGAACTCCCATTGTCCTAGCTAGCACAGCCATTGGTGAGGAAAACTGGGAGTTGCTGTTCTACTTCTGGAGGGCTGCCCCCTTCTCACAGCTTATCAAAGTCATGTGGCTGTAACCCACAGACCCCCCCCTTGCAATTTCTGTCTGTCAGAATTTTCTTAATACAAATACTTTCTCTTCACTTAATAGTGCCTTTAAGCCTGCTTGAGGCATCCAGATTCCACACAAAGCTAACACCATTGGCATTTTTAAAACACATGTCCAATAGTCAGGTTCTTGAGGACAGGCTCCTTACCTGGTGCGATAGCATTGGGATTCAGAGCTCTGCTCATCTTCAAGACTTTATTAGTTTTCTTTGGTACTTTTGGAGGTGCCCCCTTTCCTGAAACTGCAGCTTGAAGCCCATCCTGGTAATTCTCCTTTCCCTCTGCATTGTGGACACCCTAGGTGAAAAGATTTTAAAAAACAGGAAAAGTTTGGATATATTTTCTGTCACCCCAAAAGTTCTCTGTTGTGCTGAGGTGGGGGACTAGATCTTCTGTTTTTATGTTGACTTTTTGTATGCTCTTTATTGCAGTCTTTTTAAACCATCTTGAGTCCCAGTCTTGCAAAAAAGACAGGATATAAATAAAGCTGATAACATCAGTAACAATAATAACAATGATGGGGATAATAAAAATGTAACAAAAGAATCTTATTCAGGCAGTTTGATGGACAGCTACTTTTTGGGCTTGGAAACAGATAATTTTGCATTTGTTGTGACAATCAACAGTTGCTTATATGTAAGAACACTCCTCCCAAAACCAGCTGTAGTGGTGAGACCTGTGATAATGGGGCTTCCCATTATCTTGACTTAGCTAAAGGGGGAAACTTCCCTCTTCAGGTCAACCAAGGGTTAACAAGGTGTTGGGATTAGATTACATTTTAGTATGTGGTCAGCATCATAGGTCATGTGGGTCAGCATTATAGGTCACAAGGTAAGACCTGACCAATCAAAAAGGAAAGAGGTGAGCATCTTCAGGATGCTTCCAGAGGCTTCCAAGGAGAAGTTATAAAACTTCTTGCGAGGCCATGTGGCTGGAGAGAGAGAACAAAGGGATAACAAAGAAGAACAACCCAGGAACCTCCTGGAGGGGGGTTCTGAGCCAGTAGCAGGCTGCAGGCCATAGGCCTCACCTCCTGGCCTCTTCCTTTAGAACATCTAAGCCTAGGAACAATTGTGAGTAATTAGACTAAAGTTATCTAGTCGCGTTAGGGACTTTTCTGTTATTTTGGAAGCTGGCTGATCTAAAGAATGTATCTGTGCTTTTATATCTGTTCTTTTTGTAACTACTTGTAACTAAGCGTGCCTGGGAAGAGGGAGCTTCCCATGTGTGGTAATTTACCTTGTTTATTTGCATATCTTTAATAAATACTTTCTGTAAAAGACCCTGTTCCTCTCTTTCCCACGCCAAGCTAGGTAGACTGGGGAAAAAGGAAGATCCTTAAGCTTAGGGATGTACATGGTTGGACAGGGTCCCGCTGTGCTGTCCAAATGTCCAGATAATTCATAATTCAGTGAGTGGTGGCAGCGAAGATGAATTAACAGCTAAAATTCATAACAGGCTGGAATATACGTCCCAGCAGCACATGGGGACTTTCCAGCTTCACATGGTGGCATTTTCCAGCTTCACATACTGGAATTCTACATTTCAGTATCACAAGACCTCAGTCCAAAACTGACTTTAGACTGCAGAGTAGTCCAAGACTGAATCTACTCATTTCCTGCTGCTTAAATTTTGATTTTTTTTATAGAATAGGATAATTAGAGAGTGAGAGGCTGTTTACATCCGTATTGGTTTTATACTGCTGTAACAGTCATAACTTGTAGAGTGGCCATTTAAATGTCACTCAGAAAGACCCAAGATGTTACACACACATCCCTCCCAAAAGACAAGAGAGAACTGATATTCATAAAGTTTGCATACATTTCTTTTCTATTTACAGATAGAAATTCAGAAAGTATGAAGTGTTGTTTATTACCTTTGTTACCTTTAAAACCTTACATGGTTTGGGTCCAAGTTACCTGCAGGATCACTTCCTCCCATGCAATCCACCCCATACACTCAGGTCCCCTGGGGGCCATTTATTTAAACCAGCCAGGACTAGACTGGCAACAGTCACCCAGAGGACCTTTTTTGGCTGCCCCTAGACTGTGGAATGACCTGCTGGAAGAGAGTCGACAGCAAAACATACTGTTTGAACTTGAAAAAATGTTAAAGACCGTCCGGCAGGCCTACCCAGTCAATTTTAAAGTATGGATTTTAAACTGATGTATTTTAAATGGTTTTGCATGTTTTTAATCTATGATGTGTTTTTAGTTGTATTTTAATTTATGTTGTACCCACCTTGCACTTTGGGGAGAGGTGGATGAGAAATAAAAAAAAGTTGTTTAAAAAATGAAATACACTGTGGCCTAATCTTATTATCAGGCCCAACTTGAATACAGTGATTCAATCAAGTGGATTTACTACAGGTTGACTCATAGCTCAGCAAATGATTGAATGGGTCTACTCTGGCTGGGATTAACCCAAGAGAATTCTAGCCACTATCTCACTTGAATGTGGGATATTTTTTTTCTGGCAATGAAGATGTAGTGAAGTTACATTACAAAAATACTGCAGTGAACAGGCATGAAGCCACTGTACTTCAGTGGTTCAATAAGTAACATTTTTAATAAGTTACTTTGAATAGGCACTTAAAGAATGGCATCTGACAGGTGATTTCAAGAGTTATGCCATTCTGATCAAATATCTCTCCCTCCAAAAAGGAATAAAAAAGTAATGAGCAAGCTAGTCTAAAACATTTCAATACTATTAATATTATAATGAATATCAAATTGTTGTTTAAATACCATAGTCTGAGCCCTTGCACTAAGAGATGCACTGTATCATGACTCCTAATGCTATCCCTCCAAAACTCATGTTTTAAGCAAAACAGCTCTCCAGCACAGCCATTTCCATTTGGAGAGCAGAGGGATCAGAGGAGATGAGTCCTGCTGTTTTCAGCCATCTGAAGTGACCTCTGTGGTGTGTGGGTGTGTGTGTATCTTTGGGAGGTCCATGCAGATAACATCCTTGCAGCATGTTCAGCTACAGGGAATTAGCTGGAGGTGTCCTTACTGATCCCTCTGCTCTCTGACAACAGAGCAATGTCTGAGTTGCTGGGGGCAGGGCGAGGGGAGACTGTGCTGCTTAAAATGTGGGTTTTGAAGCAGGATTGGGACCATTGCATGGACAGAACAGAATTCCAGTGTCTGCTACAATCAAAAAAGTGGGTGGTGATGCATGTCTAGCTCGTTGTTGTTGTTGGGTGCCTCTAAGCTGTTTCCAACATTTGGTGACCCTAAGGCAAACCTATCAGAGGGTTTTCTTGGCTGAGAGTGTCTGATGCACCCAAGGTCACCCAGTGGGTTTCCATGGCCAAGCAGGAAATTGAACTCTGGCCTCCAGGGTCATAGTCCAATGCTCAAACCACTGCACCATTCTGGCTCATAAGTCCAACTTACACCATTGTAATTCATCATCAGAATGCCAGCTTATGATGAGTAATGAAAATGCTCCTTTTGAAAAATAACTCCCCAAAACCAGATCTCACTCCTGTGGATGAGACTGTAAGCAGGGGAGGTGTGTGCTTGCTTGCTCAGCCTGCTCTTCTATCTGTGGATGGGCAGCCTCAGAAGCCTTCCTGTCTTCTGGGTTTTTTTTAAACATTGGACTGGACAGCCCTTCAAATGGAGAGCATCTACAAGCAGAGGAGTCTCCTCTGCAACCCATGACCACCCTGAAGCATCCCCACTCCATTCCATGCAACGTTCAGAGACCATCCAGCCTTCTGTTGCTCCTGCTTCATTGTAGTTTGCATTGGAACCTCCTCCTGATCCAACTGTTCTCTCTGAGGTCTGCAAAGACAGCAAGGGAAAGAGCTTTAATGCCTGGCATGGACAAGGAGGATCATGGAGAAGCTCTAAGGTGGCAAGCATGAAGACCTTGACTGATTGGTTACCAGTGTGATGCTCAGTTGAAATTTGCAGCCTGGCAGCTTGTATAGCAGTAGTTGACAAGATGCAGCCTGCTTGGTACATGCAGTCCTTCCCCGTGACCAATTTGGCATCCTCAGTCTCTGCCACTGTTACCCAAGTTATTATTTCCATCAAAATCTCAGTAATTCAGAAATGATACATTGGGCACACACACTCCCCCCCTTTAAACAAACAAAATTTGCAGAAGGCTGTTGGGATCATGATTCTTCTGGGAAGGAAGAGACATGCTGCTCCCTGTGTTGCACTGCGTTTCCCATCAGAATGCTGTGGACAAAAAAATGTCAGCATTGCTGGTGCTGGTGGAAACAGTAGCATCCGCAGCAAGTTTTGGAAGAAGCAGTGGTGGCAGTGGGAACATGAGATTTCCTGGTGGAGGAAGTTCAAGTGGGGAAGAGGCTATGCAGTCCTGTAGCTGGTAGTTCCCATATCTGTGGGACAGGGAATCCACTTCAGGATTTATTCTGAGCACTAACTGAGCTGTCTATCTAAAGTGCTGAACATATTCAGGGGGTGAGAGCTTACCACATTTAAAAGCTGTTCTGGATTTACCACCCACTACATGGAAACCACCAGCTGCCTCTGCCCCAACCCTCAAATTATTGCACACTCATGCCTCACACTATACACTCATTCCTATTGCTAATAAGGTGATCACAGTTTTGACTAGAGAAGGAGGAAAGTGTATTTGTTGTGATATAAAACAAGCCTGAGTAATCTCTTGCCAAAGGATTTAAGCTTAAGACCAGGCTGAGATGAGAGAAGGCATACATGGGGAATCAAATATAATACAGGATGATTGGATTTGCTCCAGTTACTAACATATTGAGTCATTAAACTCTTTGAGGCACGAGCTAAGAAAGCTTCAAAAGACTGGCCTTCATGTGGTGATTACAGATGAGAAGTTCAAAGCGAGACCCTCAGGGCATTCCTCAGTGATCTTTTTCACTAATGAGAAAATGGGGATTTCCCCCCCCCCAATATGAATGCGTTTGGCTTTACGTCCCCAGTGTTAGTTTCACTGAGCAAGAGAAATTTAAAAAGGGTAGTGCCACCTCTGCAGGATTCCTCTTGTGGTGAAGTGGCTTCTACAATTAACCCGTGACTTTGGCATTGTTTTATTCCATTGTCCAAGAATATATGGGAGAAAAAATATACAACAGGTTTTACTTAAGAGTCTCAGCACAAGCTAGCAGGTTATTGTGTGTGTGTGTGTGTGTGTGTGCGTGTGTGCATGCACTGTTCAACTTAAAATGGGGGAAAAACTGTGCAGCTGGAAAAACTGATTATCTGCAGCTGGAAAGATGGGACGGGTCAGGCTTATTAAGTGTTTTTTAAATACTTACATGAGAAGGACAATATACACACAAATCAACAGTCACTTTCAATACCCAAAGTGTATGAAAATGCCACCGCCTTCTTGGCCAAAACCTCTCTGTTCCCACTTTCACTAGAGTACACTATTGAATACACTATTGAGTACACTTCAGTGTACGATGGACTCTTTTTAAGCTGTCAGCCAAGTTGTGCTTATCATGAAATCTTGGTGGAAACAGGAGAAGCTCAGTTTTATAGAGGTACCATGGTTGGCAGAGCACATTGGAAAGAGGCAGCATGTGTGGCCTTTGCATTGGTGAAAGAGTCCCAGCTCTACGCCCTAATCAGTGATTGGTGGTAAGAGCAGCCACTTCCAGCACAACACTAGAGAGAGGGGGCTCAGGGTCTGCAGAAGAAGAAGGTCATTAATTGGATGAGACACCTCCCATGGGCCAGAGGTTCTTCATCTCTGCCTTAGACCATGCAGCTGACCAACTGGAGGGCCATCTACAGGTAGCTGCATGCCTGCAAAATGATAATGCTCATGCAACACGTGGTCATCCCAAAAAAACAAGAGAAGAACTGTCTTGATTTCCTGGTCCAGCTAGCATCACCAAGAGGAAATACCCTTGAAGTCTTACTCTCATTTTACCCTTCAGTATCAGAAACATGGGATGGGATGCAAACATTTTGATGGTTAAATACACCAGTGGGAAATAGAAACCAAAAAAAAAAAGGAAATTGGTTTGCTTCCAAGCCAAAACAATGACAAAGTAGCTCTGGATGGTTTCCCAACAAAAATCCACCCCAGCAACTTGATACTTTGGAAGTTGGCAACCTGTGATTCAGCTCCTGGTTGGGAAGTTATCAGCACTTCACATGCTTTGGCTGCCAACTTCAATTAGCTCTATCAAGCATGACCAGTGGTAAGGGAATGTGGGTGTCACAGTCAAAAACATCTGAAGGGCCAAAGGTTTCCTTGTGCCCTGTTTAGGCCATATCAATTGAGGTCAGAACAAATGCTTCTGACAGTCTTACTGACTTCTACTGTTGCTGCTGGTTAGCAGATGGACATTCCAGCAATAGGTGAAACCATGTTGACTTACCACTGTGTAGCCTGTGGGATGCTCCAGCACAAAGCGTTGTACTCTCTTTTGCCTCTTCTGGTACAGCCGGGAACCCCTGTTTATTGGCAGGGAGAGTTCCTCCATCATCAGATCCTGAGGGATGCTAACCTTCTTCCCTAAATCTAGCTGTGGAGCTGAAAAAACATACACAATTTCACACCAAGGCACACCAAAAAGAATAAGGCCTCAGGTGCATATGTTATTTGTTGTTCTTATGTACTTTCATGTCAGCTTCAACCTATGATGACTCTCTTAAAGGGTTTTCTTGCCAAAATTTCTTCAGAGAAGGTTTGCCCTTGCCACAGTTCCCAAAGTTACTTGATCTTGCCTGATGCTTTTTGCTTCTTCCCTAATTTAGGGTCTAAAGTTTCAACAGTATTCAGGATATATTTATTTATCTATATAGTGGATATGTATAGTGTCTCTGCCTCAACAGTTTGGTGAAAACCTCGTAAATGAGTGCAATGGGCTAACAAATCAAACTTACCTTGTGGCAAAAATGTTAGAGGAACAATTCAAGAATGATTTAGAGGACCAAAGAGGATCTGTTACTTTACCTCAGATCTGGCTCTTGGCCAGGGCTGCTGATAGGAGTTGTAGCACAAGAAAATATGGAGGATTATAGGTTCCTCAGTCCTAAGTATGAGATTATCATAGCCAAGAGGCCATCTTACCATCACCTTCTTTGATCTCTTTCACAACAGCTTGGACTGGTGTGTGAAGCTCTCTCCCGAGATCCAGCTGTGGAACAGGAAACATTTTCTCAGCTGCAAAGAAAAGCAAGAGCTGATCAATGTTTCTGTAGACATCCATTAAAAAACAAAACAAAAAAATAGTTCTGTTAGCGGTATCCAAATATTAATGCTTACTTCTAAACCTATCTGATTTTGGCAGTGTGTCTTAATAGGCTTGACTTTTTAAAATTCAGAACAACTGTGTTTGGTTCTCAGCCAAAATACTATCTTTAAAAATAAAAATAAAAATGTGCAGATGTCTAAAGTGTCCTTCTAGGCCCTAGGGATGAGTAACTATTAATTCTTCCCCAATTTTTATAAGGGGCCAGGTGCATTTATTTGACTTATTCATTCCTGTCCCATGAGTGTTATGATTCATGCCATGCAAACTCCATGGCTACCCTGGGAAATTTAATCAGTACCACCACACCCCCAAATCCTTGGTAATAAACAGGTGACTGTTGGAATGTGAGAGAAGTCAGATGCTGAGACCTTTGCAAAATCAGAGATCATGTCTGGGAAACAAATAAGGTCTGAGCAAATACAATAGCTATACAGACTTGCCACAGCCTCTGATACTGAATCATCTTTTCAGAAAGGATTTTTATACTGCCTAACCTCTGTTTCTCTCTTCATCCTCTGTCTAGCTTGATATTTGTAGCAGCATTGGGAGGATAGTGAAAGAGGGCTGGAGAAACACTGACTTTTAGCAATAGCAATAGTAGTTACTTTCTATACTGTTTATCAATGCTAGCACTCCCTAAGAGGTTTGCAATGTTTTTTAGCCAATTGCCCTCAACAAGGTGGGTACTCATTTTTCCAACCTAAGGAAGGATAGAAGGCTGAGTCAACCTGTAGCTCTGCAGGATCAAACTCACAACATTGTGGCTGCAGTACTGGCATTTAACCCCTGCACCACCAGGGCTCAGGACTTCTGATGTTGAGTTGCAGCTGCATGCTTGAGCTGAGATGGAATGGGATTCTGTTCTAACTGATCCTACTGTAGCTAAAGCAGGCAAAGTAAACAGCAGCTGCCTCCAGAATCACTCATTGAGCATGCATGAAGCAGAGAGAAAATTGGAGAGCAGATAAACCTGCCTCGCCAGCTCTCCACAACTTATTCAAAAAAGCATAGATATGTACATCTGGTCACCAAAATGGAAATCATAAGAAAAGTAGGGTCTGGTGAAAGAAAAAAGTCATTTTTGGATGCACTTGGGAAAAAGCCTTCAGAGGGTTTCTAGAAGGCTCAAAATATTTTTGTCTATTTATGCAAGGTTTACCTGACCTGGTTATTTCATTTTACATGAGCATATTGTTAAAACTGAATAAAAATTTGCTGAAAAATATTGAACTGCTCTTTATTCATGTAGGAACCTATTCCTATTCTTTCTATATTTTTCCTGCTACTGGCATCAAATAATAACACCCAGGGAAACATCTACTTTTTAAACTGAGGCATACCTGTAATGACAATGATATTGCAACATTGACTGACCTACAATTTATTTAAAACATACCTAAATGAACCAAACACATACCAGTAGGTCAATTACAATGCCCATTATTATAGAAAGACAGGATGGTTACTGGTGACATTGCTAATTATGCTGGAAATTAAAATCACATACATTATCCAATGTACATGTGAAAATTCTAACTACCACATTAACCTTCCCAGACATATTGCTGTGAAGTTAGTATTATTGACTTTGATAGAGTTTATTTGCAAGGAAGTCTGGTCATGATTTCACCATCCTTTTAATCTCCGGTTTGTTGTTCAGATAGAATTTGTATGTGAAAAGTACATTTCCTTCAAGAATCCACGGGCATTAAAAATGGTTGGCTTCATAACAGAAGCTGCTCCACTCTCTATTTCATCTCTGATATCATCTTTGAACTGTATCACACAAGGCAGGTAAGTTGCACTTAAAGCAGGAAAATAGCACCTTTTTTTGGGACATCACATTACCGCTTTCCTTTTTTTCCAGTGAGAGACCATTTAGAAAGTGTTTCTTATTACAATGGAGGCCATTAACAGGTTAATTCATTAATGTCCTCATTTATGAAAGGAATACTTTCCAAATGATCTCTTTGTGACCCAGACAGATCTGGGGTGCTTGTAGACCAATGGGTTCCAGTGCTATTTGTCAAAGGGCATTGCACAGCTCCTTCATCTTTCCCTCCTTGGTAGATTTTTTGTGATAAGAAAAAAAGATGGAAGATCCTTGTCTGTTCCCACAGTTTCTTCCATCTTTTGTTCTTATCACAAAAGGTATTAAATATGGAAGACAACGCCACCAAGATCCTCCATAAAAACGTGTGAATGAGGCCTGGCAATTGCACAATAAAAGCATTGCCTAGAAGCTCCTCCTGTACAGTTTGAGTTGAGCCAGATTTGCAGTTGTGAGACAAATACCGGAACTAAACTTCTGATATAACAACCTCTTCTGAAAATGCTTGCTTTCACAGTTGTCATGGAATTAATAGCAATTTTCTATTTTATTTGTTACATTTATACCCTACCGTGCCTCTTCTCCAGTCCTTCTCCCAGATACACATTTTAACGTAATGGAGGAAGTTGAATGTGTCAGTAAGGTTGAGAGTACTCCCATCAGGAGATTAGACTCTCCAGAGACTAGACTAGGGCCCTTTTTGCACCTTACCTTTTCATGCTGCTGGGTTGGGTTCTCACGTGAGAAGGCTTGGAAGGAACGCTGCTGTGTCCCTGCTGCTTCAGCTCCGCAGCTCCTTCCTCCTCATGCGAGCGCCCCGCCTCTTCCATTCGCAGTGCAGCCTGGGATCTCGCAGGCTGCACTGAGGAGAGGATGCGCGACTGGCCCAGCTCCCGAGGCACCGCACGCCAGATAACTGTGCGCGGGGCCCAGGAGCGATGCACGACTGTGCATCATTTTTGGCTTTGAGCCGAAAATGAAAAGGTGCGTGCACAGTCCGCGTCAGGCCCGTGAGCATCACGTAAATGTGAGTGCATCATGCAGACCGCTTCTCACATTTACGCAACGCTCAAGGGGCCCTTTTGCTTCAAAAACGCTGTGCGAAAAGGGCCTAGGAGACTAGACTGCTAGTAGGGTTAGAATGCTCAAAACAGAAACACCAGAATAAGATGCATCCATTTTCCTCTTGGAGTATCTGCTTCATTAGCAGAAGAGAACTGATAGTTCCAATGGTGGAAGGGTAGAAGACCTCCTGAAGAGAAGCTACAGAGCAGCAGAAATACTGGGAAGTAACACTGGCAGAGGATCTCTCAGAGACATTATTAATGACAATTTAACTAATGCTTGCTAGTACTCAAGCTGGTACTCCATGGAAGAAAGTAATGGTAAGCCACTTCTGAATATCTTTTATCTCAAAATCATACAGGCTTTTGCTAAGGAGGCACATTAAAATGTCAAACAACTACTGGGTAGCAGGAGCAGTGTGTGTGTGTGAGAGTGAGTGAGTGAGTGCCATGAGGAGTATCTTTCAGACATAACAAAAGTGGCATTTAAATTAACTTTTGTTACTACTGTGCAGAAGAAGGCAATGATAAACCACTCCTGAATGCCTTTTACATCAAAAACTCTATGATGAGGCAGTCCAAAATGAAGCAAGAGGTAGTGCAGGGAGAAGAGACTCCCAGATCAGAAGGCATGGAGTCAGCTTCTGGAGAAGAACAGAGGACAAGTATGCAATTAGCACTGTGGTTAATGATGCAACTGGACTCAAGTGAAAAAGTATGTTCAGTTCCTGACATGCACAGATGTGAAAAGAAAGTTAAAGCTGCACAATTCAGATAATAGGAACATGGAATGTGAGAAGTATAATCATAAAACAAGGGAAAAAAAGGACATAAATACAGAAACACTTGGTGTGAGCAAGCTAAAGTGGACAGGAATGGGACATTTTTAATTTGATAATCACAATGTTTTCCTCTGGAAATGACAATCTAAGAAAAAATGGGATGGTATTAATAGAAAGATGAGGTATAATAAAAGTAGCCAAGGGACACAATGCAAAAATTTGACCAAATAATGTCAATAAGACTTCCTGGAAAACCTACCAGTATGACCGTAATCCAAAATTATGTTCTAACTTCAAAAGCAAAAGAGGAAGAAACTGAAAAATTCAACTCATGTATCCAAGTATAAATTGATTATGTACCCAAACAGATGCTGATAATCAGAGGTGATTGAAATGCAAAAGTAGAAAAAAGAGTAGAACCAAACATTGTCAGAAAATTTGGCCTAGGATCAAGAATGAAGCAGAAGAGCAACTATCAGATTTTGTAAGGCCAACAGCTTGTGCACTGCAAACATATTCTGAAGGCCACTGAACAGATGACTGTGTAAATGGACTTTTAATATAAAAATGAGAGTAAAACTAGAGAAGAACATTAAATCAGTGATATTGCCAAAATATAATATAAAGGATATCTCTGTAGAATTTGCGCTGTTAAATATAAACAACCATAAACCAAGAATTATGGACTGAATCCAGAAGTATTATTGGGAAGTGTGCCAATAATAATAATAGCAATAATAATAGCAATAATAATAGCAATAATAATAATAATAATAATAATAATAATAATAATAATACTGTATCTGTAAGCCAAAAAGAAAAAAGAAAAGCCTCACTGCACACCAGATGAAGTTCTTTGAATGGTTAAAGATAGGCAGAGGAACAGAAGTCAAACATGACAAAAATAGGGTCAGAGTCGTGAACCCAATTCTTCAGTGACTTATATAGAGGGACAAAGAGAACTATTATGATAACCATTGCAAAGAAATAGTAGAAGGCATAAAAAAAAAGGTAGAACAAGAGACCTCTTTCTTAAGAGCTGAGAAATCAAAGTGAATTTTAAACCAAGAGATGCTAAATAATCAACAATGGAGCACATTATACTATCAGAATAAATTTAAAAAGTGATAGAGGAAGTAATTCACCAGTAAAAAATAGAAAAGAGATGAAAGAATGACAGATTCTTTCAAAGTAGAATCTTTTGAGGAAAAAGCTACAATTTTAGAGAGTCAAGTAGAAGCTGCTTTCAAAACATGTGCAAGAAAAAAAATCTCCAGAAACAGACGACATACGATAGAATTGTTTCAAGCTATCAAGAAACCAGAAAAAGACTTGGAAAGGCATCTATGAACAAACTAAATAAGCTCTTCAGCTTTTAGTATTTTGGGACTGAATACTAAAATCTCTGCCATAATGTTTCTGAATTCTATGCATGAAGGTGAAAGCTGCATAGTGAAGAAAATTGACAGGAAGAGAATCAACTAACCTGAATTGTGGTGCTGGAGGAGAGTTCTGTGGAAACCATAGAATGCCAAAATGACAAATGAATGGGTCTAAGAACAAAGCCGAAAGCCAGCATGGTGGAGTGCTTGTGTGTTGGACTACGAGCCTGGAGACCGAGGTTTGATTCACCACTTGGCCATGGAAACCTACTGGGAGACTATGGGTGCGTCACACACTTTCAGCCCCAGAAAGCCCTGTGATAGATTTGCTTTAGGGTGCATGTGTCAAACACAAGGCCTGTGAGCTGAATCTGGCCCACCAGGCCATTTCATGTGGCCCTCACACCTCTCCTGCAGCCGCAGCACTTCCCCTGCCTGGCGAGCCCAATCTCCACATTGTGGGCCCCCGGCTGCCAATATTCTGAAGAAGGGCTCAGCAGCTTGCACTGACAAACTACTTCTACTTCTGATTGCTCCTCTGTTCAAGTCTCACCATCAGAGCATTGCTGTGGATTATCATGGCAACACTCTGTGTGGCTCACAAGAGTTGGACAGAGGAGCAGTCAGAATACCACCAGCTGGAGGCCTACAATGTGGAGATTGGGCTCACCAGGTACTGAGAGGGGCAGGGGACAGAAAGATCCACAAGGGAGGGGGTGGAAGCAGAAAGAGGCATGGGGAGAGGGAGCAGAAGGAAGCACAGAGAGGGTCTTGGGGTCAGAAAGAGGCACACAGAGGGTCTTGGGGGCTGAAAGAGGCACAGAGAGGGTCTTGGGGGCTGAAAGTGGCACACTTTGGATATACTGACCAATTCTATGTCACTTTACAGAGGAACAGGGATCATAAACTACGATCAAATAGCTCCAAAATGTCCAAGAAAGGAAAGATTGATGTAGAGGGATGGGAGTTTAAAAACCAGTAATAATTGAACACAAGAGGCAATTATTTAATATGATAAAAGAGTAGATACATTTATGTAGTCTTACAGATACAACTGGCCCTTTGAGGGCAACCATAATGCTGATGCAGCCCAAGATGAAATTGAGTTTGACACCCCTATCTTACGGTCACTATAAATAAGAAATGACTTGAAGGCACACAACATCATCATCATCATCATCAACAACAACAACAACAACAGATGAAGCCTGAATTCTCACTAGAAGCCAAAATAACTAAACAGAGGCTATTGTATTTTGGGAGATGATGTGACTTATTGGAAAAGACAATACTGCTCAGTAAATCTGAAAACAGTAGGAAAAGAGGGAGGCCACACTAGAGGTGGCTTGACTCAGGCAAGGAAGCCAGGGCCCAGAGGGTGTGAGACATGAACAGGGTTGCTGACAACAGGGTGACTTACAGGTTTTTTGTTCGTCACCATAAGCCAAAGTCAATTTGACCGCATAACTAGTAGTGATTTCCCCTGGTGTACTCAAGTATTCTCCTCCCCATTTTATCTTCACCACAACCCAGTGAGGTAGGGCAGGATGGGGGCAAATGACTTTCCCAAAGTCGCCCAAATGCCTCAGTGAGGATTTAAACCTGGATCTCTCAAACCCCAGGCTGATACTATGGCCACCACACCCATTGACTCTCTAGATTCACGTGGTCTGCGTCTTTATGCAGTACCATCTTCCTATGGGCAATCAGTGGAGCTTTGTTTTGCAATGCGATTTGGTTGCAAAGATATAAAATAACCTGGAGCAAGTGCTATCATTTAAAAGGAAGAGGACAATCAGGAAGGCTTGGGCTTCTCTGTCCCCTGCTTCATGTGAGGCTGTGTTCTTCTCCTGTGCCACCAGAAACACCTCCCTCCATCAGCAGCAACTATTTTAAGCTACTGACCTGGGAGCACTGAGAGATGTAACCCTGATCCTTGGACCGTGAAGGATGCAGGCAAGGATTTTTGAGATAATGATCTCATTGGGGTTGGAGGCAGACAGACGTGCTCAGTCCAGAGATCATAGAGGCACACTGAGCAAGGGCTTACTTCTGTTCCAAGTATGCAAAAATTCCAAGTTTCATACCTAATTGGCTTGATTTGAGTTTTCCATGGAATAGGATTGCATTTATCTGGACAACTACTTCAGCTGGTGTCACCTTGCTAACATGCCATTAGCATAAACTGATATGCCTCTATGGTAACCTATTCATTTAATTGCAATAAGGTTGGGAGAAAATCTCTTGCAGATTAACTGGAAAATGGGCTTTTCTGGTGCTGGGTTTGTGCCACATGTATTTATAAACCCATGTGCCAGAATTTGGGATGGAATTCAGGAATTAAGCTCTTGTTTCCTTATTCTTGCCTCCTCAAGCCACCAGAATGGTACAGCTTTCCCCTCCCTCCCTAGTTGCTTTCCTTCTGCCCTTTCATTTATGAACCTCCAAATCAGCCTAAATAGTCAGATTCAGATTCAGCTCACATCAGCCTGCCATCTAGACATACCGGTCATTTGCTTTGCAGAGGAAAGATGAATACAACTTTACATGACTTCAGTCTTCATAGTAGCAGAGAGTTCTGTCTGTTTCATTATTTTTCACATTCAGTGTTTTATTTGTGAATGCAAAGTTATTTCAATTCAGTTGGTAAAGAAATTTGTACATTTTGGAAAGCCAATGGAAAGAAATGCACCAAACAAAAATCATCTCTGTTCTTACATTTTGTTGGCATCTGAATATGTGATATTTTAATTTTAAAAAGAGCTGGCCTTAGGAAACTCAACTGTTTTAGAATTATCCTTATTCAAGGAACATGGGGACAGTGTTCAATGAATAAGAGTATCTACTTTCTTCTCACAAATTCCAGCCTTTGAGGGTATATAATCACCTTCTTATGCAAACCACAAGTCTTTGGGTTGCCTGGATTGGGTGACTCGTGCTCAAAATTCACTACAGCCAGAGAGGTTTGCTGAATTTCAGTGGCACTGCCTTCCTAAAGAATGTCAAAGGGAATGTTTTGAACACACCTCTCTTAATGCCATAGGGCAGCCCAATAGGGAACTAGAAGGACTAGAAAGAGAGAGCACTAGAAACTGGAAAACTAATTAGCACTCAGCTAGCTGACTTGATCTAATGTTACAGGACCAACTGAGCTATGCATTTCATGGTTTAAATATGATCACCAGCTTAGATCAAGAGCATATTTCCCCTTTGCCGTTCTGTGGGGGCTGTCCAGTGTTCTGCCATGACATCTAAAGTAATGCAGTGCTGGAGATAGGACAAGTTTATCCTTATATATAGGATTTCCTATGCTGGAATCCTTTTCTTGGTGAATATTCATCAGCTTTAGATGCTGGGCTTTCATACTAATCTTTGCCCATCTTTCCTTTGACTAGGTCTAGTTTCCCTGTCTAGACAATGCAAAGGGAGTTCCTGGTCAGGATATATCAAACAGCTGTCAATCTTCCCTTTTGTCTTCTACCTGTTCAGGGCCATTTTCTGAAAAAGCTTTCTGGCACAGGAATAATTTTTCATAGCAGCCCATTCCAGCTGTGGAGAATGGCACCTCATTTTGTGCACCATTTCTCTTGATTTAAGCTAATTGCCATTCCTTGTCAAATTCCGCATGTTCGGGAGAAGATGGAAGGTGAAATCTCACTTACAGCCCCTCAGTTATATCAAAGCCTTCACACAGCACTATAAAAACAGATGAAACACACCACCATGCTACAGAATTGGATTTGTTAGAGGCTGGAAGCCTGCCACATCCATGCTCTCTGTTGCCAAATCCAGTACTTTTCTCACCACCAGCTGCTGGCATTTCCTCAGTTTATTAAATACCCACATTTCAGCCTGATAAGAGTTGTGCTATGCACTCCAAGATAACACCTGCTGAACACTCTAATCCTCAGGAATATGCATGTTATATAAGCAATTAAAAGATGCCATGCTTCATAATATCCAGAGTTCACAAAGTTGTCTCCTCACAGTATCTCCCTTACCTCTGACACCCTCTGAAGCAAGATATAAGACTTTTCCATACCTGTGGGAGCCTGTTCTCAGGCTTCAGTAAAGTCCGGTTGCACACTCTTGAAATGGCAGGTGCTTCCTAGGTGAGGATTAGAGCCCAGAGTTGGTTTCCTCTGAGCCTTTTCTCACCCAAGAGATTCTCCAAGCTGTTGCTTTCCAGCTGTCCTGAATTTTGCCACCCTTGCAGCCCTGTCGATCTCATCCAGTTGAGATTCCAAGGGACCTAATCCTTGTTACATCAGAAATTTATTTCTGGCTGAGGGGTGTGGCCAAAACAGTCTTTGTGAGGAGAATGGGCAGCAACATGGGACTGACAGCAAAAATGTGGCCGCAGTATCTGTGTTGTGAATAGTAATTTAACACGTAGAAAACATACCATTCAATATTTTGCAGATGTAAACCAGGACACATGTGGTCAAGCAACATCAGTGTGTGGTCAAAATGGCAAAGGGTATTAATGTGGAAGAACACATAAGCTAGGAAGGGCTCTACCAGTTCGCCGGAGCCTACTGGGAAAGGAAAATTCCAGCTTTTCCTGTCCTCTCCCCACTGAGCTGAGTGCAAAATATTTTTGCATTGTGAATTCAGTTTGCAGAAACTGAAGTAAGTTGGGAGAAAGGGGGAAAGTGAGAGGAGAAAAGAGCAACTTGGACATTTTAAAAGCCTCTGAAAAAAGCAGGATGGCAGAGTATTACTCAGGATTGTCCCTGTGACACTAGGACAGTTGGAGGATATGAGAAAACATTAGAAGGTGGTGTGAAAAGCCACTGGTGAAAGGCACAAGAGCAGGCCAGGCCAGATATTTGTCTCATTAGTTGGCAACTTGATGTACAAGGTCAGGAGTCTTTGTCAAGACTTATGTCAAAAAGTTTGTCATTTCCTTTTCCACAATAGACTTGTTTATTTTGGCGTATGCAGCCAGCCAGAAAAATATGTGGATGAATATAATTTGATATATCTAATCTTCATCTTGTACATTAGCATGTTTCTTCATTTAAAGACAAAAAAATGTTTTCTGCTTAAGATGGTTTTAAACCTATGAACTAGGGGGTCAAAAAACAAAACAAAACAAACAGAGCAACTAAAGGGCTAACTACAAGTTAAGAGTAGGGACTGTGCCAAGATTCAGATGCTTTTGGGTTGCAACTGCTGACCTTCCTTAGTATTGGCTATGCTGGCTGCTAGGGCTGCTGGGAGTTGCAGTTCAATCACATCTGAAGGGCTGCACAGTTCATATTCTTGCATCAATTCAAATTGATTCATATTATAGTCTCTTGGAACTTTTTTTCTCTTTAACATGGAAAACAATTTCAAGAAAGGGGAATTCAGTGGAAAGGAGAGTTTTCTTTTCCAAGTAGTATGTCCCAACTGATTTTTCCCTAGACATATATTCACATATATCTTTGCCCTAGACATATATTCACTTTGTTCTTTTTCATAATTGGGAGGGAGATTGGCACAGTGTTTCATGCTGTAGGCTGTATATATACAGCTTTTTAAATGCTAAGGACTGCATTCCTTAGCATTAACATTTACATTAACATTAACATGGGGGCTACAGCTAGACAGTCAGTGAGACCAGAGCTGAAAAGTAGATTTAAATTCAGGATACATGTGGCCAAGCAACGTCTGGGTATAGTCAAGATGGCAAATCTGCAGGGATGCTTTTTTTTTCTTTTGTTTTGCCAGCATCTTCACTTTCTCCTCCTTGTACTGATTTTAATAATTTGTAAACTGCCTTGAGTCCCATTATTGAGGAAAGTATGGGATATAAATGAATAAACATGTAAACATGTTGTCATTTAACAACAACAATGGTTAGCAACCTTTACATGTTTATACCCATTAACTGCTACTTTGGACACCTGCAGACTTTCTGATTTTTTTTTTTACTATACCCACTCTTTTCTAACATCACATTTTTTCTCATTTTTTAATCTCTCTTTCATAAGACCATGTGCTTATGGATAAGCAAATTTAAATACAGATGCTTTTATATTTTACAAAGAAGACTAAACTTCTTTCTTTTCTCTGGTAGATTCTATGTGTATGTGTATATGTATGTCTATATATGGGCATGGACGTAGGACTGGCTGTTGTTCAGCTTGTGCCTTGCCAATTTGATTATTCTGCTCAAGAGGTCCACCATTATCTCTCACATTTTCCAACATTCTCAAAGGTGTTCTGCAGTAGATTTTAGACAGTAGAGATCCAAGTTTTAGATCACTCAATGAAAGCTTAGAAAAATTAATCTTTTGAATGTAACTTCCCAAAGACCCCTGCCAAAAAGGCCACTGACATGCTGACCAAAGGATTCTGGGTGTAGTGCACCTAAAAAATAACTTTCTTCCTGAGTTTCAAAGTGTTCCACAAAAGTGTCTATTGAGCAGCACATGTTTTAGTACAGAGTCTGAAACCCAGCATTTGGGACCTGAAATAGTCTATAACCAGCATGGATGTTTGGCATAGATATGGAGAGGATCTGACCATTTTTGTTGTGTGTGTATGTGGGTCAACTACAAATCTGCATGCAAACTGAAGACAAGGATATGTGGCCTGAAACGGTTCATAACTACTATGGCTGTCTGATGTAAATTGAAGGGAATATGGGATTGGGAAGAAAGTGTTTTTACACACCTCCTAACTGGAATGCTTTTTCAAGCTCTGTGTGGTCTCTTGCTTCCTACTACAATGGCTCAAGACTGGAGTGGAGCTGCCAGCAATGTTGCAGACTGCAAAAAATTCAGTGTTGCAAGTTGCCCACCTCTCCTGTACTGTACTTATTAGGTTGTGGTGGGCATTTGCTGGAGACTGGTGACCCAATCTTCTGTCACACTCAGGGAGACACACAGACTTTAAAAAAAATGGCAGGGGATTCACCGCATTTCATGTGTTACAGGCTGTACTGCTTTGGTTGTCAATTATGAGGCCTGGAAATAAGAGTGGAATGCAGAAAGCTCTCTCTCTCTCTCTCTCTCTCTCTCTCTCTCTGTGTGTGTGTGTTACAGTGACAGCCCAGTTCCAGGCAGAATGCCTATTCAGTGGTAAACAAGATATGAGAAGGCCCACCATATTTGATCAATCATAACCTCACAGCAGGTGCGAGCTACAGAGAAATGGTTGATACAATCTGATGGAAGACAGTCAAAAGCCAAGAGCTAAGTATACCTGGTTCATTTATATTATCTCCAACAATCCAAGAAAATGGATTGTTGGCATAAGCAAGATTCACTAGAGATCTCTTATCTCATTGGACCAGATGGGACAGCTGATAGACTGGGTAGAGGCTAGGGGGAGAATGAAAGAAGCTGAGAAGAGAGAGAAAGCAGACTGTTTGACAGTTTCCACTGTATGAAGACAAGGCTGCAAAATAGCTTCTAAGTCATGCTGTTCCTGAAAAACTGATAAACTGCCTAGACATGCTGATAGATATTGCTGGTAAGAGAAACAACTAGACTACATTAAAATAGATATATTCCCATTTTGATTATAATGGACAACGGCTATAGATAGTTACAACTATCTAACAGACGTATATAGATATAGTAATGCTCAGTGATATTAACCCCTGGAAGCCTGTGGGTTCACAAATGCCTGTTTGGGGATATATAATTCTATATACTATATATAGATATATAGTTGGGGATATATAGATGGCATTTCTAAATGGATAAATGGCTCAACTCCCCTAAGAAGCCTGCTAAAGAGTCAGAGAGATAGAGGTTTAATCCTTATGTAAGTATACAGTAATATCATACTTGCCATATCCTGGAATATAATCAATGTATAATGTCTCACATGTAATGCAATGTAATGTGATGAAATAAAGTGCCCAGACATTGATGTCATTGATGTGTCTGTGTTATTCCTGAAGGGCACTGTATATGTTTTATCACTACAATTGCATATAATAAATAGCCTGAAAGACTGTTAGACAGCCTGCTCATTCTCCCATAAGACTATCCTGAAGCTCCAGTACTTAAGAATGCTTCAGTGGAGCATTTATGTTAACTCTGCCTGTCTGGTTTTTACCACCATCACAAGTTGGATGGTGGGGCAGCCAGAAGGTGATAATGGACCACACATATAATACAGATTAGCTGACAAATATCAAACAGCCCTCCATCCCTCAGTCTAGAGAGGGTATCGAACAGCACCTGTTTCATCTTCATCTCTCAGTGTGTTGCCCTAGCCTTATAGGTGGAGCAAAAATATTGTGTGGAACAATCTGATATGAAATAATAAATACTGCCGTATCTGTCATCTGGTGACATACTTCCCACTTACCTATCTCTTAAGACTGAGTGATTGTGGGTCCTTGTCACTTATCAGCTAAACTGGATTTTTTTTTCCTGAGGTTCCATTATCATCTTCTGGCCACCTGCATGCTCAGTTCATGATGGTGGTTTAACCAGACAATCATAGTTAATTTAACATCAACAATCCACTTAAGCATTCTTATCTATTGGAATCTCAGGATAATTACATGGGAAATGAGCAGGCTCTTGGATACTCTTTTAAGCTGTTAATCTTCTTGAGCATTGTTAAATCTTAACAGCATCTGTTATAACTATTAGCATTTTACCAGGCATCTGTTGCACTCATAATGAGACATGAATCTATTTTATCATAAGCCTAGATAAAAGTCTTGGATGTGTTGGCAGGTTATCAGTCTATCAAGAACTGCATGGCATGACGGTGACATGATTGTCTTTTCTTCATACTGTGCATACTTGCCAAAAGGCAGGCTAATCTGTGGCTTTGTTTTGGTTTCCTTTATTCTCTTCTTAAACCCACCCAGAATATAAGTTTTCCAATCAAAATAAATCAAAACAAAGTTGTTCATCATTCCTTATGCTTATCCAATCAAAACAAAGTTCTTTAAATATAAAAGTACTAGGACAGCCTACCAAGGCTTCACAGAGGTCTAATCAGCAGTTACTGGCAAACAGTGTTTGTTAAAGCAGTCCAAAAGCAGTCCAGAGCTGCCGAGTCTGAATTGGGAGAGGCTGTCCATGAGCATTATCCATAGTCCAGGAAAGGTCCAAGGTTCAAGGTCCAAAGTCTAAAGAACAGGAGCATATAGCCTTAGTGTTCTGGCCAGCTGTGGCCTAATTAATGAGCTCTTCCTCTTCCACCTGCATTGGCTGCCTTAAGTACTATCTCTCTCATGTCTCCAGGGTGTGGCTGTTGCGAAGAGTCCTGTCTGGGTCCTGGGGCAGGGGCATGACACCAGGCGCAGTTGGAGTCTTTGGCTGTTGGCATCTCTAATTCCATCAACCATCACAGCACCTACTAGTATGTTATTCTTGGTCAAATCTATTGGACACCCTTTTATCTTGATTACAGTTGAACACATTGCATTTGCTGAAGTTTATTACAGATCACATCTGCTGACATCCACAGTGTGAAGTCATATTCTACCATGTCTCACTGATATTTGAGTACCGGTAGATGTTTTCCCATCCTTAAGCTGAAGTTAAGTTCTGACTGATAAATACACAAACTCTAGTACCTCTGGCTTCTTATATTATATCTTATATGATATAGGCTATAGAATATTACACTCTGTACTTTATAGGTATAGTCCAGGCTGCAAAACTGGCATCCAAAAATTGCTGGCCTGTAACACTGCCTTCTCACATAATTGCAGAACCAAGATGACAATTTTGGGCAGGCTGGGTCCTATTAGTGTTACTGTTTACCTCCTTGATGTAGGATCAAAATCACTGTATCCAACTAGTATGACACTTATTACTGTCCTCCCATCTGTGAAGGGTATAGAACAGGCTACTGCATTGCCAAACATCTTATGACATAGAGATTAAAACTTGTTGAATGTGATCCTATATGGCACAGCATAGCACAGTAATTCCGCATGCATAACTACACTGGCCACTTGACACCCCTTAGATTTACTGATGAGCCACTGCAGCCACTAATGGACATTCCACTAGAGAATGGTAGAGAGCAGGGGAAGGACTAGCAAAGCATCTGGCAATATCTCTATAGTGAGATGTAGAATGATTAGATTATCTGCTGAGATCTATGTGGGTTCTCTCTCTGATCCTGCCCCCCATTATCCAACAGCCACAATTTGACAGGGGGAGGAGTGCTTCATTGGCTCAATGATAAATTGAAGGCAGGGCCTTGGTTGTCGTGAAGGGTGGAAGGGAATACCAACCTTCCCAGTGGCTACACACACGCATGCGCGTGTGCACACACACACACAGAGCATGCATAGGCATAAGGTGTGTTTACATCTGTGTAACCACTAACAGGATGCCAGCTCTTTTCTGTATAGTACCGCACACTGAGGAGTTGCCTGCAGCTCATCTTTGTGGGTTTATGACACTGTGTGTTTCTTTGAATTTCCCCTGGTGATCTGCTTCTTCTAAATGCCTTAATGTCCATGTTCAACTGGAGCACTAGCAGTTTTAGGGCCTTATCACACCAAGATATCATACTGCCAGAGCACTAAGTTTTTCCTGGTTTAGGATCAGTCCTATCACATGATGTTGTTGCTCATCATTAGTTATTGAATTGCAATCTGTTTGAAATGTGCCCTTTTTCATGCTGTAATCCGTTAATGACCCCCTTTCCTGCAACAATCCAGTTAGCTGGGGGAGTGTGGTTTCTTCATAGTGCTCCCTTCCAGCTGATCCGGTCAAGGAGATCTTTGCCCAATCACCTTCAGACCAATCATGAGGTGTGGGGCAGGGAAAAAGACTCAGCAATGACACTATATAATGCAGAAGAAAAAGCAGTGCAAATGATGCTACTCATCCACAGATGTTGACAGGGTGTGATAGAAAGTGTTAATAATATGATACCATCATTGGAATGGCTATAGAACAGTGGGATATTAAGGTATGGTATGATAAAGCTCTTGATCATTTCTGGATTCAGCTCACCTTCTGAGAAGTCATTAGTATATTTTTTCACTTTTGTTCTTTCAGTATTAGATGTGGTGTTACAACAGTCTTTAAACTGATCATGGCACCCAAATGTTCATGCTAGGCCATACCACTTGTCAGACTTCCTTTTTGTCTATTTTGAAGTAGGGCTGTCTTGTGGTAGGTGACTTTGGGTGGGGTTTGTTCATAGTGGGTCTCTCATAGCTGTGGCCCTACTGATAGTGAGAGTGGAGCCCATGTTGCGTATTCTTTTCATGGCTCTTATTTTAAAAAACCATCTTCCCAACCCTAACTTCTCTGAATGCATTGATAAGCAGCATGTTAGGAGTCCTTGGAAATGATGTCATGTCACTTTCAGTTGCCATTTTCAGCTGTTTTTTTTATTGAAAACATGTATGATGGGAGGGGTTCTCAGCAGAGTGGAAAAGTTAAACCACTGCCCTTGCAGGTGTCTTTTCAGCTATTTGGGCCATTTTGGGGTGAATGTTGCCTCCAAATGGGCCCAGATATTGTGGGGGGATTTTTAAAGGCAAGTTTAAGGAAGTTTGGGAGACTATTATTAGGGCTTCAGAACTGTGAAAGTGAGGTTTAGGATTCCAACTAAAACATGGCCAGACATCATTGTAAGGCATCTTGCAGAGGTGGACATGTTTCAATTTGTGCAGCCTGAGAATGTGAACTGAATCACTGCAGAGGTGAAAGTGACCACATGTATACTGGATCCTTGCCCCTCCTGGCTTCTGAAAGCATTAAGAGGGGGACAGGCCAAATGGGTAAGGGAAGTAGTGAATGCTTCACTGCAGCAAGGGAAGTTTCCATCCTGCCTAAATAGGCTGTAGTGAGGCCATTACTAAAAAAAGGCCTCCCTAGATCCCACCATTCTGAATAATTATCAACCAGTCTCTAACATTTCATTTTTGGGCAAGGTTCTGGAGTTTGTGGTGGCCTCCTGGCTCCCAGGGTTTCTGGATGAGACAGATTATCTAGATCCTTTTAAACTGGGCTTTAGTCTTGGTTGTGGGATGGAGACAGCTTTGGTTGTCTTGGTGGATAACCTATGCAGGGAACTGGACAGGGAGAATGTGTCCCTGTTGGTTCTGCTGGACCTCTCAGCAACTTTTGATACCATCAAACATGGTATCCTTCTGGGCTTGGTTCTGTTTTGTCCCCCTTGCTGTTTAATCAATATACCAAACAAACAAGCAAACAAATACAAACTGCAGATCCACACATTTTTTTTCTTTGAAGAATCTATCTAACACATTCAATCAGTATAAGCAATTATAGAAGCTTCTGAGTAGAAGCATGGGACAAAAATATGGACATAGTAGCCTATGCCTTGGACTATAGGCTTTCAGATGCCTTCAACCAAATGAGACATGATTTTCCTTGTGTTGACTATTGCCCTTCCTCTTCTCTTTTTTCTTCTTCACCCATTTTGTGGATCCACAGTTTCAGAAGAGAGTGAGCTATGTCTGTTGTATTACTGTTTGTTGTCAGCAGAACCAAAGAGAAGGACCATTTCCTGCAGCTGTTAGAAAACTGCTCCTTTATTTTACAGTTGTTTGGAAGGCTGACGCTTGTTTTCTTCTCCCCTGATGCCAGGCAACGTATCTGTAGAACTGGAAGAATGAGGCACCCGGACAGCCTGCAGAGGTGGCATGTGGCATTACTCTTCTAGCAATAGCTCAGAGCAAAATAGCTGATTTGTTGAAAGGGCAGAAAAGGAAACTTCTCTGTGCTCTGCAAAAATTGTAGTCTGATGAGATCTGGAGGGTCATGGTTGCCCATCCCTGGTCTAAATCGAATATTTGGAACTCACATGTGAAACATGTTATATCTATTGGTTTATAACGGGGTAATTTTACTACATCTCTTCCAATTGTCCCAATTTGTCAGAGAAAGGCTGCATTAATCCTCTATTGTCCCATTTTTTCCAGCTGCCTTTAAAGCATCCCGGTTGCTCCCTCATCCTCCCAACTCTCTTTTTGGGTTCTAAGTATAAGGCCATTTCTGCATGGGACTGTTATAGCACTGTGATTCCACTTTCAACATCTTATGGAATCCTGGGGTTTGCAGTTTCATGAGAGGTCCTGTGCGGAAATGGCCTAAGAGTAGTTTGCATTCAATTATCTTAGGATGATGGGGGAGAGGATGGTGTGGAATCCTACCCTTCTCAATAGGCTCAGGCAAAACCAAACTGGTGCAACCTCTCCTGGCTTGTGTGTTCTTCTACATCTATAGCTTTTGGTATCTTGACCACACTCCTATGTTACTTGGCCACATGTGCCCCCATTTTCCTGTGAAATGTTGGAGGTTATGTGTCTCGGAAAACCAGTGTGGTATGTTGATATGAATATTGGACTAGGATTTTGGGAGACCAGGGTTCAAATTTCCACTCAGCCATGAAAACCCTTTAGGTGACTGTGAGCAAGTCACATTTTCTCAGCCTCAGAGGAAAGCAAGAGCAAACCTGTGAAAAAAATCTTGCCAGGAAAACTACATGAAGGCATGTAACAGCACCACCAACTATACTGGATCCTGAGGTGCTGGAATACAATTTGATACATAAATTCTGGGGACTTTTAAGCCCAGATGCCAGTCTGAGCCTCCAATATGCCCATTTTCAAACATAAGGAAGGAAAAAAAATACATGTACATTGTAGCACTGTATCTGTTTGAAGTTGAAAGCACTGGTGTGAACATTCAGGACAATAAGCTGTGTTTCTCCAAAAAAGTCCCCATTCCCCTCATCTCATTTCAACCAAATCAGCATATATTTATAACATAATATGATGCAACAGCCCACTTAAGGAGTAAGACACTGAAAAGAAAAGCAGATGATGACATAATTATATATTTCATGTCCAAGCCATCTTCAAGAATGTCATGAGAAAGCCAGGCCTCCTCTTCACCAGATAGCCAGAACTAAGCCAAGCCTCTCAAACACTGTGGTTGCCATCTTGTGGTCACTCTTCATCACTGTATTTTTAGAGGTTGGAAAGGTTTTGAGACATACTTTAATGGATATTTTCAGCATTGACTCGTTTAAATTTTGAAGGTCTCTACAACACAGCCCCCCCATTCAGTCCTGAGGGTTTCCTGATGAAAAGGATGTTCTGAATTCCTCTGGCAGGGCATTCCAGTGTCTTCATTTAAACGGAAAGGAGTTTAGGAAGATAATATGTTAAGAAACACCACTAGCCTAGATTGGTTATGTACTTACCAGAGATGTAAATAAGTAACTCTCCTGGGCTGACCCTCCACACCCACCATAACCCCTTTCACAAGTTTTTGTCACCACCTTAGTCACTGGCAGGAAGGGGTTGGAAATGTGATCCTCCTTACACCCCAGTCTGAAACTGAATGGATCTCTCTCACCCACTCTGGCTGTTGGGGTGGAATTTATGTACGTTTTCAGTACAACTACGTAGTCTTAACTGAATACAAAATAGTTATTGAATGCATAACTGGAATATTGAGTAACTGCCCTATACTCTAAGGCCATTTCCACACTACACTGTTATAGCGCTATTACTCCACTTTCGACATCCTGTGGAATTCTGGGGTTTGTAGCTTACTGAGGCCAAAGAGCTCTCTGGCTGAGAAGTCTAAAGGCCCCTCCCTAAACTGCAGGGTTCCATCGGACGTTGAAAGTGGAATAATAGCACTATAACAGTGTAGTGTGGAAATGGCCTCAGATCTGAGCCATCATGGTATGAGAATGGTGAGTGCTGGACTAGGACTTGGGGAGACCATGTAAACCCGTGGTGACCTTGGTCAAATCCCACTCTCTCAAGGCCTTATCATACTACATTGTTATAGCCAAGGCAATACTGCATGGAATCATGGGAATTGCAGTGTAGGGAGAGGCATTTAGAATTCAGCCAGAGGGCTCCAGTATCTCACTAAACTACAAACTCCAGAATTCCACTGAGTGCAGCCAGGGCAGTTAAAGTGGAATAATAATGCTTTAACAGTGTACTGTGATAGAGACCTCAGTTTTAACAAGAAGCCAAGTGTCCTCTGAGCAAATCTTGCCAAGAAAATCCCATGATAGGTTCAAGTTAGGGTCACCATAAGTTGGAAACTACGTGATGCTCACAGCAATTAAAACTTTTTTTAAAAAGAGGCCTTAGAGGGCTGCAGGCTGCACATTTCCCACTCTGATACTGAGAATGAGAAGTCCATCAAGAGAGGCATTTCAAAATTTCTCAAGGGATCTGAAACATCTCAGCAAGGCCCAAAGCCTCAGTGGATATGTTCAATGCTTTAAATGCTTCAAAATTCTTTAAATTGTTGTAGATATATTTTAAATACCCAACAACATTATCAACGTTGTTCAAACATTGTTCAAAAAACCCCTGTCCACTGCATCCTGCCAAACAAATTGTTTTGAGTGCTTTTTTTTAATTGTGTACAACCAGCATGTTTGCCAGATACAGCGTACGTGTTTATGCACTTAAGATCAGCGTTTTAAGGAGCATCTGTAATATTTCTTGTTATGGAGAGAAATAGATAGAATCTGCTTAGCTTCTGCAAGCTAAACTGCTGTTAAAAAACAAAGAACAGGGCCAATGAAAAGATGGAGAGAAATTCACCCTAACAGCATTTCTGCGTAACTGAATATGCATACAGAACTACTGAAATAACTCCCATTTATTTGGCAGCCTCTGCATCTTCCTTGCCTAAGAGAACTCTATCAAGTTCATGGAGTCACCATAAATTGACAGGTGACTTGAAGGTACACACACACAGAGTGAGAGGGGCTTGTGGGTTTCATTAAAAGGCTGTCACCACACCACTAATGTGGGAGCCACCAGCAGCGACTTTGGAGGGTTTTTGCCTGTTGATGACTTTTCTTCCCTGCCATATGTCAGTAAGCTCTTGGAGACCACATGGAAACATGATGAAACAAAGATTCTTTCATTGTGATGGATACTTTGGTTCTGAAATGATACATGACAACCAGGCTGTGTGGGCTAATTTCTGGTTTTATTCCAGAGCTTGTTATACAAAGGTGTGTGGCAAAGTGCTAATGCAAACAGAATCTGGTGAAGATATAGTGTGAGCCCAATATGTTCTCAGTTATAGATGTTCAGCATAAATAAAAGCTTCATGCTGAATAAAAAGTCACAAATACCCCCTAAGTAAGACACTTGACAATAGTTAATGAACAACATGTTTTCCCTCAAGGAATTCCTTGGTGTTTCTGATGAATTAAGCTTCAACAATGGCTATCTGTAACAGCTGGGTTAGCAATACCTCCTCCTGCTTGTTCATTGTCTTCTGGGAGGCGTTCCCAGAGAAGCAGCAATACCTCCTGCCATTGCACACCTGCTTTGCATGCAAACGCTCTTGTAAATTGTAGAACAATTTTGCTCATTGAAAGACTTGCAACAAATGCTGCTTTCTGAGGTCTCTCAAGCACAGAGAAGGCAAGGCTTCTACATGTTTCAGCTGTGAAATTTGACTCCAGAGGTGTGCATGTAAGATCTGACCTCTCATTTAGAAGCTCAAAGCCTGGGGATTAATAATTTAAGGTACAATCTTATACACATTTACCTGAGAGTAAGTCCCAATGAATTCAGTGGCATTTACATTTGAGTAGATGTGTCTAGGATTGCACAGGAAGTCACCAGCTGGAGGTATAGGAACAACCAATCAGTCTCTGTTTCAGCTTCTCTGCAACTTTCTAAGCAGGTCATATTTCTGTGAAATGCTGCATGTGGGATACAGAGCTTGTGAAAGTTACTTTTTAAAAAAGATAACTCCCTCCACCAGCATAGTCAATGGCTTTGCTAGCTGAGGAATTCTGGAAGTTGTATACCTAAAAGTTACTTTTCCAAGCTCTGATGTAGAAACTGAACAGATTTTCTAAACCCAGTAAATCAGCACAGAGAAATAGATTTCATATGTCTGTCCAACAACTTGCATTAATTGTATGAACAATCTAGAAACAGCTATGGGTGTAACAGTTTTGTTACAGAGTATGAGTAAGTAATTGTTTACATACTGTATCTGAAGACATTATGAGGCTTTTTTTAAAACTGGTGAATATTTTGAAAAAAATCTGTTATAAAAGGTTTTTTCCCCTTTAAAAAGCTTACATTGAAAAACTGCATCTGACTATCTGCTTGTCATCCCGTTTCATTTAGAATTAGAAACAATTGTTCCTACCAACAAAGAAATAAATCTTCAACTTACATTTAGCAAGACTGTGTGCATGTTAAGAAGATGGATAACAGGCTACAGAACTTGAATCCCTGGTGCTTGATGATACTTAAGTTTGCTGTAACACAGGAATTATGTATGATCAATGCAATCACACTATGAGATGCTAAAAGAGGGACTCTGTATTTTGTCCTTGCTTTCATCTCCAGTCAGTTATTTCATCAGCATTGATCATACTTGTTCTCCTTGTTCTCCACCTGCTACATTATCTCCTCAGAGGAAGAGGAATGATCTGATAATCAGAGATAAGGCACGGCATGGTAATAATTGCTTTTTGGACTAGACCTCCCAGAATCTGCCAACCAACAGGGCTGGTGACCATGCTGGCTGGGGGATTCTGGGAGTGGTCATCCAACAAAAGGAGCTTTCCCAAGCTCAGGCATGAAGCACCCTGACAGAATTCAGATCAGCAATTGACAGAGTGCACTTTGCACACATCAGGGCTACTTGATGGCAACCAGCACCTGAAAATGAGCCCCCTGGCTCACTCACAGGAGGCATTCCATGATAAAAAGGGGGATCAAGTAGAACCTGTAATATCAGGAACAGGAAGCACAACTCAGCCACCTTTAACCCCCCCAGCCCCCACTGCTTCCATTATAACCTTCTGTAGAGCCTACTGTTTTCTCAGCCTTTGGAAGTAAAGTGCAGCTTCACATAGCACTACCTCAAAGACTGCCTAATGCAGGGTGAGTAACTTGTGGTTTTCTAAATGTTGCACTGCAATTCCCATAAGCTTTTGCCAGTACAATGTTATCTGAATGTTATCCTCTTTCTTTGGCTCAGAACATCCTTTCCTTCCACACTTAGGCCTGCATAAACTCCACACCTGGAAATGCAGAGAGAGGCTTCTTTTATGCTTTCTTTTAAAAAAATTCTCTGTAGAGGAAAGCAGGGGTATGGGTTTTCTTCCTAAATACAGGACAGGAATATGCTACTGTTTACATATGCTTTGCATAGCTGTTTCAATCTTCCTACACAGCAAGACCTTCAAGCTGCAAGCAGGAGTGCACCTAGAGGATATATGGCAAGGAAGAAAAAGATGCCCTTAGAGATTCTTGACAGCTCCAAAGTTTTCTCTTAACACCTTCACCCAGACTGGGGCCTCTTTCCCACACCCTCGACGACATGCAACATTTCCTTTACTTACTAAACAGGAGCTTCCTCAGTGACTTGGGCAGAAGCTTCTCTGCTAGAGGGATTTCTTCAGAGCTTGGGAAAGTTAATGTTTATACTACAATTGGCAGAGCTTTCCCAGCTGTAGTCCAGTAATGTAACTTTACCAAACTTTGGCTATCTTTCTGAGAAGCACAACCAATAGTATACTTTATGCTTAGCCTTCTCTTAGGACCCATTCACACAATTATAACACTATGATTCCATTTTAACTGCCACAGCTGCATCCTTATAGCTTGTAGTTTGGTGAAGTGCTAGAGCTCTCTGGCTGAGAATTCTAAGTACCCTTCCCTAAATTGCACATCCAAGCACCCTACAGGATGTTGCCATGGCAGTTAAAGTAGTGTGAAAGGGCCTGTAAACACATTGCCACATTGCTCTTCTTCGGACTAAAACCATTCAGTGGATGTCATGAATCTCTAGAGGGCACTATTAGCCTTTCCTTGCTGTTTCTTCTCTTCCCAACTCTCCCCCACCTCCAAAAAGCCATCGCTACTTCTTCAGGGACACACTGACTGCCCAGCAGAGAGCTATGTGAGAGTGGCACCTGATGCACCATATGGTCCCTGCCTGTGGGACTGAAATGTATCACTTTGGCCAATCAGTCACAACAAGAGGCCTCCGTGTGGGATTCAGTATGTGATATTCCTCTCTCCCTTGCCATTCCTCCAGTGAAACCAGAGCAGAGGCAGGGTATCTGTTTAACCTCCAGGCCCAAGAAGTCAAACAGCTGCAGAGCAGCAAACAAATTTTCTAGCACTGGGTGTTCTTACATCGTCCTTTTCACGGTCTGACAGTGCTGAGTCAAGACAAGAACGCCTGTCCCTGCAGTAGCGAAATCTCTCCTTCCCTGCTCATGAATCTCTCCCATGGCCAATCACGGCCATTCCCAAATGATTTCACAGGCCTCAAATTTGTACTGAGACTCAATGTTTGTGGTGGGAGCTGTAATCTGCTCCCCTGCAAGTAATGCTTCCAATCTTTGGCAGGCAGCCTAAAGCAAAGGGTACTGGAGAGCAGCACCAGTCAGTGTTTTGATCTGTAATCTGTGAGGTCGTCAAAGAAAATAACCGCATCTTGTTGGTTGATCTCCTCAGCAATATGCTTGGGAGCATCCATACCACATAGGAAGCTGGTAGCAAGAGAAAACACTGGTTCTTATAGCTCAGTGTTGTCCACACTGCCTGGCAGCAACAGTTTCAGACAGGAATCTTTCCCAGGCCAGGTAACTGAGCCTGTGGCCTTCTGTACACACAGCAACAACTCTACAACATATCCCATGTTCCTGTAAGTTCATAAAAGCACAAGAAGAGAATCATGCCGAAGCAGACTGAAGGCCTACATCCTCAAGATTCTGTTCACACAGTTGCTTATAGGAAGCCCACAAACAGGACAACAGTATGACCACACCCTTCTGCTGGCACTCCCCAGCAAATGATACACAAAGACATTCTGTTTCTGGTGCTGGAGGGACTAGTGGCTGCTGATAGCCACAACCTCCATGAATCTGTCCAGTCCCTTTTAAAGCTGTCCAGTGTGGCAGCCACAAGCTCATCTTACGGCAGTCTAGCTATACATTGTATGGAGACATACATTTCACCTGTTGTCTGCCACTGTTCAGATTCAGTGGAAGATCCCAAGTTCTAATATTATGCTCCAGAATGTAAGCACCAAAATCTTGTCTGATACCCACAATTCCCACATGGCTCCAGTAATGCCTGTTTGGCACACTTGGTTTTCTGTTGGTTCATCCTACACAAAATAGACCCATTGAATCACCAGTTGAAGAGTGAGGCAACACATAGGTAAGTTCAACTAATTCAACAGATCAACTGTAGTCAGGACTAACAACAGGATTTAGGCTTTGGTTACCTATTATGCCCTACTTCTCTTTCCCCGACTGGAGCCTTTGAATTGTCCTTGCTGCAAAGCAGCACTGGGAAAGAAATGGTACCATCTTGGTACCATGTGATCAGCTTGACTTACTTGTACCAGATTATTTCAAGGGAAAACACAGCCTCAGCTCCTCCACACAGACACTCAACTTGATTTCTTACATAAGCTAGAAGAAAACAAAGAGGAAACTGATAGCAGGCCATTACTTTGTTTCTGGCTCACCTTGCTTTAAGACTGAATCCACATCCTTGTCTCTAAAGGTTACAGGGATAAAAATAGAGGATGATCAAGGGCAAGTTGAGGAAACACCTGATATGGCCAATATGAGATAACATGATATGTCCTTTGCCAATGCCAGCTGGAGCGTTGTCTACATGACAACATATCACTCAATGTACAGGCAAGATAGAACATGGACTTGGTCTGGATTGCCAGATCTGAGAGGTGGTTTTATCAGGACAAAGCAAAAAAAGGGAAAGGCAAGATCTTTTAGCAGGGAGGGCAAATGGAAAGAACAAAGCAAAGCAGGAAAGGTGAGTCTCACAGGAGTGCAGTAGGCCAATCATAATACCACATATCTACCTTTCTACTTTGTGGTGGGAACTCTTACCAAGGATGGTGAATATTTATGTTATAGACCAGTGCTTCAGATATAAGCCTGGTCATTTTGCAGTCCTTACAGCAAATAAACTAGGTATATTTGGTGGGTGCATTACCTGCACCAAGACACTTCAGGCACTTCAGGAGCAGCCTCACTGAAGTTCTGTTCTTCTTTTTATATTGCTGTCTTACACTAGATTACTAGACTCTAATAAACTTGTGTGTGTGTGTGTGTGTCCCTTCAAGCTGTCAACTTATGACAACCCCATGGATTTCATAGGGTTTTCTTAGACAAGGAATACTCAGATATGGTTTTGCCACTTCTTTTCTCTGAAATATAGCCTACAGCAACCCTACATTCATTTGCAGTGTCCTATCCAAGTACTAACCACAGCTGACCCTGCTTAGCTTCCAAGATCAGACAAATCTGGTGCCCTTAGGATATTTGGGCTAAGAGGTTTAGAGGGGTTTTTAACAGCCAGACACTATCCTGCTGCTTTTCAGTGTCATGAATAAACAAATAGTCTGCAGAAGGATGGTTGGAGCGGGGGTGGGGGGTGGGGGGTGGGGAGAGGCAGGAGGCTGACCATCAGTGTTGGTCAGAAATCCCAAAATCTTAACAAGATGCATAGTCCAGGAGTATGTTGCTTATGATCCTTCTCAGCTTAAAAGATCTATATTTTGCCCTGTGCTACTAACAGTGGGGTGGGGGAATAAACTCGGGACACCTACATACTAGCAGGTCTCAGGTCAGGCCTCTGTTGGAGTGGGTCCCTCTCCTTCCAGCAAAAAGGATATTTACCAGGTGCTGACCTGAGGCATGTTAGAGCTTTGAAATAGTCTTGTCACATGGTATTCATCATGCTCCCTTTGAATGCTATGTGAATAATAATTTCCCTGTAGGAGGAATCTCAGATTTTGATTTTGAGTTTTTGGGATTCTGGTAACTTTCTAGCAATTGGACTCACATTCTTGTTGCATAAAATGTCTTGATTGCTCAGGTCAGGGAAAAATGCTTCACTCAAGTGCCACCAACTGAATGGGTCAGAGTGTGCAGCAGAAGTTCCACGATGCTAGTAGAACCTAAGGGCCTATATCGGATTGAAAGTTCTACCTGGAGTAGACCCATATCCTCCAACTGTTCCAAAATGTCAGGGATAGCACCAAGTAACCCTCTGCCACCCCACTTTTTCAGTTGTTTTGAAAATGTCCCAGTTTGTCTCTACTCTTCCAACTTTTCACCTTTGTTTTCAGCTTCAGTTGCTACAATCTGAATTCAAAGTGCAAAAGTAGTTTGCACCCAATTCACTCAGAGGAGAGGAGAAGTGAGGAGAGTACTGAGTAGTGAGGAGGAGAAGTGAGGAGAGCTCTTCCCAGTAGACTCAGGCAAAAGCAAACTGCTGCAGCTCCTTCTGGCTTGTGTACTCTTATTCATTAATAACTTTTGCCATCCTGACCTCATTCTGATGTTGCTTGGCCACATGTACTCCAATTTCCATCTGTGAAATGTTGGAGGGCAGAGTAATTCCATGGATTTAATTCAACTTATGTAACTGTTGATGTATCAAGTTTCTATCTCTTAAGTGGGTCTACTTTAGTTGGGACCAATAGTTGGATTTAGGCCTAGAACTGCCATCAGCACAAGACGTCTGCCAGCAGAACTGCTCAGTTATGTGACTGAAACATGTTGTAGGCAGATCTGCTTCACAAAGCTAAAATGAGGCAGAATTGTAGATGGGATGTAGATGGCACTGGGGAGGAGCACACTTACAACCATGCCCCCACACTCAGATCACAACCACACACCCTCTGCAAATTTATACCTGGCACACAAAGTCTGCTGTGCACTGACTCTGCTAGTCAGAAGGTGAAATTAAAAATAGCCTCACATGCACATCAATATTTATCCTGCCCATGTCATCACAAAAGAGTAGAGCATGTAATGCAATGCAGCCCTTAACTGCAGCTGACCACGACTAACACTGCATAACCTGAATACTGTGCCTTGCTCTACTCCATCCCAGCAGCAGAGAGCAGCACCTCCTAGAGAACATGGCTCCCTCCCTGTCTACAGGCAACATAAATTCCCCTACTTACAGGTAAGCAGAAGGCAGGCACTATACTCCAACCACTGCCATTGCTGGGCAAACACCCATGGGCAGGTTGGCCATGCAGGATCATGGCCTGAATGCCGAAATGGAAGAAGCCATCACCACATACAGAGTTTCACTGCAAGCCACATAGGAGAAGGAGTACATACACATTCACAGTCAATAGTGTTTCCTTTCAGCCCTTCCTCCATATCAGACGCTGATCAGTTCAGGCTAGAGCTTGGGAAAGCTCTCTTTTTGGACTACAGCTCCCAGAATCTCTCACCCACTGGCCATATTGGGAGTTGTAACCCAATAAAGTAACTTGGTCAAGCTCTGATTGAGGCAATTACTATGCAATGTGTCATGTGTGTCTTTTTTCTTTTCTTTTTGCTAGGAAGTAAGAGATGTGGAGCTCTTTCCCCTTCCCAAATAGAACCCAATTAAAGTTGACTTCACAAAGGGAGGACTCTTATGGGGTGGCCAAGAAGCTTGAGGGGCTCCTGTGTGGATCAGATATGTACACAGAGCCACCAGGGGAGATGGGCTGATTGCCTCATGCAGGAGCCAATCTAGTGGTCCAAGCAATGCTCCTACAGATGCTTGTGCCATTGAACTTGATACACTGGGGAAGGGAGGTTCTGTGGCTGTGGCACTGCTTTGTATATTGTGCATGTTGTGATACAGAGGCATGTTCTGAAGAAGAAGATAAACCTCCAATTGCTTAATCAGCTCCCTTTATATCTGTGGATATAACATGTGGGTATCATTACCAGTACTGTTCCTTTGGCTGTCTTTGCAGGGAAGATGCCATTCTGACTCCCCCACCCCCTTTTGCACTCCTTCTTGAGCATAATATTGGAAATGGTGGCCATTGCTCTGAGATAGCAGTGGTGTCTCTGTCCCTCGCCCTGCACAGCATGATTAGGGATTAGCCTTGCTTGAACAGTAAGTAGCTCAAGTCTGTACTCTCTCACCTTGTAGGCCAACATGTCCTCCCTCCCCTCCAGAAAGAAGAACATCATGAGGCCTTCTTCTTCTCTGGGTTCATAGGCTACCTAAATGTTTATCAGGGGGTGGGCAACATGGATGGATTCTGAGATTTTTTTTTCTGCCTGCAGAAGTCTCTGGGAGGGGCAAAGACTACAAAGATAGCAAAACAAAAACAAAAAACAAAAACAAAACAAAACAAAAAAAGGAAAGGAAAGGAAAGGAAAAAAAAAAAAGAACAAAAACTCAGAGTGAGCCAGAAGTCTGCTCCTGGTTTTCAGAAATAGGGACCAAGATCCTGCATCAGCAGATGTAACTACAGTGACAGAATTCCATCACTGTAGTTATGCCTGATGATTCCATGCCCCACATCTATCTTTTCAGCCAGGCAGTGCCTCAGCTGAAGGGTTTATGAGATACTGGAGACTGGGGCCCTGAGAAGTTAACTCTACAGTACTCTCCTGGGTGTGGGGTCACCTTGAGAACAGGCAGTTCAAGAGATCTCTTGGGGTCTTTTTGCAATTGCTTCTCTCAATGCACCCTGTGACCAGGAAAGCACTGCACATGTCATTTCCCCAAAAGTTATCAGATCATCTGGTTTATGATCTCATAACTACTGAAGAGGATCCCACCTGTTTTTTTGTTTTTTGTTTTTTTTAATGTTAAACCATGCAAGGGCCCCCATGACCTGAAGGTCAATCCCCATTCCTGAAGGCTTCTAGGAAAGGCAGTTTGTTTTGCTAGAAAACAGGCAGTCTGAGGGAGTCAGAAAAACTTAGGACTGTAAAAAGACAAAAAAACAAAAGAGACTTAGGGGCTGCATGAAGCCCAAGGGCCACACTTTGCCCACCCTTGATAAATATAAAGCCAGGCCTTTTACTTGGACAAAATGCTAAATCATGCAGGGGCAGCTGCTGAGTGGGCTTCTTGTCCTCTGTTTTCTCATTCTGCTCATTCCCTTAGGCAACTGGGGAGGAGACAGGATGGCCTTGTGGCCCCATCAGAGCAAAGGAGGAACAGTGACAGCTACAATGGAAGGCAAGCACAAGGTTGGCCCAGGCCTTTCCTCCTGGCCTTTTGCTGACAGTCTGCTAGGGGTTATGCTGCAGGCTCTCTCGCTTTCTGTGTTTGTGCCTCTCTCTCCGTGTTGTCCTCCTCTTACAGGAGATTTTACAGTTAGAACAAAAGCAGTCAAAGCCATATTAATCTCTCTTGAGAAAGGAAGTCTCTGGTGGCTCCAGTCCAGTGGAGATAGATAAATCCGAGCCTGTAAAAGCCAAATACCCAAGCAAAGGCAACAATGAGGGAAGGAAATATAAGGGAACCTATGGGATAGAATGTCAGCCACATTTTCCTCTGCTTAAGGCATGTCTGCAATGAGAAGCCTTTTCCACAAGTGGACTGGTTTTATTCCATTCTTCTAAGTTCTCCTATAAAATGGCAGGCTTGTGGAGAAGGTATGACATCTTTGGAGACCGAGCACTTTCCTCCAGAGGCTACATCATATTTACTGGAATTAGGTGCCTGGAGAGCCCGCACAAATATTTTTATCAACAGGTTTCATTTTTTCAACAGATTTCTAGTTCCCTTCTGCTGTCCTACATTTAGGAGGAACAGGGGGCTTCTGCAGGAAGGCTACCCCGCTTCAGTCTCAGGCTTCCATTCCAACCTCGAGGGCAAATGTTGAAGCTACGAATACTGGGTGACTTGATCCCGGAGTCTTCAGAGTCAAGTGAGATGTCTGAGTTGGTGGGTGAGAGGGATGTGTAGCGCTTCACTGGGGAACGTGGCCTCACCTGGGGAGACTGCAGGGGGCTTGTGACAGTTGGAGAGCAGGTGCCCACATTCTTTGGACTGGGACATGATGATTTTCTGCTCATCTTTGCTGGCGCTGTGAAGATCCTGTGACTATCTAGGACTGTGTGTTTTGGAGACTGAGCTGGATCCCTCTGGGAGACAGAATGGGAACCCATTGCTTTTAGGCCATTGTTGGATGCTGTTGCATTGAAGAGCAAGGCCCCAGAGTTGGCTGGCAGAGTGAAGTACTTGTTCCCATTCATTCGCACTGCTTTTGGAGACTGTAGTGGGCTTTTGTAAGTTGGTGACTGGTTGCCTACCAGCCTGGGACTGTTGTTTGATGATGCACTGATTGGTGGAGGTGCTGTGGAGACAGGGAGGGACACACGTCTGTAGCCATCCATCCTCTGTGGTCTGGGAGACTGCAGTGGGCTTGAGGAATGGTTACCCATACTCTTAGGACTGCCGCCTGAGGATGACACATTGGCAGATGTGGCAGGAGGGGTGAAGGGTCGGAAACTCTCTATACCTGTAGCTTTGGGAGAAGAGCTCTTCCTCCGCGCAGCATTGATGATGTTTCTGGCCAGCAATGCCTGCATCTGACGGCTGGACTTGGGATCTGTCTCCTGGCGAAATGGAGACAGAGATCTTTCACTGCATGAGGGAGACATGGGGGGAGGTGGGGTCATGATGCTGGTCGCTTGGAAGGCATCCAGAAGCCCCTCCTCGGGCTCAGAAGTGGGTGCTGGGCTCACCCAGCCATCTAAACTGCTGGGCTGTCGTCGCAGCAGCCGTGGAGTCCATGTTGGGGAAGCAGGCAGGGATGCCTTTCTTTCCTGTAAGGGAAACAGAAGTGAGGGTTACTGTTCTGTCTCTTAGAAGCAGAAGGAGATGGTGGACAATCTCAAGTAGGCATTGTAAAGGGAAGCATGGCCCCAACAGCAGCACAAGCACAGGATTTCTTTCCCAGCTGCATCCATTCCTTTCTGGGCAACCTTGGACAAGGTTCCTCCCTGCATTATTATATTCCATGAGGTCTGCAAATAAAATATCTTGATAACATTGACATTGTGCTGCATTTATTTCTAAGAAATCAACAGAAAAGGATTGAAAACAACATGGGGAGAGAAAAGAGTAAAGCTTTTATGTGTCATCCTGCTTTAATCCAGGCTCAAGAAAGTTCCTAAAGTAAATTGATTTTATCCACATGTTTTGATGTCAGGTGGGATAAAAATATATAAATAAACAAAGAAATAAACTTTGCAGTTCCATTTTAGAGTCAGTGAAGATACACACCTGCATGTTTGAGGGCTGTATTGAATTGATGAGAACTATTCTTAAGTCATTTTACCCACTTAGAACTCAGCTGCTTTGCTTGACCATTTTAGGGGGAGGCACATGAAGGAAAATTATTTTGGGGAGAAGAAAATCAAAGTATATGTCATCAGTTTTGCTAGAAAGCCCTTAGGTGCTTTTTGATATTTTGGGAAATTCAAAGTTGCCACAGTCATAAAAATGGTTTCCTTCTTTGCCATTTAACATGATCACCATTATAATAACAAAGATGTTTCAATTGGGAGATTACTCCCCCAAGTGTTCATTTTATTCAAGAAGTATGATGTTAAATACAGTTCCAAAGAAAGGGTGGGATCTGCTGCATGTATTTTCAAAATACAGTTATAGTGTGCCATTCCACAAAAACCTATTTTAAAAATTGTGCTGCAAGGCACCCTTTTTTCTTTCTTTCTTTCATTCAGGTTTCTAACATGTGAGGCTGGGTGAAAGAGGGAATCTGAATTAACATTCAGGAGCATAATGTTGTACCCTTTAACTCTTCCATTTTGTTAGAGGCAGTCCCATTGTCCCACTTTTTCAGCTGCTTTTAAAATGTCCTGTTTTTTTCTTCTCCTTCCACTTTCCCCCTTTGTCCTCAGCTTACTTCAATTGCTGCAAAGTGAGTTCCAAGTGCAATAGTAGTTTCCTCTCAGTTAACTTTGGAGGGAGGGGAGGAGAGGAGGCGGCGGCAGAATTCTATACAACTGTAGCCCCTCCTAGCTTTTTTGTTCTTCATTAATAACTTTTGCCATCTTGACCACATTCTGATGTTGCTTGGCCATATGTCTCCAAATTATCATCTGTGAAATCTTGGAAGGTGTGTGAGGCACGGTGTGAGCCAGGAATTATACCATGTATTATCTCTCCCGTACAATTCAGTGAGGCCACATCTCTGTCTGTAACTATAAAAGTAACCCAGTACAAGATCAAGCAACACTACCCCTGGGCAGAGTTGCCCCTCCCGAAACTGCAAACCCCAGGATTCCATAGGATGTTGAAAGTGGAATCATAGCGCTATAACAGCCTAGTGCGGAAATGGCCTAAGTCTCAGCCATATCCTTGAGACCCCTTGAGCTCAGTCAGTGGCAGCTGATGGTGAGTTGGTGAATTCACTTTAGTTTGAGCTTTAAAGGAACTATTAGCAGTGCTAAATTCTATTCCTCAAATAGGTTCAGCACTTTGGATAGATTATCTGAAGTTCAGATGAAAGTGCAGAGTGGATTTACTACCTCACTGTCATGGAAGGCATGAGCCACCATGGGCACAGCTGCAATCATTGCAGTACTAGGCTTCTCCACAACAATATATTATTGTTGCAATGAAAAGTATTTTGGGTGGCATGGTCTTGAACTGCATGGGCAAATAAGAGCCATTCATGTTACCAAAGACCTGCTCCAGTTGGAGATGAAAATGAGAATTGTTCGGCTGATATGGGTCAGTATTGCTGCCTGCATGTTTTAGATTATCCTTGGTAGAATAGCTATGGCAGTTGTAATGCTGATGAGTACAGTGTAAAATCTGAGGTGTTTTTTTTTTAAGTTGACTACAGTGGGATTTGATTTGCTATAACCTGACATTAATGCACAGGTATAATAACCATTTGCTTAGAAGTTCTCTGAATATAATTGACGCATGTGGGTGGCGCTGTCCAAGTGTGATGTGTTCTCTTAGATTAGAGGAATGGATATGTTGTAGTTCTTCTTACGTCATATTGCAGCTAGTTGCAAAGGAACACAGGAAGCTGCCTTACACTGGGCCAGTTCATTGCTCCACCCAGTCCATATTATTGTATTGTTGACATTAAGTGTTAGCAGCTCTCCAGACATGAGTATTTCTAGGCCCTACCTGGAGATGGGCACAAACTTACAACTTGTATATAAAACATGTGCCTTGTCCACTGAGCTATGAGCCCTGCAGCATCCAAAAGCATCCTAAATGATAAGCAATGGACATCTCTAGGGGGAACGAATGTATTGGGAGGTTGTGATACTTCTTACTGTATTTCTTCAGGATTTTTTTTAAAATATCCAAATAATGGCTGAGAAGCCACGTTGTAGCTATGCTCTGTCTCCTCATCTGAGCCCCTAAAGCACACCTTAAAAGCCAGGCAGCCATACATAAGAAATTGGCTCTGTGGCATTGGTGAGGGGGATGCTGAAGTATGATGCATCCAGCCCCTCCTGCCAGCAAGCTGTGGTGCAACAAGTAGGAGCAGGAACCCCTGTGAGGTGCTCTCACAACTCTTTGTCACATTGTGGCTTGCTAGTAGGAGGGGGCCAGACCACTTACCAGTACTGCAGAACTCCTTCAATAGGTATGGCTGCCTGGCTTTTAAGGTGCATTTTAGGGATATTTGTGGTCATGCCAATGGTGCCATGATTATAAACATTAATACAAAAGCATTGCAAGCTTGTCAATCAAGCTTAAGACATCACAACTGCTTAAAAACATGCCAGACACTATTTATGTTGTCCTGGAATATTTTCTGACATTACCTGGCACTAGCTGCAACCTTTTATTCCCACCTTCAAGTCCATATCTTTGTAATTCAGAGATATATCAGAATAAAAAGTATTTTGCAATCTATTCTCTTAATTTGGGGGGCAGGGGAGGTAGTGCCTTCATGGTACTTTTTTACTATAGCAGAAAAATTCTTACCTTTTAAAAATCAAAGAGGAAAATGTGCTTCATACCATAGTACCACCTCAGCAAACAATGTCCTGGTTTAAAAAAAACTTAAGAGGAGCCCTAGTGGAGATCCAAGAAATTGCTACAAGCAGCCCCCTAAAAGAATGGAATGAATGGACATGGAGGCACCAACAACCAGCAAATCTGGCAAAATGCAAGGAGCTATAGTGTGAGAAGTCTGACTTCAATCTGGATGAGCCCATTGGCTGGCTTACTGTATGGCACAGCACAGCACAGTAATTCTGCAATAGTTCTGCACCACACTGGATCAATGCATCATCTTTACAGCAATTCCATGGCTGGTGGAGAGTGAGTGGGACAGTAGAAGCATCTGGCTATGGCCTTGTAACCAGACGCTGAATGATTACATCATCTGGTGAGGTCTGCTGGGATCCTCCAGAGGTTTCAATGGATGATGTAGACATAGCCTGATGTTTCTCTGATTCCCCCTCCTCTTCACAAAACAGCCACGGAGGGTTTACAGTGGCTTACTGATAAGCTGGGGTGAGGGAGTTTTGGCTGTTGTGGAGGGAGGAAAGGCATACCAACCTCCACAACCACCAAGAAAAGACATACAGGCTTAAGGTGGACTTTTGCAAGCATATGCCACCAACACGATGCCAGTCAATGTCAGGTTAATGTCAGGTTAAATGTGGTTAAATTTTCCAAATGGTAAGAGCAGTTGGGCCACATAAAACTGCAAAAGGAACCAGAATCTCCTCCCTCCCTCCCCTCTTATCTTAATCCTTTCCCCTGTGTGAATCTCTTTCCTTTTCACAGCATGTTCCCAGCCCTACCAGCCACCTCACTCAACTGTCTATTGCTTGTGAAAAAGCTGACACAGGGAACTGAGTGGTTGGCTGATAGTTCTGTGCCAAGGATTACAGACTTTTAATTCATGCTCTGTATCCCACCCAGAACTACATCAGAGCAGAAACTATTGGAGAAAAGTGCTTACATTTCCTTTGCTTCCAGTGCACTATATTTTCTATAGAGCCAACCATCCGCCCTTAGCTGTTGCTATATCAGCAAAAGAAAGGAAATACAGACCTTGCCAAACAGAGGAGTCCAGACATGAGGCACCTGCCAAACCAAAGGCATTTCTCCACCACCTTTCAGCAAAACCCTTCATGTCCGTTAAGCTGGGAGCCAAAACTCTGTGAAACTCATCATCCCTGACACCATCAGAAAAATACTACAATAGTCACATGAAGGGGGAACAATATTAGGGGTGGACAACTTTGATGGCTTTAGGGGTCAGTTTTCTATTCCTAGGAACCTCTGGGGGCCCACACAGACTGCCAAAAATGCTTTAAAAAATAGAAACAAAAATGGAGGTGACTGAAAGTGTACTTCCAGTTTTGAAAAAGAAGTTAAAAAGTGTTGGGAGGGGTGTGTGTGAGAGAGACCTATTTAGCTGCTTCTGGAAGCCTTAAGGAGAGGCAATTTTTATTTTTTGGCTAGAAGGGGAATTCCATGTGTGACCCCAGGGTGGCACTCTGCCCATCCCTGAGCTAAAATAATGCAGTAATATAGGTTTCAAAAGTTTAGCTAGTTTGTTGCATTCCTCAGGCACCAGTTAACAGCTTGCATGTGCGGACTCATGTCAGGGCCAGTCTTGACCTTGGAGGTATTGTGAATGTTCCAGTATTTGGAAACATCTGGTCTCCCTCTTTTCTTTTGACCCTTCATTTCTAGCACACACCCCTTCACCCACACCTCCTTTTTCTTACCCTCATCTACTGTTGCAACAATGGTAGCCATTCTGGTGGGACAGCTGCCACAGTCCCAAGCTGGAGTGTAGCTACTGGGAGGAGTAAAATGGGGTTGTTGCCCTTTCCAAATAAAAATCTCCTTCAAATTCTTCTTCAGTCCCCAAGTTTGTAGGATTGCAGAAATTTAAAAATGTAGCTGAGCATTTGGAAGCACAGTTTAGACATTCAAAGAAAAGGGGCAGGCAAAATTACCAAGGGAATGGGAACGGAGCAAATGCAAGAGTTCAGGATGTGATCTATTTTCACTGTCTCACTCTCTGCAATCCTAGAAAATTGCAGACTGAAGGAAAATCTTCCTTCCTCCCTCCCTCCCTCCCTCCCTCCCTTCCTTCCTTCTTTTTGTGGGGGTAATGCCTTAATTTTGCCCTCAACCCTGTAGCTTCCCTTCTGCAGGCCACTGGCCCTGTTTGCTGGTACTGGAAGGACCTGCAGTTTCTTGAGGGACCAGGCTTGGAAATGTGAGAAACACTACCTGAACTGTTCCCACTACTCAATTACCCCTTGGGCCGGTGTGCTACAGGTGTTGTTTGACTACTACGACCTGTATTATATTTCAACCCTGGCTATGCTGACTAGGGATGACAGAAGTCATGGTCCAACGTCCTCTGAGCAGCCAAATTTGTGAACCACTTAGTCTTTAGTTAATGCAGCTCACATTCTCAGAGCTAGAGAACATCTGGCCCTCCTGTGGGTCTGCCTTCTCCACTGGAGAAGACCTCTTAACTCAAACAATTTTTATAGCAAGTATTGACTTATAATTCAGCAATGCATTCAGTGTATCTACTCTAGTTGGGACTACCAATGGAATTTAGCCTCAGTTATTGCTGAACTGCAACTCCCATGAACTTCAGTCAACACAGTCTATGATGAAGGGTGATAGTAATTGTAGTCCAATGGCATTTAAAGGGTCCTGGGTTCCTCAGCCCTGGTTTCGCTAGTTCTTGCCAGTGCCACTTTTCTCACCTCAGCCTGTCTGTGGAGCAAGCAAGTGAGGGAGTTGTGATGGGACTCACCTGGTGGGAGTCATGAAGGTAGAGGTGGTACTGAATGAAATCCTTTAATGGGAGTGTTTTCCTTGAAGGCTGCATGCATTAGTATAGTTTCAGTATGGGCATTCTCATCCAGCTGTATTTATTCTTAATGGAGTTGTGAATGTCAGTGAAGTTCCTTTCACTTCTCTGCAACAACATCCCTTTTGAAAAATGCATTCCTTTTCTGAAGTTGGGTACTCCCTTTACTTGGGCTGAGAGGTCCAGCTGGTCTTGCTTCTCTTTCCTCTTTTAATTTTTAAAGGCATCAGCAGGAGGAAACACATCTGCCATCTGCTGCCACTGTGACAGGGAGACTACTAGACAAAGACCAAATGAAATACTGGGCTGCTCTTGAAAAGGTGCATAGACCAGTGCGAAATGACTGATAATAATAACAACCCTCTCTTTAAAATGCAGAAGAGGCTGGCAGGTGGGTATGTGAGTCTCCAGATATTGTTGGATTGCAATTTCCATCAGCTCAAGTCAAAACATCCCATGGCAAGAGAGGATGGGAGCTGTGGTCCAACAAAATTTGGGAGAGCTGCATGTGTGCCCATCCTTATGCAGAGTGTGTAAAAATACTTCCATAAATGTTCTTGCCCAGAGACAGTAAAATAGTTACCGTACTTTTGGTTTCCTGATCCAGCCCATTGCAAGCATCTTCTAATGGTACCCCCAAGAATTTTTCTATTACATTTTAAACTCTGCAACTCTGCCCTGAAGGAAAAACATTGAATGGATGAATGTGTCCTTACTGCTTTGTTCTTCAGGGCGTTCCCTTTCGTGGCCTTTTGTAACAAGGCATTCTGTGGTCATTCTCCCTTTCCTTCCTCAGGAAGATTGTGAACCCAGATAGATTTATTCTGCTGAACTCCAATCAGCAGTAAAGAGCTCAGGTTAATGGGAAACCATGTCTGAGTCTGTGTCACTCTTCCAGTGAACAACTCTGCAACTGAGCTAGGGGGAGTAATTTTGGGGGACAACTGCTCTCAGTATTCCCATCAGCATGGCCATTTTTTTTTCTTCCCTTCAGAGAACTGTCACATCTAAGCAAAGAAAGATGTCAAAAATACTTTCTTTCTTGTGTGGTAACCTCTGAAATTGGGCAGTGAGAAGTGTTGTTTTTATTTTAGGAGAGAGGCCACAGGCCTGATCACTAATAGTGACTGGAGACTCTCATGCCAGTGAGAGTCCAGGTTGCAGTCTATATTTTAGAAGAGCTATCCAGGGTGCTGAACTATATCCCCCCTCCTCAAATAGGTTCAGCACCTTGAATAACTCTTTTAAAGTTTGGACTAAGACTCACCAGTCACCACTGCTGCTGGCAGCATGGCTTGAACAATGCTCACTCTCCTGACTACTGCTAAACTGTATTTCAACAGCCATAAATGTTTTAGGAAGGGAAAACGAAATGCACAAGTGTAAGATAGCTAACATCTGGCTTTAAAGCAGTACAAGTGAAAAAAAAATATAAGGGTCTTAGGAGATCACAAGCTAACATTTATCAACAATGTATCATAAAAATCTCAAATCCATAAAGCAGCAATACCTTTATTTGGTCAACTCCAAAGCATAAAATATATTTAGCAAGCTTTTGAAGCTTCAGGGGCTTCGTCATCAAGCAAAGATATTAAAAATCATAAGGAGAAAAAAAAATGACAGTGTTAAAGTCACAGGCCTACATTCTGTCCCAGATGTTGCTCAGTTGTCAGTTGAGATGGTATTTAAGGAAACCTTGAGAAATTCAATGTTCTCTGCCTAAGAAAGGAGCAGTTAGCTTTGTACAGGACAGCGACATCTGGATCTCAAGGGAAGTTACTTTTCTATTGCTAATGGAGCAACAGAACTTTTTTTTTAACCAGTCTTTTATTGCCCTTTGTCCCTGGTACTCACCTGGCCAAGAAGGGCATGGCCTCTGCCTGCACTGAAATCCCTCCAGACCATCTTAACTGACAACAGAGTAACATTCAAGATAGAATGTAGGTCTGTGACATTAACATCAGATTAAAGATTTTTAACATCTTTGCCTGATGAAGACAACAGTGAAGTTTCCAAAGCTTGCATATTATATTTTATGCTATGGAATTAGCTAAATAAAGGTATCACTGCTTTGTGGATTTTTGAAATTTGTTGTTCTTTCTGCATGGCCAACCAACATGGCTATCTCTGAATGTGTTTCTATGCATCAATGATGTGATACAGAGGGCAAAAAAAAAGTCAGTGTAATTGTAGTCTACATCAATAGGAGCATAGTGTTCACATCAAGGAAATTGATACTTCCACTGTATTCTGCTTTGGTGAGATCTCCCTGGGAATACTGTGTTTAGTTCAGGGTACTGCTGTTCAAGGGTATTGACAAGCTGGAATGTGTCCAGAGAAGGGTAACCAAGATGGTCTAAGGCCTGGAAACCAAGCCCTATGAGGAATGGCTCGGGGAACTAATTAAGTTTAGTTTGGAGAAGAGAAGTTTGAAAGCTGACATGATTGCTATCTTTAAATATTTGAAGGGCTGTCATGAAGAAGATGGAGCAAGCTTGTTTTTTGCTTTTCCAGAGACTAGAACATGAATCAATGGTTTCAAACTGTAAGAAAGGAGATTCTATCTAAATAACAGGAAGAACTTCCTGATGGTAAAAGCTGTTCAACAGTGAAAACATCTGTCTTGGAGGGCAGTGGAGTTTCCTTTTATGGAGGTCTTAAAACAGAGGTTGGGTAGCCATCTCTCAGGAGTGCATTACTTGTATATTGCTGTCCCAGGGTTCCCTTCCAGCATTATGATTTTCTGATTTCCCTGAATAGGACACACATTTTCTGTTTTTCTCAAATGTGATGGGGAGAAAGAAGAGGCCACTAGTTTCACAGAACAATAACATTCTTCACCATTGATTCATGTTCTTTCATACTAGTCTAAATCCATCTGCAGGTTCCAAATAGAATTAGACCCACTAAGTCAATGTGAACATAGTAAATCATCACTTTTGCAAGTAGCATGGATACAGTGGGTCTGGTCTGGAGAGAAATGGGATTATGATCAGTTGAAATCACATGCAATCACTTCTCAAAATAGATTGAACTCTCTATCAAATTGGCTAGAGCAGGGGTAGGCACCTGTGGTGAGGCTTGAGGGGGCAACTTTCCGCCCCAGGAGACTCCAGGGTCCACACAGATAGCTAAAAATCTAAACTGGGGGTGGCTTTTAAAAAAATAGGCACGCCAGTATGTATGTCATTTAAGCAGAACAGTGGAGGGGCCTCTACAACCTATTTAGAGGGTGAATTATCTCTGCTGGAAGCTTTTGGGAGAGGCGGTTCAGCCTGTTTTTGGCTATCAGAAGGACAGTGTTGAGGAGCTGAGGGCCACAAAACAAACTTTGGGGAGCATGCAACTCCAGGGCTATATTTTGCCTACCCTGGGTTAGGTAGTTGGACAAGTATTATTAAACTGATATATGTCTCCCAAGGTATGAAGACTTGGGACAGGCCCTTCTCTGCGGTAGCATGTCAGGTTTTAAGCAGCCTCCTCTTAGAGCCCTGATTGGTGCCAAGACTGTTGTCACTGTGGTGCAAAATAAGAACAGGATTGCTCACTAAAGCACTGGCATGACAATCTTGTCCAAATTTGCACATATGAGTGGTTTAAATTGTTTTAACTGGTTTAAATCTGTCCTGTTCTAAGCTTTAAAACGCTTTTAATTTTTAAATTAGCCTTGTTGTTTTAAACATTTTTTTTAATTGTACACTAACTTGAGATCCTCAGATGTGGGGTAAAATTGAAATATTTAACCAACTAAACAATAAAGGCTGCCATTTTTGTTTCAAGTTTTGTACTAAATGTGGTGTTATACCACATTGTTTTTGGTGTTTACTGATACTTGCTTTGTTGTTAAGTATTCCTTCACAATAAGTAAGATGTGCATTTTGTGAAATTAGTCAGTCTTCCCTATGAAATGTGCTTGGAACATAGAAGGGAAATGGGGCAGGGGGAATCACTGAACCTTGATTCAACTGCAGATTTATGTGCTCAAGTTAACAAGGCAGCAGGATAAACTTGGGCCTTCTCTGGGGATGAACAAATGTGACTCCAGAGTTGATGACCAAAGTCTTTGCTCTATAAATATCTGGCTATCTCATAGCTGCTATGCCTAGCACTTACTCTGTAATTTTCCTTCGACCTCTGTAACTATCCATTCTCTAATCACATGGCATATCATGCATACACTGCCCCACCAGAGGCATCTGCTCTATAAATGCACTAGCATTACACAGCTTCTCTCTGTGTCTTCACATGCTTCTCTCATTGGTGGTCTGTTTAGCAATGATCAGGTAGAATTAGCTCAGCTGGCAGGTAGTCTGCTCAGCAATTGGTACTCTGGTACCTGTTATGCATTGTCTAGCTAGTCGGGGCTTCCGCTTGTGAGCCTTCAATGCACTACTTGAACCTGGATTACTTTGCTAATGCAGGATAGAAATGCTGGAATGAAATGAACACCGAAGGGTGTAGCCACACTATTTAAACAAACCTCGTGTAGCCAAACAATTTAAGCCTTGTGTATGAACCCTTTCTTCAAAAGGTTTGTTTGTTTTTAAATAGCGCTGTGGCAAAAAACTTAACTCATCCCTAATTCCATCCTCACAGAAGGATTTGTCAGGCAGCCTGGCAAGATCACACACAGAGAGAAAGAGACAGAGGCAGAAAGAGACGGAGGCAGAAAGAGATGAGATCGGAATAATTTGTTACAGTGAGTTAAATAAATAATATTGCATCTACTATTGTCATTTATTTTGTATCACATATTTATTACAATTTGAGCTATGCAGAACTTGCTGATCCAAAAAGTCATGGGGTGGGATGAGTCTAAAATAAAGTGCTAAGTGCTGGATTTGCTGGAGACTGTTCACTCAACAGACTGATAGCAGCACCTGTTCTGTGCAGTTTAGCTGTTTCCTGAAGGTCAGCCTGCAGTTACTGGTAGTTTGCTCCAAGGGTGCTCAAGGTAGTGCCAAAATTCAGCTACAAATGAAACCTGCCCTTCTGTAAATTTGTACCAAGGTAATCCCTTCTCTTATGCAGATGTTTATAGCTCTCACACTTTTGTGACTCACATGCAGCTCCCAGTTGCCTGTCTCCACTCAGCCAAATAAGAGTGCCCAGGTTATCAGAAATATTTAGTCAAGGCTTGGTGTATCATTTTCAGAAGATGACTATGAGTGCTCAGTTACTGAGCCTGGGCTGTATTGAACTGGGTTGTGCAGCTGCTTGAAGGTCTCCCAGAAAAGGGACAAAAAATAGAAATTGGAAGGTGGATTGTTTTAGACTACCGTTCTCGAAATCCCCCAGCCAGCATGGGCAACAGTGCCCATGCTGGCTGGAAGATTCTGGGCGTTGTAGTAAGAAAAAAAACTCCCAAGCTCTGGAAAAGTGTAATTGCTGCAAAGACAGGAAATGGAGAGAGAGAGATGGCCTTTCAACAGTACCTGCTTGATACTTGTGGCAGTGTAAGAATATTGTGGGGAACCAAATAACCTGAAATGGTTTCTTTACAGGTAAAGTCTCAAAGTAGTAGAATCTTGCTGAACTTGAATTTGTTCCTCATCTGCACTGAAATGAATTTTTTTAGTCTGAGATATCCAATACTTTTTAGTCAGATCCATGCGAAATAAGAACAGGGCAGTAAAACTGAGAGAAACAAAGGTATTAAAATGTGTTTAAACGTATTAAAAGTGCAACCAATTCTCATTCCACAATCATAAAGGCCAGTAACATATTTGTTAAAACTAAGACAAGATCAAAATAAATTAAATTGTCATGGTTTTATCAGGAAACACTGTATTGTGGGGTCATATTTCACATATGTTGGATTTCTCTTAATGTTCCGTTAACACTGAAACGGTTGCCTGTGCTGTGGAATAACTCTTCAACATCAGCTATTATCTGTCACATGAAGTTTCAGTATGAGATCCACCTGAGACTAAACTGCACTACCCACATCTGTGTTATAGTTACTTAGGGATATGCTTGTGACAAAAGTGTGAACTGGTTACAAACATACCCACCTTGTCTTTTTGTGAGCAAAACAATGGAGCAGCTGCAGAAACCTCCTGGGTTGAAAGGGAAGATTCCCCATCCCCATGGTGGGAGGTGAGCTGTTGTGCGAATTTTTATGTTTTCAGATAACCAATAGATAAACCAGCATTGCTGGTATGAAATAAAGGATACAAAGAGGCCAATGAGGTTCTAGGGTTGCTTTCTTTTGTCGGGGTGGGCATTCTTTTCTCACTGTTGTCAACTAAAGGAGACTCATGTAAGAAAAGTAGAGAGGGGAAACTATATGAAGCAGAAACATAGGGGAGACAGGAACAGGTAGCAGCTGAAGGTGAAGGTATTTGAAATCAAAGGTGTTCAGTGGTGAAAAGGGCAATGTAATTTTCAACATCAGCAGAAAGTAGAAAGGTTGCAAGCAGGTCATGCTGAAGACTCTGGTTGTATATAGGACAGAGGAAAAAACATCCCGCAGAGGAAAAAAGAAATTCAGAAAGCAAGGTAGAGATGAAACCAGAGATTTGATGCTCCATAAAGTTTCTGGGCATGAGAAGAAAGAAGGCACCAGACACTTCCTCCTGTTTCAGTCAAGCTTCTGCTAACAATCTTCTAGGACTCCTATGCTTGCACTATTTTTGGACTGCTATTGTGCACTGCATTCACACTCTCTTCGGCTCCCTTTGGAACTCAATCTGCACAACTGTATGGATCCAATTGCACAAGTTTTGCCAGGACTGGCTTCACCAAGAGATATGAGCACCAGGATACACAGGGTTTCCACCACAGATCTTTCCCCAGAAATGTCCTGAGGGAACCCTCTTGCTTAAGCTCAGTCTCCTCAGTGTAAAAGTACTTTGGGGTTTGAGAAAAAAATATATATATATGCAAGTTGTATTTGCACACATAACCTGCAAGCAGTCTTCATTTTGCCTCGCTTTTGTTTCCTTCCTTTTGCACACCACCAACTGCAAGCTAAAGATGGTGCTGATCACTTGCTCAAACCCTTGATTACTCAAACACAGGTTTAAATAACAATTACTTGTAGTAAAAAGAAGGTTTCCACACCTGAGGCTCAATCCCTGCATTCTTCGTGGAATAAGAAGGCCTTGGAGCTTGGAAGACCCCTTTAGCTCTTGGTGACAAGATCCTAGAAGAGTACTCAAAAGATGCCTCTGGTGATGCTTCGACAGTCATTCTGATGTTCTGAGGTGCCAGCAGAGTCCCAGATGATGGGCCAAAATGGCTAGGAAGTGATGTACCTGGACTGGACTGGGCAGGTGGATGCAAAATAGGAGAAGGTGGCAAGGGAGAGGTTGGGCAAGAAGTCTGTCTCATGTAACTGAGTTCAGGAACCACAGGCTTTGGTGGTGGTGCAGCTTTTGGTAAAGACTTCATTGGGTCTTTGACTGGGGAAAGGATGAACAAGGAAGACTGGAGCTGGTATGGCTGTTGCTTGGAGATTTCCAGCTCCTTTTTGGAGATCTCACTCTCTGACATGTTGCTGTGATAGAGAGGAACATGAGAAGCTTTGGGAGATCTGGCTGGGCTTCTGGGTGGGGGCTGGGGGAAGGCTATAGGGGAAAGATGAGTTTCTGAGGCGTATTTCCATGATGGAGGGAGGGATATAGTAGGCGAAGGTGACCTGGCTATATCTGGCTGTGATGGGGACTCAATGATATACTTTTGCATTCTGGACTGTCTCCTGGCAAACAGTTCTGCTCCCTTTCCTCTGGCCTCTGAGAGACTTTGGTTGGACTTGATCTTAGGCTTGGGCTGTATTCTTGGTGACCTTAAACATGATGACCATTCTGGTGCATTATAATCTGCAGGGGCCTGGGCTGGCCCATCTACAGATTGGCTTTCAGGGAGAAAGTTAGAGGCCTCTGCTCCCAGAGCAAATGGCTCATCCTCCGTGATTGCTCCTCTTTGTCCTCTCTGTTTTTTCCAACTGTCTGCTCTCTGAACTAAGTGCAAAAGGTCTGGATTAGGAGCCACTTTGGGCTTCTCCACAAAGGTGAACATGGACTTTTTGGTTGCTCTGCGGGATACGGACTCATCCAGGATGCCCGTTTTAGCTGGAAGTGGTTCTCTGTTCTCTCTTGGCAGAGGCGCGGGCTTGCTGTCTTCACACTTAACTTCTTGGGGAACAGGGACTTTCTGTTCTTCACTAGGATATAGTGCTGAATAGGCTGGAGGTGACCTGACCCTTGTTACTGGAGGAGGACTGGAAAAAGTTTCTGCATAAGTGGGTGGTGGTGGCAGCTCCACCACAGGGCTCTTCTCTTCTGGTGTGTGGGTTGCCACTAAAGACTGTGTCCCAAATGGTCTTGCAGTTCGGTTCTTCACAGGCTTTGGTTTTGACAAAGTCAAGCGTACTTCACAGTATTGTTTATTAATGTGAGTTGTGGTTTCACTGGGCTGCAAGTCAGTGACTAGAATGGGCTTCTCAGTGTCAGCAGTAGGAAAAACATTCTCATTGTTAACTAGTGCCACATCCTGCTCCTTGCAAAGAATCTCTCCATTCTCTTTTCTGTCAATAACCGGTTCACTCACCACTTTCTCAAGAATGATATTGTTCTCCCTGTCAATAACAGGTACATAAGGTTCTTCGACAGGGATACTGCTGTTAATCTCAGTGTCAATAACTGGTAAATATGACTCTTTTTCAAGAACATTATTTTCCCTGTCTGCGTGTGGTACATATGGCCTTTTTTCAAGAACATTATTTTCCCTGTCTGTGTGTGGTACATACGGCTCCTTTTCAAGACTGGTACTGTTATTCTTGCTGTCAGCCACAGGGACAACAAAGTCATCAACAATAGGTGGTATGTTTTCTATATTGTGGATGACTGGGGCTTGTTGATTATCAGGTGCTTTTTCAAGCTCATTGGTGATAAGCTCATGCATTCCATTGGTTGACATCATCCCTGTATTTGCCTTTAGGTAGACACTGAGAGGGATTTGCTGAAACTCTTCAACTGGAGTCTCCTCAGAAGACAATGTTGTGTTCATTGTGGAAAGACTCTCCTCACTTTTAATTTTATTCTTTTGAGAGCCCTGCATATTATCTAGAGTCTCTGCCACAGGTAAGTTTTCCATGGTGGTCTTTTGCCCCCACAACCCAGAATCCTTGGTGCCAGGTAATCTTCCGTTCAGCCCTCGATTGTCTCCTAAAATCTGCTTCCAATGCGACTCTTTCCCATAGCTGGGAATGCTGTGGTGTTCAGTACCAGCTCTGCAGATGGACTCAGCAGCTACGTCCTCCGGGCTGGTGGCCTTTGGGGTTTCTAAGGTGAATGCATTCACTCGCTGCTTGCGCCTGTGAAATAGGAGGACCCCTTTGGAGTTGGGATTGGGTGGGGTGGTCAGCTGGGCAGCAATTCTCTGGCTCCTGGCTTTGGCTTCCTTCAGCTCCTTTTCAGAGAGACTTGCACTTCTTGAAATATCTGGGGAGAAAAAAAAATATGGAGAAAAATGTTGAAAACATCCTGGAAAATGCACACATGTGGACACATACACATAATGCACTCATCAATTCACTCACTAGCTCACTCACAGAGGCCTCAGTTCTGTTGGTGAATGCAATTACATCAATCCTGCTGGTGGCAGGGGCATAGACAATAGTGCGGTGGCGGAGTAAAATGGCCACAGGAGTCAGGACAATGGGAAGGTGGGAAAACATCAGCAAAAGCCATCTCTGTTGAGAGAGAACGCTACCTGGTTGGAATGTGAACTGCTCAGAGCTGGTAGACCAGCTTTCTCTGGCTTCCCCTGCCATTTCCCTGCTTCAAGGTATATGCCTTCCCATCCTATAAGATTCTTTATCTTTAAACCAGAATTAAACCATGTAGCCCTTGAAATAGAGAACCATTCTCTGCAAAGTAGGATATACAGCCACCCAAGTGGAAAATGAGAGAAATAACTGAAAGCAAAAACAGCAACAACAAAACACATGAGAGTTTCCATCGCTCATACCAGTTCTCAGACAATTCAGCTGAAGTCCTGTGGAAATGCTTCCCAGATTCTTGCTATGAATTAAAATCAGATCAAGGATTTTTGCAGAAAAGAGGGAGCTTAAAACTACAATTCAAGCACAGTAGTTGCTAACTAAAGTCAATTAAACCTGTGCTAGCCTTTCCTATCAATTAGGCTGAGTGCAATAAAAGCAAACTAAAATCACTAAAATCTCCTACACAGGGAAGCAGCAGATGGCACAGACCACAGCAGCTTTAAGGTCATGGCTGAGATCCTACAGCACAGGCATAGTTATGAATGCATAACTATGTATTATCTTCTGACCTGACCACCCCCCCACCCCCAATCTACCTTAACAGCGAGCAGCCTCACTAAGTAATGGAGGTCTGTTCTACAGGATGATGTTTCCAGCCCTTCCCAAAAGGAGTTGTGACAGGGGTTCTGCTTCTGATTGCTGGTGGAAAGGGGCTGGAAACATCGTCCTGCTGTGCCCCAGTCACCAGCAGAACAGACCTCTGTCACTTGGGATAGCTAGTGACTGTTAAGGTAGGTTGGGGGGGGGATTTTAATTGTGGCAATAGGGTCATGGTCATAAACATAAATACCAAAGAATTTTGAATTCATTAAGTCTACCTTACACATTATTAACTTCTCAACAAGATGCCAGCCAGTATCCACTAGGTGCAAGAGTTTGGAAGTATTCTTCTCTCGGCCTAAACCCCACCCCATTTTTTTTTCATCCTGTCTAGTGAATTATGTGGATGTTTTTCCTATTCCAGAGACCATTGCAACAGTTAAAGACTTTATAAAATCTTTTTTTTTTTCAGAATGGAAAATTCCAGATTGTCTGCTTTGTTCTATATGACATCTTTTCTCTTCTTTTCTTTTCTTTTCTTTTCTTTTCTTTCCTCTTCTCTTCTCTTCTCTTCTTTTTGCAAATGAATGTGTGGAGAAGTCACTGTGAGATTGTGTCCCTGCCTTGTATGCAACTTTGCTTTGTGATTGCAAATGACTGTATGCAAACGGAATTTATTGGAAGACTTCAAAAAGTTTCAGGTTGCAGTTCATTTAGTTTCAAACACCCTGTACAAACACGCTCCAAGCAGGAAACTGGCCCACTCCAAACTATCTCGCACAGATCTCCCTTTTCTTTAGAGGCTTGGCTAAACACAGCGTGCTTGGTTATCAAAATTAGAAAACACTTGTCTCCCCATTATTGGAGTCTCACCTTTTGCACAGGGCTGATGCCCTAATGCTGTTGAAACTTAATGTAGGATGGCAGCGCCTTATAGTAAATTGATAAGCCCTTTAAGGGCTTCCTAAGCAGCGGTTTAAAACTAATTAGCCCAACAGCTTCCTAGAACACAACCCACTTAACATCTCATAAAACCATGAAATATAGGCCATTCACATGCCTCTTATAGCCATCTAAACTATCCAGAGAAGAAGGAGAGTTGTCTGCTTTTTCAAAGGTCCAGCCAGGGGTCATGGCAAAAGTGGCCGTTAGCCAAACCCTGAAAGGATGTGGAAGGACACAGAATGCATTTTTCCCTGGGTGAGCCATTTCCTATGAGTAACTTTTCTAAAAACTCCCATGATTTAATACGTCTGGCAAGAGGAAACATCAGAAACAAAGAACAGTTATAAAAAGTTTACAGGCAAACTGCTGACATTCCTGTGCCAGGGACGATGGCATGAGAGATCAGCTCCAGATGGCCTGTCCAGGCAAATAGTTCTCCACCTCTTCTTTAGACTTTGTGTCTCTTGACTGGGTTCAGAAATCAGAATTAAGCTACTTGTTAGCTGAGTGTTTAACCACATTGTTACCAGCAAGGAGGATCCAGTGTGGTTTGTTTGAACAGAAGAGATGACATGTTCAGTTATTCTGACTATGTTAACCACCATAGTAGAGAATCCATGTTATAACCTGCCTTCTGACACTAATTAGATGGTTCTCCACCATTAATTAGATGGCTGTGGTTGCCATTAGACCAGTCCTTCTCCTGGAGACTTAAAAAGCATGCCAAGACAAAGAGAAACTTCTTTCTTCTGAATTTCATAGGTATTAGGATCTTGCTTTCTCCATTCTCTCCTAGTTTTGGATTATAACAAACTTTTCCACAGGCAGAAGGAGATAGTAGTGTCGTGACCACAGAAGATCACAAAAGATGCCCCTCTGCATCATGAAAGACATGAGAAAAGAAAGTAGGAAAAGAGGATAAATTAAAGAGCCAATGTGAGGGAAGGAAAGAGCAGAAACTGAGAAATCCAGGACAGCATTATCTCTTTCTGATATCCCTAGGTCACCTCATCTCCTGGAACTTGAGCCATAAAGGTCTTAGATCGACAGGCAGAGCTGCTCTCAACGTTCAGAATAGAGGGCGAGCAATGTCAGAGCCTGACAGAATTTGCAATCATCTCTTATGTAATGAATCAAGGACTCTGGGAGGAAGAACACACCATCCTGATCAGGCTGAAATTGAGTTAGGAGGGTTTTTACCATCCCCTTATGTGAAAGAAATTTAAAATTTTGTTAATATTCCATGAGTATATACTGAAAACACGACTGGAATTTTCACATGTTAATTTTCTGTTACTGTCAAAGAACAAATTTTCTCATGTTTTCACAAGACACATCACCTCCTTTTTTTACAGAGGGAAAAAGAAGCTTGCACAAAAGAGTCTTTAATCAGTTTCAGGATAATTAGCACTTCCCAAGCTATTGTAAATTTCAGGTTTTTGACAAGGAACTGTGAGCTAAAAGGGCTTACAAATCTTGATCTGTGAGCATTGGATTGTGAGCTTGCTGGAGTGCTACACTCTGTCTTGGTGTGAAGATTTGTATGTAAACATAAATACTGCAGAAACACTTCACATTTCCATTTCTTTTTGTGTGTTTTCAAAGTGGGAACAGGGGATGTGTGTGCTTCCAGACAAGGACCAGAACTGCGATTATTCCTTGCCCCTGTCCATTGTCACTACAGCTGATAGAATCTGCAATCCAACAGCATCTGCAGGGATGCTGTTTTAAAGGAAAACAATAGGTCCAGAATTTCCATATCACAGTGAAATGGGGAATGTACAGCCCCTTTCCACTTTACATTGGGGTAGGAAATGTGTGAGCCTCCAGATGTCGCTGAATTGTAACTCCCAATATTGTTCTTCACCACGGACTATGTCGGTTAAAGCTGTTGACAGCTGCAGTTCAACAGCTTCTAGATGGAGTCTGCATAATCCCAACCTTTGCTTTATGTGAACTTCCAGACAGTCCCATCTTTCCATACAGGAACCATTTCAAATATGACACATTTCCTACAGAGGCAGCATTTTTGTACAGGAAAAAGTGAGGAACCAGTAAGCATGGTACGGATCTTATGTATTAAAAAAAAAAGGAACCCCATTCCTTCGTGATCCCTCTCCTCACTGCTCCCACAGAAGATACTCACATGAATCATTTTAACTCTAGAATCAACAGAAAGCAAGTCCCAGCTCCATGCAGCAGAAGGAGCCACACAATCACAGGAAGTCATTGACTCCTGACAACCAGTCAGGACTCCTATGAAGACCAAGATCCAGTTCAGCACTGGTACAACACAAAGTTCAACTGGTGTACGTTTCATAGCAGCCATGTCTGGATTGTGGATATAAATCTTCATAAATTTTGTTCTAGCAAGAATTTTTTTCCCCTTGCTACAAGAAAGTCATTGAAAACTGTGTAGTTCTCAAAGATTATATGCAGTTCAGTACTTACTGTGTGGCAATATAGGCACATGGCAACTTCACAGAAAACACATTTTCTGCACAGAAAACAGCATGTTCAGTGCAGAAATGTTATTTTGTGGGCAGAAAATGCTGTTTTCTCTGCAGAAAACAACTTAAGAAAATGTTGAATCTCCCTTCCATTCCTAGTCTGGATGACCTTCTAAAGTCCATTCCAGTGACTGTTCCAACAGCCAAATAGTGGTCACTTCTCTCTGGGGCTGGGGGAAGTCGGAGCTGTGCATTCACACACAGACCAGCCTTTTATCTGGTCTATAACATTCTGGGAAAACAGGCAATTGTTTGAATGAGGTGTGGTGGATACAACCATTGGCACAGCCTGGAGTTGTACTGATGTGATTCCTGAACAAGATTTTACCCAAATACTTTGATTGCTTTATTAAAAGGTTTATAACCTACCTTACTATCTACAACAGGGGATCCTATCATACTAAATTGTTATAGCATTATATTCCACTTTAACTGCCATGACAACATCATATGAATTCCTTGGATTTGCAGTTCAGGGAGGGAAATTAAGAATTCTTAGCCAGAGAACTGTTAGGCCTCACTGAGCTACAAATGCCAGAATTCCATAGAAAGTTGCCATTGCTGTTAAAGCAGAATATAGTGCTATAACAGTGTAGTGTGATAAGGCCAAGGGGTGGAGAATTTGGCTGTTCTTGGACGCTGGTTTCTATCATCAGCCTATAGATAGTATGACCAACAGTAAGGGCTGATAGGAAGCCAAGTTCCCATGTCTGATCCAAAAGACTGCCTCCCCTGCAAATGACTAATATTGACCAAAGATCTGATAAATCTATCAGCTTCTTACCACTGACAACAGAAAATTGGCCAGATGTGTCCTAAATTGAGTCAGGATGCCAAGAACAGCAATGTTGCTTGTCTCCTCAACACTCAGGCTGGCCGTGAACGGGATTCTTGCCATAATATCTCTAGTTAATTCCTACTTGGCATGCGTTCCCAGCCAAACGGAACTGGTCCGAGGCAAAGGAGAAGATGGTGTCTTTCCTCTTCCATCTGCACAAGCCATCTGAAGTGGCAGATTAGATTAGAATGTTCTCTCAGACCAAAGACTAGCAGCGTGTTTTAAGGGAGAGCCCTTAGGGCAGGGCTGGGGAAGGTGAGTCATCCTGAATCATAAAGTTTGGATTAAGTGGCCCTTGCCGTCCTTTCCAGTTCTATGATTCTATTCAACTAGGCCCCATAGAGCTGTTGAACACCTCTTTCGTAGCAACCGAAGCCCTCCCAATTTTTAATCCCCCCCTAGTGTGCTATTCTGACAGTTTTCTACCTGAAAACCACAAAAAAACACCCCAAACCACATGCAAACACAGCCTTTCCTGCCCTCAGAACATCCCAAAACTTTTTTTTCAGACATGGTTTGGCCAGAAATGGCAGTGCGAAGTAACAGATCATGCTTTGATAAATTTGGATATAGCTATGAAAAAGAATTACAGAGAAGCAAAAAGGTGGAGATTGGACACTAACTCAACTATAAAGAGATAGTAAATAAAATAGAGAAGGAATGGCAAGAAATTTGGGATATAAATAATAAGGAAGTATCAGAAGATGCATTATGGGATACCATGAAGGCAGTGGTAAGAGGAATATGTATTAAAGAATCAAGAACATTAAAGAGACAATGGGGGGGGGAATTGAAGTTAGAAAAAGAAATAAAGGAAGTAGAGAATGAATATATAATAGATAGGACTAAACAGAAATATATAGTATTACAAGCAAAAAGAAATGAATTAGAAAAAGTAGAAATGGATGACGTCCAGAAAAAAATTAATATATTTGAAAAGGGAATTTTTTGAATATAGTAATAAAAATTCTAAAATGCTGGCTAGATCAGTACAATAAAAAAAAAACTAGGAACATGATTGGAGTAGTAAAAGATAAGTTTGGCAAAGAAAATAGGCTGATGAAAGATAAATTAAAAATATTTGAGGATTTTTTTCAAGAATTGTACTCAGCAGAAGAAAAATCTGTAGAGAATCTAGAGGAATATATTAATAAGAATTGGAAAGTAATGCTAACAGAACAAGATAAAGGGTTGATGGAAGAAATGATATCACAAGAGAAAATAGAAGAAGTAATAAACAATTTAAAAGGAGGAAAATCACCAGGATTGGACGGACTAGGTCCAGAATATTATAAAACATTTAAAAAATGTTTAATTCCTACATTAAAAGTATTATATAATAGTATATTAAGGGGTGATAAAATCCCATTATCATGGAAGCAATCATTAATAATATTAATTTTAAAACCAAGTAAGGATCCAAATGATCCAGGTTCTTATAGGCCAATATCTTTAATAAACCAAGATGCTAAAATATTGACAGCAATAATGGCAAAGAGGATGAATAAATTTATTTATAAGTACATACATAAAGATCAATGTGGTTTTATTCAAGGAAGACAGATGGCAAATTTAATAGGGAAAACGATAAATAAAATAAATATAATGGATAGAGATAAACAAAAAGCTGGAATCTTAGCATTAGATATATTCAAAGCTTTTGATTGTGTGGAATGGCCGGCATTAAAAATAATCTTAAATAGAATAGGACTAGGAGAGAGATTTAAAGAGTTAATAAATCAATTATATTCACATAATATATCTGTAGTGATGGTAAATGATGAAATTACAGAACAGATTCAAATATCAAGAAGAACGAGACAGGGATGTCCATTATCTCCAGTTTTATTTGCAATAGTTATAGAAACTTTAGCCAGTGTAATAAGAAATGATGAGAATTTGGAAGGAATTGGAACTAAGGAGAAAAATAAAATAAGTTTATTTGCAGATGATACATTGTTAACAATTAAAGATCCAGTTAAAAAGATAAATAGAATAGGCAAACATTTAAAAGAGTTTGGGGAGAAGACAGGATTAGAAATAAATTGGGCTAAATCAGAAATAATGTTGTTTAATTATACTAAAGAAGAAGTACAAAATTTTATAAGTAATAAAAGAATGTTACTTAAAGTAAAATAATCAATTAAATATTTAGGAATAGATATTACAAAAAATTTACAAGGACTACAGGAAAAAAATTATAAGAAATTAAAATTAGAAATTAAACGGAAATTAGAGGATTACAAAAATATAAAGTTATCATGGTTTGGAAGAATAGCAGTGGTAAAAATGAAAATACTACCTAAAATTAATTTTTTGTTTAGGATGTTACCAATAAAAGTATCAGAGGAAGAATTAAAAGAGTGGCAAAAGTTATTAAATAATTTTTGCAAAGGGGATAAGAGAGCGAGGATTAACAAGAAATATTGGTACAAAAGTCAGAAAGAAGGTGGCCTAGGACTTCCAAATTTAAAATGTTATTATTACGCAAATCAACTGAGGTATATTATAGAAGGAGTCTCAGGAAAAGGTGACTTAGAATGGTTAGAGATAGAAGATACGAATATTGAGATGAAATTGGAAAATATATTTTTCAGGAAATTTTTAAAGAAAGAAATAGAAAAGATAGAAAATCCTTTTATAAAAAATATAATAGAAATTTGGAAGAAAAATAAAGGAAAATTGTTTCCGAATATATCAACATTAACTCCGATAGTAATGATGGAAAAATTTCCAATAAATTTAAGAGAAATAATAGAGAAAGAAATAAAAAAAACCAAAAAATATATAGATTAAAAGATTGGATGAAAATAATGATTAACAAAGATAGAATAAAAGAGAGATTGCAGGAAACCAAAATATCTTGGTTAAATTATATACAGTTAGAGCAATGGACAAAGAGTATGAAAAGATATGTTAAAGATTTTAAAGAATATACTAAATTTGAACAAATTATTATTCAAAGAGAAAATATGCAAGAAAATTACAAGTGAAATATATAAAATATTGGCAAAAGAACAAGAAGAGGATTATCTTAGAAAAATATGGGAGGATGAGACATCACAAAATATAGATATACAAGAATGGAGAAAAATTTGGAAACAACATCATTTAAAAAAATTATTGATAAGAATAAAAGAGAATTATTATAAAATAGTTTGGAAACGGTATTTGACTCCAGTAAGATTAAATCAGACAGAGGAGAAATATTCAAGATTATGTTGGAGAGGATGTCAAGAAATTAGTACATATATGCATATGTGGTGGAACTGTAATAGGATAATAGAATTTTGGCAAAAGGTTTTTAAAGAAATAAAAGAGATAATAGGAATTGAGATACCAATATGTCCAAATATAGGGTTGTTGTCTATATATAATAAGGTTGAGTGTACCCAGGTAATGAAGGAATTAATAATAAATTTGTTAACTGCAGCAAGGTTAATAATAGCAAAAAAATGGAAAACAAATGAAAAAGTTCAAATAGAGGAATGGTATAAAGAAGTGTGGGAAATTGCAATTAATGATAAATTAACTTGTAGAATTAGATTTATGAAAGGTTTTGTAAAAGGGAATGATTTTGAAGAAATTTGGAAAATATTCTTGCAAAAAGCTTTGATAAGAGATGGTAAAGCTACTCTTTCACAAGAAAAATGGCAATTTTGGAAAGTTGAATAAATAAAAAGTTGTCTCTGGGGGGTGGGTTTATTCACTTTTTTGTTAATTATGTGGGGTTTTGTTTATTTGGATTTGTATTGTTTAATTTTTTTCTATAATAAAAATAATAAAAAATAAAAAAGGATGCAATAAAAATTTTTTAAAAAAAATTGCAAGTGAGATGTTTAGTAGTAAGATCATATTTAGTAGTAGTAATAGATTAAATGTAATGGAAAAGTATAGAATTAAGAATAAAATTATTATAATAATAATGAGTATAATGAGAATGAGATCTAGATATAGGTAACAAAAGTACGTAAGCGGTATGATATAGAATATGCTGAATAAGTATATGATTGTAACGGAGTTGAAGAGAAATAATAATGTAAGCTTGTTTTTGTTGAAATTTCCGTTTTTCACTGTTATGTGTATCACATGGTGTTTTTCTTTTTTTGTTGTTCTGTTTTTTTTCTTTTATAATCAATAAAAAAAATTTTAAAAATCACAATTTGCCAAAATTTCTGTACACTTTTACAATTCCACCACATATGAATATATGTGCCAATCTCTTGGGAACCCCTCCAACATAACCTTGAGTGTTTCTTATCTATATGGTTTAACCTTACTGGTGTTAGGTACCATCTCCAGACTAATTTATAATAATTGTTTTTTATCCTTATGGATCAATTTTTTAAATGATACTGATTCCAAATCTTTCTCCATTCTTGAATATCTATTTTTTATGCTGTCTTCCTCCCATATTTTGCTCCCATATTTTTCTAAGATATTCATCTTCATCTTCATCTATCAACAATATTTTATATATTTCACTTGTGGTACCCTTCAATATTTCATTTTCCTCCATTCCATCTCTTTGCTTAATCATTTGTTCAAATCTAGGCCCTTTTCGCACTGAGGCTTCTAGCGCAAGCGGGGGAGGCCGGCAAGCACAAGAAGGCTCCTCCGGGAGGCTGCCGTTTCTCCCCTCCTTCCTTCCGCAGGCGAAGGAACGAGTGGGGAAGCGGCACTGAAGGAGGCTTGCCGCGCAAGCCGCCCTCCCCCGTGCGAAGCGGGAGACCTCGCGCCAGATTCCCCCCCGCGCGCGAAGCGGGCGGCGTCGCGCCGGATTCCCCCCCGCGCGCGCCGGATTCCCCCCCGCATGCGCGAAGCGGGTGGCATCGCGTCCACCTCCCGCGCGCGCGCCTGCGCGCAAAGCGGGCGTCGCGTCCGTCGTGCTAGCTCCCCACCCCGCTCCTTCCGCAGGGGCGGAGGGAAGGAAGCGTGACCCGACCGGCTCCCGGAGGCTCCGCACAAAAGGTAAGTGCGGGTGGGCGCCGGGAGCGTTGCGCGAGCGCGGGGTGATTTTCGCTTGGACACGAAAATCAAAAAACCCGCGCTCGCGCCGCTTCAGCCCCGTGAGCTGGGCAGAAGTGGGAGTGCGTTGTGCGGAGCGATGCTCCCACTCCCGCGAGGCTCACGGGGCTGTCGCGCGAGCAAAGGCCCGTGCGAAAAGGGCCCTAGTGTATTCTCTAATATCTTTATTATTACTTTCCCAATTCCTTGTCCACTGCTCTGAGTATAATTAAACCATGACATCTTAGTACCATCTCATGCCATCATCACCATCATCACCATCATCACCATCATCATCACCACCATCAGCCTTTCTATGCCATCTTTTTCCCAAAGTGGCTTACAACAAATTAAAACATATTGTTAAAAATCTACAAGATGTACAGCTTAAAATAAGAGTAAGCAATCAAGACATTAAAACCAGATTAAAAGATATATCATTAAACATGTGCACACACATGCACATACACAACAATTAGCAAGATCCAGCACATTATTTTGGCGGGACAGGCCTTATACAGTCAATGTACTTGAATACTTCCTTATCTTTCTCATTTCAGCCTGCTTAAAAAAGGAACTACTACTATAGCAATCACCACACAGAGGGTTTGATAGCAAGTAATGCTGCCAAAATTCTGCATGAAATTTGTGGCAGAGAATGAAATCAGAACTGGGGCTCTGAGCCAATTGAACCATTTTCCTATAATCTTATCATTGGAACAGCAGGGATCTTACATATATTAAGACAGTCTTTAGCTAACAGTGGGTTAGCTCCAAATTCTGCTACACATTAAAAAAATGGAGACGGGGGGAAGCAAGCAAAGAAAGAAAGGAAAGAAAGAAAGAAAAAAAGAACACGTTAAGCTATATTAAAATGTTAGATGTCAGCTAGCCAGCAACCACCTTAGGAAGACAATAATACATAGGTTAGCTGATGCACAAAGACTAGGTTCAGCCCTTTCTTTTCATCCCCCCCCCCACATTTTCTTAATTGGCAACTACACACTCATTTTCCAAGGGGAATTAGGCAGTCACAAACGAACATTTCTGCAACTCAGACTTCCAAGTCATTGCATTGTGTTAGGTCAGCTGATGTCAAAAGAGGCTGAATACATGAGAAAAGTAAAGTGAGGAGTTCAGGTTCCTCTAGAACCTCAAATCCTGACCAGATGTACCCATTTCTTTTTTTAAGACAGACACATCTCCACAGACTGAGTCCGAGCTATCTGAAGGGCTGAACCTATTTAGTCCGAGTCCGAGTCAAGTCACTGAAGTTACTTAAGTCTGATTTGAGTCTGAGTCAGTCGATTTGAGTCTACATCACTGGTGACTACCATACAGAACATGTCAAAATAATATATGAAATATTATGAAATTATTCAAGGCATAAAATTAATATTAAGGAAAGCAGGCAATGAACAGATGGCTATAAAGTAGGGCATTTCTGTCTAGCATCTCCTCAGAGGGTTCCACAACATAATAGTCTTGGTGGTCCCAATTCTTGGTACTTGATCACTCCTATCAGCCTAGTTTTCTTTGGAGGTTTTTAAGTAGAGGCTGGATGGCCATCTATTGGGAATACTTTGATGTGTGTTCTAGCATAGCAGGGTGCTGGACTGGATGGTCCCTCTAGTCTCTTCCAACTCTATGATTCTATGATTCTTAGGAGGGGCTCAAGCCCCTGTCACCATCACCCCCATTCCAAGATCCAAGGATGGAAAATAATCTCGATTAAATTAGGGTTGTTCAAGTCTTGCCAAGAAAATTCATGATAGGTTTGCCATAACTGGGAAATGACTTGAAGGCATATAACAACACTATGTTGTAGCTTATAATGATATGGTAGATGGTGTGTGTATGAAAAGAAAGGAAAGAGGAGCAAAGAAAAACACAGAAAGGGTGTAGGATGTGCTCTAGAGCTGCCAGATATGCTGTGGGTAGTTGCTGCCACCAGTTCCACCCACTTGGAGCATATCTAATGTTAACTTTTATTCATTTCAGATGTTTTCCATTTTCTTGCCTTCTGTGCTGCTTGGAATCTTTCCAGGGTATTTTAAGCAGTGCTTCATTCTCTTGCATATACCAGGAACAGAAAGATGGAATTACTAATTCAAAGCCCTTCAGTGACACAGGGGTAAATGGAAAGCACAAAGATTTCTTGGAGGGAAGCCTACACTGATCTTTAAATTTCCTTCTCAACATTGCTTTCTTTTCACAACATTCTGCAGCAGAACATAAAGTCACAGTACAGCAACACGGGCAGATTCCAGCATGAAGCCACTGATCTGGACTGCATCAACAAATTTGGTTCTACGAAAGTGAAACCTACGTGGACTGAAAAAATCTTGCTCCTAACAGAAAATATTTAGCTGTTTAATTATACACTGTTCTTCTTGACATATTGTTCCCCAGTGGCTGCTAGCTGGGAGCACATCACATCCCCTCTGATTAACTCTTTTATTATTTGTTTATACCACATTATCAACAAGTATTGTGCCTTGCAATTATATAAAAAGGTGACTTCTCCTGGGGACAAATCTTTTAAGGAATTGTTTTATATTTTTAGGTATTCATTTGTGCTCTGCATATAATTAATACAAACCCACTTTGTTTTTGTTGCATCAGTTTGACCTGTCTAGCATTCTGAAACTTTCCCACATATACAGCCAGGGTCATAAATGTAGCATGAAATTGATCAAAGATCCAAAGGGCATGCAGCCACTTTCTAAGGCCCAAAGTGTCTCAAAATCATCTTCTACAAAAACTATATTTTGGCTATAAGCTCTGTTAAACTCAGTGGGGCATTTTGGGGGGAAAAAGAAGTATGTATAGGATTTCATTGTTCAGGAAGTCATTGGGTGTTGGTTACAAGAACAGAAAGAGCTGGGATGGAGTGGTGGGTAGAGGTGGAGGGAACAGAGGTGGTAACAGCATAAAAACCTGTCCAAGAACTTACAGTTGCTCAGAAATATGGAGAATCAAAGCCAAAATGAGTAATTTGATACATGGGGAAAAAGCAAAGCCACTTCAGACCACATCAAAGGGATGGATTGTAACAGTGTGGGAACCGTTGCTTTCATTTACATCTTTTAAAGCCAGCTGCCCAGTCGAGCATGTTTCAGAGATTAATAATATATCCAAAAGTAAGTCAGCATAGACACCCAAAGCATCTTAATAAAAGTTTGAAACAACTCATATTGCGATGCACTAGGCTGTTATTTTAGCATAGTTTTAATACTATATTATTGAAGTTTTTGGGGTAGAGTTTTATTATTAGTATAGTTACATTATTCTCCCAAACATCTATCAGTAAAAACATAAAGTAAGTGACCTTGACTAACATACCTCCTATTTTTTGGTTCTGCGGGGGAAGGGCATGGAACCAGCTGTGAAGCCCCCTCCCTTAGGATGTCTGTGTGAATCTCCTCTATGGCTGCTTTCCAAAAAACCTCCCAAACTTTCCTGTTAGATCAGTTACTCCACCAACATATACTTCCTCTTGTCCTCACTTAACAGTGCAGATAATGTTATGACAGCACTCCATCCGGGTCTATTTTAAAAGAACTGCAAATGTGTTAACTATTTACATTGATAATAGTGAACGTATTTCTCAGGCCATTTCCACACGAGACGAGGGAATCGCTCCGTGCCGTTACTCACCGGATCTTCTGGCTCCTCAGTCTGGTCCAGGGTGAATCTGAGCAGTGCGAGGTCTTAGATCTGCACTGCTCCAGCTTTCAAAATGGGGGCTTCCAGTTCGTCGTGGGTCCCGACCAACCGTGAAGCTTGCCATGCCTAAAGCCCGCCCTCTGCAGATTGCAGGCTTGCATTGGTGTGAGCCTGTGAATCTGCACAAGGGAGCAGGTACGCATTGGTGCACTCTGGAAAAACGAGAAAACTTTTTTCCCCGGTCTTTAAAAAGCGTGCTGGAGGACCAGTTGGGGGCATTTCGGAGTGGACTGAGGTGTGGATCTCGGGTAAGTAGTCTGAACCTACTCCGCTCCGAGGTGCAGATGACCTCCGTATAGAACGCACTGCGCTGTTTTAATTCCCCCGTACGGAAAAGGCCTCAGTTTCTTTCAAAGGTATCATAAGATGGATTTGAGGAAACAGAATATTATCAGTGTTACCATCTTTATTCCAACCCTATCAGTTACTATGCGATCAACCATTGTTTATTAATGTGATGATAATACTTTGGCCTCACAGTTTCAATGCTAGCTCCCACCTGTGAAGTAATACTGAGATGGACTGTTAGCCCAATCACCCTTTGTTTGGTACCACTGCAATATGAACTTCCCTCGCTTTGGAGATGTTTCATGAAGAGGGAAAAGTTTTGCTGGAGAAATGCCCTCACACACATCCCACCACATAGCTATATCCCTGCTAAGAAGGGAGGTAGAGATAAAACGGCTGCATAGTGTCTTTTGACTTTTAATGCCAGCAGTTGTCCATCTGGAAGTACTCTTACCAGCAAGAAACAAGCCCCAGAAGCAGTTCTATGGAGATGATAGATAGATAGCAGATGATAGATAGACAGACAGAGGGATGGATGATAGGATTTCTATCCTCCTTTCTCCCAAAAATGGCCCTCAGATCAGTCATGTCAGATCACCCAGTCTTTCTATGGAAAGACATTTCTTCCAGCCCTAATCAGTCATGGGCATCCCCCTGGCCTTAGACATCTCCCTGGCATGAAGCAAAAAAGAGAAATGACACCATGTCTTGTTCTCCTCTCCTTCTCTTTTCTTTTTCATCACATCTAGAAAGGGAAGAGAACAACATCTCCTGAAGGATCTGCAACCTGAAGTGATTTGTTGGATTGCCATTTTATGGTAAAGCTGTGTAAGTCAGTGACAAATTTCATGCCTTCTCGAGTCACTTAAGGGGAAGTCATTAAAATGAAGTGAATCAGGTCATCCTAGGAAAATGGCATTTCATTTGCCTCACAGAGCTCTGAGAGGGGATCCAGATCAAGGTAAAGGGAAGAATTTCAGGAGACAACAAATATTCTGGTGCTCTCCACCTGGTCATCATGATGTATCCAGAGGGCACCTGTAATACTTCTGTAGATTTAAAAGAAAACATGCAAGATTCTTTCTTCATTCTATTCTCTCTTCATAGATATGGTGTACAGTGCAACACTAACACAGCAACTGGCATTAAAAAAAAAAACAAAGCCTCTCATTGACATCAATGAGTGTCCTTCTCCCCTTTGCTCATTACTGAGATGACAGTAGGGAAGGAAAGGTTTAATCCCACCTCACACTCCCATATGCCATGTTGTGGTCCTGATGTACCTTGCCTCATGTTCCTGCACCTTGTATATATATATATATATTTAAAAAAAGGATGGACTAGCTACTAATCCTGTTGTCAGCCTTAATGCAGTTTGGTGCTAACTGGATAATTGGCACGCCTCCCCTAGAGGCATCCTTGCTGGAGAATAATGCAGAATTCCCTGAGCAGTAGACAGTGGCTGAAATCCCCCACTGAGATTTCTTAGTGTAAACGCTCTACTTGTGGGATCACATGTTGACTGTATCATAATCCCCTTATGCTGAATGGCAATGTTGTGTAATTAAAGGAGTTTGCTGATGTTGTTGTTATGTGCTTTCAAGTCATTACTGACTTATGGCAACCCTAAAGTGAATTTATTATGGGGTTTTCTTGGCAAGATTTGTTCAGATGGGGAGCCGGTTTTGCCTTCCTCTGATACCAAGAGAGTGATGACTTGCCCGAGTTCACCCAGTGGGTCTCCATGGACAAGGGGGGATTTGAACCTTGGTCTCCAGAGTTGTAGTACAATGCTCAAACCACTACACCACACTTGCTCCTCTATATCTATTGTTCTTGTATGCTTTCAAGTTGTTTCCGGCTTATGCCAACCTGAAGGCAAGCCTATCACAGGGGTTTCTTGGCAAGATTTGTTCAGAGGGGGTTTGCTCTTGCCTTCCTCTGATGCTGAGGGACTGTAACTTGATCAAGGTCACCCAGTGGGTTCCCACGGCTAAACAGGGATTCAAACTCTGGTCTCCAGCATTATCCAATTCTCAAACCACTATGTCAAGCTGGCTCTATTAAAGGAGGAGAAGATATATGTGCACCGGTCAACAATGCACATGCCCAAGGGCATCATCTGCACAACTCCCTTTCTTTTCCCCCTCAAACTGAATATGGATATTGGCGTCAAAACAAAAATGTTTAACTGCTTCCATAAGGCTACTTAAGGATGTGCAAGGATTTGTTGAAAATCTTGGGCTGGTAATGTCAGCTGGCTTGTCTCCGCAGGGTGCAGAGTGACCCTTTTTGGGTTTAGAGACAGAACGTTAGCTCCTGCCTCATCCATGTTCTAAGAAATATCTCATTAGGTGTAATGCAATCCTCCCCCATGGTATAAAATGGCCATTCATACCCCATGAAGGGTGTGCATGGCCATTTGGGAACAAAATGTAATTAAAGGTAGAGGTACATGGAGATTGGAGGTGATTTATGGTGTCTGAGGAGGTTGGAGGCTCTGAAATGAAGTGGTATGGCCCTTTATGGTCTGAGCTGCGCCCCTAGACATCTGGCAGTTGCCTGTCCTAAGGAATGCAGGCCCAGCAGGCTGCCAGGCAAAAGTGTGCCCATCCAAGAACTCCTTGTGAGTAAGCAGCTAAATACAGGTAATATTCTTTTGGGGAAAAACTTCCAAGTCACATCTGATCATCTGCATCAAAGCTCTGTTTTGGAGCTCTACGACCTGTTTATAAAAGCCCTCTGCTATGGACAAGCGGCTGCTGGAACACTGCCTGTTCTTCAGCTCCCAGACCTCTGCCTGGTATTTGCTTTGGATCTTGTATGCACTGACCTTTAGATATCCTTTGGATCTTATGTTCTCAGAAAAGTTCAAGCCAGAACTGACCCTCCTTCTGCTGGCTCATACCTCCAGAGCCTCCACCAGGCAGCCAGAAATGTTCAGTCAGTATCAAAGGCTGAGCACAATTCTGTTTGAAGCAAGACAGTAATGTAACAACTGGGCATTTTTAAGTGGTGATCTTTGGAAGGGAGAGGCTGGCTTATATTTCAATCATCACCCACCCATCTATCTCACCCACGTATGAAATATAATCAGTCCTAAAAGTCATGTTAGCAATAAGCCATGAGTTGGAGGGCCACCAGCTAATTTGCATACTTCTGTCTTGACAGAACTGTTTTAATATGCATTGTTTTGATGACTCTGGAAGATGACAAGCTCCACTTACAAAATGTAACACATTTATTCTATAGTATACTAATGCTGAAACAGCCCAGCCAACTAATTTTTTTTTGTATGTGAAATCATTCACAGTAATAGTAGTTTCACCTAGGTTAGAAACCTCCTAGTTCCTCCCACTCTATTGGTCTTTCATTTTTCCCTCTGTTCTCTCACACCTTCCCCTTTCCGTCTTTTTCTTTCCTCCTGGTTTTTCGTTCTTTCCACTTCATCCCCTGCTCCTGTGTTTCTTTCCTCCCCAAGTTCTTCCCTGCCATGAATCAGGAAACAAGAATTTTCTTTCTCTGAACTATCTGAGGAGTTCTGGTTCCTGCAGAGGAAAGCAAACAATAGTGTTGGCCACTGGCCCTGTGAAGAAGTGAATCACTCAGACTTGTTTCCAGCCTTGCATATCCTCCAACATTTCGCAGATGAAAACTGGGCCACATGTGGCCAAGCAATATCAAAGTATGGTCAAGATGGGAAGGTTGCAGCAGTTTCCTTTTGTCTGAGCCAAATGGGAAATGTAAGATTGCTCCCTTTCCTCTTCTCTCCCTGCTGCTGAGTTAAATAAGCGCAAACTGCTTTTGCACTTTGACCACAGTTTGCAGCAGGTGAAGTAAGCTGAAAACAGTGCAGGAATTTGGGAGGAGGAGAGAGAAACTGGATTTTAAAAACCATTGAAAAAGTGGGACAAGAGGATTACTTGGGACCATCCTTGTCACTCTGGGACAGTTGGAGAGTATAGCCTTATTTGGAAGGAAGATGAATGGCATCTAGTGCCACATTTTAATATCACACCCCCTGGTGAAAGGAGACATACAACAAAGTTGGGCCCTCCTGTCATTGGTTCCTGGCTCTGGGCCAGAGACTTGGGCTCATTAGTCAACAAGCGGGTTGATCAATACCCAGTTTCATACCCATGTGTATGCCAACTCTATCTGCATTTACAACCAATAAAGTTATGGCCTTTATTTTTCCAACCTCATTGTCCTTGTCTTTCTTGTGAGCAGATGTCACTCCTGATCACACAATTAAACTTATCTGGCCTCCTTGGAACTATTCATTTTGGGGGTGGGTTGGAGATGACTGTAAAATAAGCTACCATGGTTCAGTGAATGTATGTTGAATATATCAAGCTGTACTCACATACTTTATTATATCTGCCAGCTTCTATCACCCATCACTGTACTTATTGCATAGTATTTAAAAAAACTTTCCCATTTATCTAATTCAAAAATTTCATTTTTTCCAAAATTGAAATTATTATCAGAAACATATATTTTGCCCCAACAAGTATAAGACTTGTTTTTAAAACACATGTAAGTTTACTGGCATGCCTCACAGGAACGCCTTCTGCAAGGGGTAGCTTTCCCTTCATTGACAGAGTATCCACTCAAGGAAGAAAAAAATAGATTTTGCTGGGGCACAGAGGTGCAGAGGCATCTTGTCCAGGCTGCAAATCCCTATGATTCGGGGGGGGGGGGAGATGAACGGCTATAGAGCTTGCCTGAAGATATTTGTAGGAACCTATTTCCTTGTGTCTATTCATCTCTGGCCCAATGGGAGAAAGATTTGCTATAATCTGTTAAAAATAGTGCTAGAGCTCTCTCCAACAACTTTCGGAACTGCTGGAACTCTGTTTACGTAGTATATCCAGATATACAAGTTCAAGAAGTTCTTAGTATTGCCAAGAAGAAGGAATAACTGGTGGGGAGGTCCAAGAAAGCATCATTAAGAGAATTGGAGCAATTGCTTCTTCTTCTGGTGCGATTCACAGGCTCCTGAGTAATTGTCTAATACACTCACACTCACAGTTTTGAGCAACATCATTTAAGATTACATGAGGTCAAACCAACCAATAAAATTAGTTTTATACATCCCATTCATTCCTAAAATGTATGATACTAGAGTTTAGAAAATTTGAAGAAGCTTCTACTTCATAATCTTTCAGAGAATTTTCCTTGTTAAATGTTGCACCTGAAAAAAGACCTCAAATTACTTTTGGGAAAAAAATATGAACTACTCTTATATTATCACATAAGATTTATAAGAAGAAAATGCAACTAATTTTCAATGAAGTTTTCATGATCCTATGGAATTCTTTGCACACTGCCATGGATTGTGGCAGAAACTGAAAGAAATAATACACATCGAAAACTGGAGGCATGCCACTATGTGGCAAAACTGTTAAAGTCACTTAGCCACCATGTCTATTTAGTGTAAATTTGCATGAGAAATTAGCTTTCATTCTGCAGTGAAAAAGGCTAGAAAAATAAAGCTCTAGAGGTAATTGGGCTAATGTTTGCAGTCACTGTTGGCCCATTAGAATTTTAAAACATCCAGACATTGACAAGCTAATCCCTTTACTAATGACTAAAAAGCTACAAAACAGTTGGCAAACAGGTAGGAGTCTCAGGTGGCATTTTTTAAAAAATGAAAGTAGCAAAAGGTGGGCATTTTTCAGTAATATAGAATACATGATTCCAGCATTTAATTCCAGAATTAAAACAAAACTTTTTCTTGGGTCTTGAAATGGTATCTATGGAATGAAGGATTGTGGCTTTAGTGGGGGAAAGAGACCTATGTCACAAGTGTCTATTGTCCCCCATGACTCCTAGGCCTTTACCACACTTCTTCCTGCATTATATGGTCATAGAGTAGTAGAATTTTGCAGTGGTAAAACACACACAGTTTATCTACTGCAGATACAACAATCCCATTTTTGAAATGTGTCCTCCCTTCCAGATCTTGCCCTCTGTAACTCCTGTTGAAATCAAGGTGCACAAGAACCAGGCAAATTGTTTGGGCACCTTGGTCAAGAATTGATATGATCCTGATGTCGAAAGGACTAACCAAAGAGCTTAGACGAATTGAGATTATGCCAAGACATATTTCGGATCACTCGCCAATACAAATGATTCTGGGTTTTAAGGGAAAACAATATAACTGGATTATGAAGGATAATTTGTTGAGGGATGAACAATTTGTGGAGAAATTGAGAAAGGAAATTAAACTCTTTTTTCAAGAGAACTGGGGGAATGAGGTTACAACACAGATAACATGGGAGACAGCAAAAACGGTAATTAGAGGGTTGCTTATCCAACAGGAGATATACAAGAAAAGAAAGAAGGAAGAAAAAAGAGTAGAAATACTAACTAATATTGCTAGAAAGGAAGTAGAGTTAAAACAAATGCCGAATAATAAATTATTAAAACAAGAATTGGAAATTCTACAAAAACAATTAACTATATTGGACGTTGAAGAATTACAAAAGAAATTGAATCAGGCAAAGCTTAGATATTTTGAAAACTCAAACAAAATTGGAAAATGGCTGGCATTTAAATTAAAAAAAGAGGCAGAAAAGAAACTAATTTGTGAAATAAAAGAAGGCGAGATAATCCATCGAACCCAAAATAAAATTAAAGAAACCTTTCAGAAATATTATCAAGAGCTCTTTAAAGAACAGAAACATCCTAACCAGATATTGGAGAAAATTGATAGATATCTAGAGGAATTAAATCTAACTGTTTTAGAAGAAAAACAAATCCAACTGCTAAATCAACAAATTACAAAACAAGAAATTAGAAATGCTATTAAAAAGTTGAAAGTAGGGAAAGCGTCTGGGCCGGACGGCTTCACGGCATCCTTCTATAAAACTTTCCAGGAGGAATTGATAGATTATATGCATGAAATAATGAAAGATCTTGAGAAAGGGAACAGGCCCACTTCATGGGGCGAAGCATTGATTACTATAATACCGAAGGGAGATAAAGATCGATTAGAACTTGTAAATTATAGACCAATCTCGCTCCTTAATTGTGATTATAAGCTACTAGCAATAATATTGGCCGAAAGGTTGAAAAAGGTGTTGAGTGAATGGATAAATACTGATCAGAATGGTTTCCTTCCTGGGAGATCAATAAAGGATAATATAAGAGTAATTATAGATATTCTGGAATATTGCCACATACATAACGAAAAGAAGTTGGGGTTGCTGTTCCTTGACGCTGAAAAAGCGTTTGACAATATTAATTGGATATTTCTAAAGAAGATTCTGGAGAAAATAAAAGTAGGGGATAGATTTCTAAGTTGGATATCACAAATCTATAAAGATCAAAGTGCAAAAATCGTTATTAATGGAGAAAGGACAGAGCAGATAGATATAAATAAGGGAACGAGACAAGGATGCCCTCTCTCACCTTTGATTTTCTTGATAGTTATAGAGGTGCTTTGTATTAAGATTAGAGAGGCTACAGAAGTTAAAGGTATTCAAGTGAAAGACCAAACATTTAAATTAAGAGCATTTGCTGATGATTTAGTGATAATAATGCAGGAACCAACTCAGGGTATCGAGAAATTGAAACAAATCTTGGATGAATATGGATCATTAGCTGGTTTTAGGATAAACAAGGGAAAAACATTATTCCTCACTAAAAATATGACACATAGTGAGGATCAACAATTATCACAATTATCTGGATTTAAAGTGGTCAAAAAGCTGAAATATTTAGGAATACAATTCTTAAAAAATAATAATGATTTATTTCTTAATAATTACAAACATTTATGGCAAACAATCAAAAGAGATCTAGAAAAATGGGCCAAATTAGACATATCATTAATGGGGAAAATAGCCACCATTAAAATGAATGTTTTGCTGAAGATGATTTTTTTGTTCAATAGTTTACCAATATCTATAGATAATACTGTTTTCAACGCATGGAATAAAGATCTAGCACAATTCATTTGGAATGGGAAAAAGCCTCGTATTAAGATGATAAATTTAAAAGAGAAAGTAGCAAAGGGCGGTATGGGATTACCAGACTTGAAAATATACCATCAGGCATGTGCCCTTTCTTGGATAGGTGAATGGATAAAGCTAGAAAATGAAAGGTTGCTAACATTGGAAGGGGATGATCTACCATGGGGCTGGCATGCATATCTACTTTATGATAAAGTAAAGGTGAACAAAGATTTCAACAACCATATAATAAGGAAATCACTTTTAAAAATTTGGTTACAATTCAAAAAGAAATTCTATGATAAAATCCCATTATGGGCTTCTACACATGAAGCTTTTTATAGAAAAGATCGACCGAGAGCAAGGAAATGGATTATGTATAGGGATTTACTTAAGATAGAGAATGGGAATATAAGGTGTAAGACTAAAGATGAGTTAATTGAATCTGGATTGAGAACACATTGGTTTTTAATGATACAATTGCTATCTAAGACTAAGGTAGATATTAATAGCCCTGGTATAATGATGACTGACAATGAATTTGATATGATTATTAAGAAAGGAGACCATCTTATTGGAAAAATATATAAGTTACTTATAGAAAGAGATTTAGAACAGGAATCAATAAAAACAAATATGATTAAGTGGGCGCAAGATATTGGCCATCCAATTTATCTAGAGACATGGGAAAGGTCATGGCAAAAAACAAATAAATGGTTAAAAGCGTGTCAACTTAAAGAGAATTATTATAAAATATTTAACAGATGGTATTATACTCCGGTTAAAATCAGTAAGATAACTAAAAAAGCTGATTATAAATGTTGGAAATGTGAGTGCAAGGGAACACTATTCCATTTATGGTGGGGTTGCATCCAAGCTCAAAGATATTGGAGAATATTACATAAACAGTTAGAAACGGCGTTAGAGAAAAAATTTAATTTATCTCCGGAAATATATCTATTAAATATGATTGATCAAATTCCGGATTTGACTCCACCACAACAAAAATTGATATTATATAGTATAACTGCGGGAAGGATGATTTATGCGAAAGCATGGAAGCATAAGAATGCACCTTCCCTTCAGGAGTGGTTAATCAAATTATATGATATGATAGAGATTGATAAACTTTCAATATTAGTAAGGGGAAAGGACTTAAAGATAATTAGGATAACATGGGATCCTATAATGAGAATTTTGGAAAGAAAATGGGGACATATTGTAAATATCGGAAAAATAACTATTGGAGATAGTTAAACTAAGAACCATGAAAATGAGTGCAGTTAAAATGAAATTTTTTCAAATGTAGCCCGTAGCAACAATTAGAAGAGAAATAAAAGTTTGAGCTGGTAGTAAAAAAACAGGGTATCAAGAAAAGAAAAAAAAGAGGTGATGTTATTATAGTGCTATAAGTAAAATAAAAGATAGTATATAGAGATAAATGTTAAATGAGTGGTTTTGAATAGTATAAAGGAAGTCAGAGTTTTATGTTGTTTGTGTTGTTTAGGTTGGTATGTTTAAGATGTTAAATTGTTGTGATATTGATTTTGGGATTATAGAAAGGGGGAAATAGGAATGTAGTATTATGTTAAGGATGTTTTGTTGTTGTAGGGATAGTATAAGGGGGGATAAGAAAAGTGTTTACTTTGTAGTTGTATGTGATTGTATGTTTATGTAAGTTATATGGAAATTCTAATAAAAATTAAATTAAAAAAAAAAACAAATTGTTTGGGCACCTGAGCACAAAACCCATAGCTACTTCCTGGTCCTGAAAACACAATAATAAAATTACATTGCAGAGCTGGGTTGAGATGGGGCAACCCAAAGGTAGGGCCTCTATCTCTATCTCTGTTCTTTTTGTGTTGTTTCTAACATGTTTCTGTTAAAGCTAATGTTAAAGAAGTCGTGCCCAGAACACATCTACTTTGTTGACTGATGTGTAAGTGTAATCCTTGCAGAATCTACTGTTAGTCTACAGTATAGAATTAAGTAGCCAGTATGGTGTAGTGATTTGGGTGTTTGACTAGGGCCATTTCCACACTAGACTGTTATAGTGCTATTATTCTACTTTCAACATCCTATGGAATCCTGGGGTTTGCAGTTTAGAAAGGGGCCTTGAGGCAAATCCCAGGATTCCACAGGATGTTGAAAGCAGAATAATAGCACTATAACAGTCTAGTGTGGAAATGGCCTAGGACTTTGGATACCACGGTTCACATCCCTGCTTGGCCATGGAAACCCACTGAGTGACTTTGAGCACATCATAGTCTCTCAGCCTCAGAGGAAGCAAAGGCAACCCCCCCTCAACAAATCTTGTCAAGAAAACTCTGTGATAGGGTCATTTTAGGGTTGCCATATGTTGGAAATGACTTGAAGGCATATAGCAACAACAACAGAGTGATCACCAGAAGTGTAGGTATGGGGGCAAGAGTGGAGGCATTGCTTCCTAAATAAGAACTCTGCCCCTCACTAATTTTTTCTTCAGTCCTCAAATTGCTAGTATTGCAGTAACTAAAAAACTTCAGTTGAGCATTTAGAAATAAAGACTGGGAATCAAAAGAAAATGATCAGACAAAGGGACCAAAGGAATGTGAAAACAGAAAATATAAGAGTTCTAGGTATGACTTACTCTTCATGACTCATTTTACACAACGTTGGAAAGTTGGGGACCAAAGAAACACTTCATTTGGAAGTAATGGATTCTTATTGGGGTGGGCAATGCCCTTATTTTACCTTGTTGTAGCAAAATGGAAGAACATCAAACTCATTTCCCCCCCTTTTGGTGCCTACCAATGTTTCCGATATACTGGCAACTCTGACAAGTCTTGTAAAAACACGACTAGTTATGCCAGAAAATATCTGATACTTTCTTAAGTACTGTGTTTGTTCATCTGGGCCCTCCCAACACGTCTTCTTAAGCTATTTTTAAAAACGTCTTCACTCTCCATAATCTTTAATTGGAGTTCATTGTTCCTCTTGTGTTCTACATCAGTATTGTCAAATTTCAACTTCTGGAAAATTTTCTTCTGCAGTTTGTAAGCTACTAAGTGTTACAGAATGCAACAAATTGAACTGAAGCATGTGTGCACTCAGATGCATATAGAAAAAGCATAGTCATGTTATAGTGGCATATACTAGGCATGAGAATTATGTTCACACACCATTATATAGGTTTGTACTATCTTGCCAACTGAAATAAAAATTCTACAGACACCATTCATTGCCCTGAAACTATACATTCTGCACAAGTTAGCAGGTTTGGGGTGATACTGGATCCACTGGACCAACCTCCTCTCCCCCCACCCCCGCCAACTGTCCCAAGATTCAGCCTCATAGCTATGCTAACTTGGCATTTTATTTGTCATCCGTTAAATCACTGTCATCTGTAAAATCCAGACTCAATTCAGCAGAGATAACAAAACAGCAAATACTCTAACTTTAAAATATAACCTCAGATTTATTTTCCTTGGAAGAAGCAAAGACAGAAATGTTTCCTCATCTGGCCAGAGAGAGTCTTGACCCTGGCTGGAGGAGGGCCAGAGGAGGCCTGGGTTCTGTCCTCCAGTAGGTCATCTTTTCAAGTGTTTATCTTCTCAGGATATGGAACAAATATGGCTGAGGAATGCTGGGACTGTTAAGAAACAGACAGGGGCCAGATGATTTTGAATGTCACACTTGAAAGCTAAAACACTGTGAACACACAGCCAACACTCCCTATGTTCAAATCCAATTTAAAAGATAGTTCTTGCAAGAACTATTTCTGATCCTTTTGGACTTGGCTACTGTACTTACTTTGAACAATACTATTTATTTTTTTAAAGTAATTTCTCTGCAAACATAGTGCACCAAGATTCTTTTTAGTACATTTTCAGAACTATTTTGATGTGCTCTTGGACCAACCAGTGAACTTCATAGATGAATTGGAATAATTAAATGTAACACTAAGTTCATTATACCATATTGTCCCAAGCAGGCCCTTCATGGCACTGAACGACTGAGTGCATCAAGATACTGAATTATTCCTCATTCATATCAGTTTCCAACTTCTGCAATCTACACTGCTGCATTTAGCTTTACTAACTGCAGATACATATGCACATATACCTTATTTTTATCAGCATAATACATAGAAATATATCTGAGTTACTTAAGTGATTGTACTAAAACTATGACACGACTTACAGTATCCCACTATATATTCATAGTCACTGTTGCAGTTGAAATGTCTTTTTTCTTCAGTAAGGATGCAGTAACACAGGCATGTCATTTACATTTTTTTATGCATACACCTCTCCTCTAACATCATCAACCCGTTGGTTTTCCGGTAACTTGTCTTCCATACTCAAAGTCACTCTGCTTCACCTGCTTCCTTTGTGTTGCTGTTTTTCATACCTCACTCTGCACTGGAATGTGTTTTAACTTGTTGCTCCTAATACACAGAGAGAAAAGAGAGAGATGGTTTTACCTCAGGGACCCATTTCCCTCTTAGGGGCTGCTAACTGGTTTTCTGTCTGGGGGCAGACAGCACTGCAAATGACCCTGATATAATTTTATTCTGTTAGCCTTCATTAGAGTCTCTTTTGCCCCAGTGACCTCTCCTGCAGGTTCTCCCATCTGCTTTTCACATCCTACTCCATTTGCTTGACTTATTGCCCCAGTGACTGAGCTCTTAATCCTTCACTTGTTATCTCTGACAGGCTGGAAACAACCTAAAGGCTTCCATCCTTCTGTCACCTCTCTCCCCCCCCGTTCAGATTTAGCTCAGAGTCAATAAAATATACAAATTCTAGGTGTTTAGAATGAAAACTGGGGGCGGGGAGAGGAATGGAATGGAGAAGGGCAGAAAAGAATGATGCATGTATGTCTGAGCATGTTTGAACACTCAAATAAGCCCTTTCACTGATGAGACAATGGGGAAAGAGAACTTAGATAGATAGATAGATAGATAGATAGATAGATAGATAGATAGATAGATATCTTTATGTCTATACATATGGGTGTATGTGCACACACACACGCACACACACACACAAATACAAATGTGATTCCCATACATCGTAGCCAAAACACAACATATAATCACTTGACAGGCTTCTAGAAAGTAGCTTAGTCCCACAATGTTTGGCTGATTCGGTATTCTGTCACAGAATCATAAGGCTGGATAAGCTAAGCAAATCCATCTGGCAGTATAGGAATTCCATCTGTCTCCTAGAAGCTTCCTATCTGGCCTTCAGCACAGTCTGCCTCGTTTTCAAGAAGGACACTGGCAAGATCTTTAACTTCTTCCTCCTCTGTGTGAACTCATCAGTGGTTTTGGCAAAGCCCTCAACTCATTATGCATTTCAGGTATTCACTCAAAGAGCTGGAATACAGGTTAAGTTTGCCTCCAGAGAGAACAAGGGAATGCACAATATGATGGTGAATAATTCCAAATGTTACAGACAAGGGAGAGGAGGAGAAGTTTCCACAGCTCCAAGAAACAGATGGCAGGCTCAACAGTGTGAACAGATGTCCTGTCAGAATCTTCCCTTTTTATACCCAAGCAACTAAATCCCAAGGCTCCACCAAGGCGCAATGGGTAGCGCAAGTTCAGAAGATAAGGTGTCTGACAAAACACCAGCTGTTTTTTACAGTGTCGATGTGCAGCAACTTTTTGATCAGCAGAGACAGTAGTGTCACCTGCCAACCACTTCAGACTCCCATGTTTCTTCTGAGCTTTAACTGAAACCTTCACAGTGTGTGTTGGGGGTATGGATTCCCCCGGAAACAATGCCCAACTTCTTGTTAATCCATTACATAAGTTAAAATTACACCACTGTAAGTGCACCACAGCTTGAATATGCATATTCAAACAAGCACATCGGACTGAAGTAGTCTGCAAAAACTTGACACATGCCTAAAAGGTTGTGTGAAGTTCTAGACGACTCATCTGTACTAGGGGCTGCCCTCAGGTAACATCCTAAATAGCACAACTGCAAAGAACCACACTTGTACTACCATTTATGCCAAGGTTGGACACCAAGAAGACTCTAGCCAATGCATTTTTGTGATCTATTATGTTATTGTGCAAATTTTGGTGGATGATTTGATTATTAGTGGTCTGTTAACAATCATCAATTTTACAAGAGGCTTGCTCTTCGCAGAGATTAAAACTACTAGAACGGGCTTGTTGATATGGAGCAGCACTGCTGCTGGTATTTTTGGACACTGCATGAGGGTATACCTATAGGGGCTGGTGTAATGCATATTTGCTCTTCTAATTCTACTGCTACATCACTGGGCATACAGTAAACACAGAGCTTAAACAGTCTCTATTGCTCTCAAATAGGGAAGCAGAAAATTTTACTCCTTTCTCTTCAGCACTGGGCCCGTAGTCTGTGAAGGGCCTGGGGAAATGGTACCTATTGAATCAATGATAATTTGGTCCTGTTATGAACACTGAACTGTGAAAAGATGTATGTACTAGGATTGCCCATTTGAAGTCCAAAAAGACTACTCTTAAAGCCACAGAACCCAGATCTGGTTCTCAACCTGATTCTAGTACCTCTACTCCAGAACTGGGGGGCTCTGAGAAGGCTTGAACAGCCATTTTGTCCAAGGACGGCTGGGGTGGCAACTTTCCGCACAGGGTGAGGGAATCACCCCGTGCCGGCACTTACCGGACTTCTTGGCTCCATGCTTGGGTCCAGGCTGGTCCGGAGCAGTGCATGGCCACTGCTCCGCACTGCTCCAGGGACAAAAATGGCAGCTTCCAGTTGGTCAAGGCTCTCCACCAACCACTGAAGCTCGCCAGCCTAAAGCCTGCCCCCGGCAGATTGCAGGCTCGCACTGGTGCGAGCCTGCAAATCTGCACCGGAGTGCGGGCACGGAGTGGCGCGCTCCGTGCTTTTGAAAGACCTGTTTCAAGTGGTCTTTCAAAAGCACACTGGACAACCACTTTGGGTCGTTCCAGAGCGGGCTGAGGTGCGGAACTACACTAAGTAGGTCCGACCCAGTCTGCTCCCAGGTGCAGACGTCCTCCCTGGAGGACGCTCTGCACCGTTTCTTTAAGCCCGTGCGGAAATGGCCTAAGACTGTAGCACAATGAAGCATTCCACCTAGCCAATAAGCAATTCTATAAATCTGTGGTTCTGTGAAATAGTGAAGGAAGTAGAACAAGAAAAAGGGGCTATACAACCCAGCTAATCAAGACACAGCACATTGTCTGGGGGCTGTTCCTCTTTTAAGAGTCTTTTTTGAATGCCCCTGCTGGCTTTATGACACAGTTCAATGGACCACAGCTATTACACTGTGGAGAATACTGTATAAAAGACTAAACAAAAATTGGGCAGGGGTGGTAAGGAGGGAAAGGAAGAAAGAAAGAATGATCTTCCATCCATTTAATCCCCATTTGAAACCGAGGAGGCAAAACACACATTTCCTTCTTTCTTTTTTAAAAAATCCATCTATTGAGAAATACTTATCTTCCCTCAAAACAGATCTCTGTTTCACAGCGGTGAAACCCACACATTCAAAATACAATGCAGAATGGATTGACAGCCCCCATGGCATTTTAACTACTGCATTCTATTGGTTTTTGCAACATCTATTCTATAAAACCTATTGCAGGAGAAGCCTATAAAATATGTTTTCCTCCATGAATAATAACACTCAGGAACTATTTAGTTAAGTTTCTTATTGAGAAGCAGGATTGCCAGGCTCCAGGTCACTGGCTGAAATCCCAGAGAACTGCTGTGTGCTTCTCCAGGTCTTCCAAGCAGGAAGACAAATCTTAGGGCACCACTGGAGAAGAGGGGGGAAATTAATTTTTTTCTGGCCATAGCCTTAAAGGTTAAACATCCACCCACCCACTCCATGCAAGCTCTGCATGAAGGATGTTTGTAAGTTTTCTGGGTTGGTGCAATGCTGGTGCACCACAAAACCAAGATCATGGGGGAAGGGAGGGGAAGAAGGGGAGAGAATGGGCCACATTTTGCCACTCAGGCTCTACAGTGCTATTGGGAACAAGGTAGCGAGTAGAGTGCTAGCACTGTGACTTGTGAGATTTGTATAAGCCATGGTAGCAGCAATGCAAGTCCTAGGGAAAAACCTCCCCACAGAATGGCAGTAAGACTCCACCAACAGAGTCGTACTGCCATCCCAGCAGCATTGTGTGTCTGTCTGTGTGTTTGTGCCTTCAAGTCACCTGCCAACTTAGGGTGACCCCATGGGTTTTCTTAGGCAAGAAATGCTCAAGAGGTGGTTTTGCCAGTTCCTTCCTATGAAACATAACCTACAGCAGCTGTAGGACCTGGAAAAACACTTCATATGCTGTATGTGTTATACATTAAGCCATGTCTGATAGAAGGCTAAGTGAGAATGGAGGCAACTGCTGCAGCTACTGGGTACATTTTCTCACTTGCCAAAAATTCAATATTATTCTTTCTTGGCCCTAGGTTTCCGTATTACCTGGTTACTCAGATTTTACTCCAGTTCTGGGCCAGTTCACCTGGATTGCTCTTGTGCTCATTTCCACAATCAGCTGAACCAATCCTTGCTTCCTTGCTTGATTGCCTGCCTGCCTCACAAGGACTCACCCATATCACATAACAAGGGCTTGCTTCCCCGTCTCAAGTTTTGGCCCTGAATGGGATACTCCTGACTTGGCAGAACTATGAAACATGAAGATGAACGACCCAGATTTTAAAAACCCAACAGCACTACCACGAAGGCCACAATGTAGGAGTGAACAGTTAATTGTGCTTCGGTAAGGAAGGAAAACAGGCAAAGGATTGCAATTGTAGCCATGTAAACATAAGATGAACATTGTAAGCTCCACTGAGTAGTTGCTGTAGAATCTTCTCCATCAGAGGCTGTAGGTGAAAATTTATGTATAACTAATTTTGCTAGTGGCTAGGTGAACGTAAAGATCTTCCTAATCTTCTATATAGATTTTTTTTAGAACATAGAATTGCCAATGAAAGAAAAGCCCTAGGGATTCAATCATTGCCTTTTCTTCATCTTTCCACTCTCATTTGTTCTTTTTCAGGCTGAGCATTCCAGAAGCTGCTCTATGCCAGAAGTAGGTTTGGCTGAAGGCTAGTCTGTTTTGCAAACACACATAGTGGGTTATTTTATAATAACAGCTCTTTTCTTAGGGTATCTTCCAAAGGACAGGATTACACGTTCTCAAAGGTATACAACAGGATTTTCCTGGTACCTTCAAACTCCCACCCTCTATCTCCTACAGTTCCCAGGATGACTGGGGGAGAGTATAACTCTTACACCAGTTTGACATTGCAACAGACTTGTACACATTTACTTACAATAACTCAGAATAAACACAATAAAGAAGACTTCAGAGTAAACATAAACAGTAGTAAACAAGATGCACATCTGTCATACAAAAATATGCTAACTATGAGAGAAGGGAACCTTGTGCCCCCTTTGTTTATTTCAGCACAGGCTTTTATGGGATATAACCCACTTTTTCAGAAGTCACCCAAAGAATGCATCTGAGGCAGTGGGCCTTAGTCCACAAGAGCTTATGTTGAAAGAAACTGGTTCCTCTTGAAGGTGCCACAAGATTCCTTTCTCCTTCTATAATGAGAAAGACTGACAAAACCATCTCTTTGAAAAATGCAAATAACCCTTAGTGTATTCTAGACCCCCACCTAACAGTTTTATGAAGAAAGTAGGGTCAACCATTTTTTTAATGGAGATAACATATTCAACCATCTCTAAATCAAAGTCTTTTTTACATTGAGAAGACACTGATTCGTACATGTAAATACAACTCTTTCATGTATCTCATTCAATGTTACTTGTTTCCTCCTCATGCTTTTCATGCTATGCAAATCCCCTACTACTGGAAAAGGGGCCTTAAAAATAAAGACAACAAATATGTACACATTTCAATGTGTTTGATTTGGAACACAAACAGAACTGTAAACATCTTCATAGGATTGCTTAGAAGCCAAAGTTAGATAAAATCAGAAAAATGGTTTCTCAGTTCCTAGAAAGAGAACATTAGGGAAGTTTCTGTGATGAGGAAGAGGTCATGCATAAGAAAAGGTGCTTCCAGACTTCTAGACACACTGACAGTGTTAATGATTCCACTTTAACTTCCATTGTCCCTTCCTGTGGAATTCTGGGATTTGCAGTTTAAAGAGAGGGATTTTGAATTATCAGCCAGAGAGCTCTAGTGCCTCCCTGCCAGTCCTGGGATTCCATAAGATGCAGTTGTATCAGTGAAAATGGAATCATAAACAATTTCTGCACTACACTGTTATAGTGCTATTATTCCACATTCAAGATCCCATGGAATCCTGGGTTTTGCAGTTTAGAGAGGGGCATTTAGAATTCTCAGCCAGAGAGCTCTTTGGCCTCAGTAAACTACAAACCCCAGAATTCCACAGGATATTGAAAGTGGAATAACAGCACTATAACAGTGTAGTGTGGAAATGCCCATAGTGCTATAACTGTGTAGTGTCAGGGCTCTACTTTCCATTGTACAACCCTCTTACTTTATCCATGGAATTATCCTGGAGGTCCAGATACCGTCATCTTCTACTTGTAACCCTCCCATGTGTTCTCACACATCTTTAATTCCACCACCTCTCCAGGGAGAGGAAAAAAAATTAAGATAGAGAAGAGTTCCCTCTCATTACTCCAAGAAACATTCAAGTAGAAGGGGCAGCAAGAAATAATAGCAAGGAGGAATGACATTGCAACATATTTGTCTAAATAATGGCTGAAAGATTAGCATGTTTTGAGCATACCAACTTTCACCCAGAGGGACCAACTTTCACACAAAGAGACCAGGAAGTGGGGCAATAATCATGACAGGAAATAGATTGTGGTCAAAATCCTCAAGGTCTTTGTGCTGTTTTCATTGGCAAATCAAGCAAAAACAAGCTGGTGCAGATATTTTCCACTTGCTTTTCTGCTTTTAGTACTGCTGCATATTATTTACAATGCCGGCCAACCCACAAATGCATTTTAATCTTTTGTTTTCCAGTTCTGATTGACTTTTTCTCTTCTGGTCTAGTTCTTTGCAGCTGTATGCATATCTAAACTGGAAACAATTTGATTTAAAAATGTTGGGTCCTATTTTGGAGTAAATATGCTCAGGCAGGGTTGCAGGGATTCAGCTACCTATATTAAGGAAATCTGAAACCATCCACTCAGTTCAACATGTGTGCGTGGGTATGTATACATGCCTTCAGTTTGCCTGCAGACTTATGACAACCCCATGAATTTCATAGGGTTTTCTTAATTAAGGAATACTCAGAGGTGGTTTTGCCAGTTCCTTCCTCTGAAATATAGCCTACTGGTTAGCAATTCAAGGGTGTGCTAAACCAGCCTGACAATCCCTGTCGAAGAATATATAAACACTAATATAATCCACTTTGATTTTTTTAAAAAGAAACCCATGTGAGTTGAAAAACAAGTATAAAACTTGTTATGTGCACAGCCTCTCAGTCTGCTTGTCTAGAGAGCATTCAGTAAAAATGCTGACAGTTCCAGAAATTCAGCAGAGCTGTTGAGAGCCACTGGAATGTATGCATGTGTCTTTGTCACTTGACAAACCCCCTGAACTTCCAAATGTCATGGACATGATGCCAGTAACATCATTACAACTCAGAGCTTAATGGTTTTTTTAAAAAAGCTGTCAGAATCAAGTTTTTCTGCATGACAAGGACTCCCATTCCTTTCCTCAGAAGCTGAATGGCAGGTGATGTGGAACATTTGCGTTAAATCAAATAATTCTAATACCGGAAAGAACACAGAGGTCATTACATTCCTCCTCCTGTGTTACAGCAACATCTTCCAAACTCAGTACTAACTCCTCACTGGTCATCTCATGCCAACTAGCTTATAGTGCAACCACAACAAGCAAAGAATGTTAATTACAAGCACTCCAAGATAGTTCTAGTTCCAGAGTTACCTATTTTTGTGCCAGAATTGAAAAGTCAATGTTATTCCCACCCCAAATGCACTGTTGTTGATTATTTTATTGCCACATTCATTCAGAGCGATCCACAATGCAGAAAAAAAAGGAGGGAATGGAGAGAGTAAAATAGTGGCACTCCCGGAATCTACTGGCTGAGGAAGACTGCTTTTTCTTACTCCAGGGATAAGTTTTGCTTTGATTTGTCCACCAGAACAAATCCATGTTGTATGTTGGTGCTAACTCAAATCCATGAATAGCTGTGGGTTCGTTGTAGCAATGTAGTGAGGATTGCTGAGGAAGGGAATCCTTTAAACAAACAAACAGATGAAATCCACTGAGAGATGTCTTGCTCTAACACTGAAAAGAAGAGAACATGATTTGAAGAATGCCATCTGGTCTTTCTTCTTCTTTTTTTTTAAGTCTGCATTTAAAAACAATAAAATGGATACCTGCTGCTTGCTTTCACTTAACTGAACAAATGTTTGACAAGGAAATCATTTCCCATAATCAGTAATGTTTTGGGTGTTGTCTGTGCTGATAAATACTCTACATACATGTACATGTGTGTGTAGATGTGTACGATCAGTGGACATCTGCATGCCCATGTATAATGGATTCCAGCCAGAGCCCTGACCTCAAACCTCACTTACCAATTGTTGGGACTGGTGGGGGGACTGGTCTCTTTTGACCAAGAAGCAGCTGCCTGATGCTCCCACCCTCTCCCGTGAGTGGTCCCTTGTGTGACAGGCAGAAAAAGGACCCCTGTTGTAAATCCCCCTCATGCTGGAGATCACTCACATGAAGGGGGTGGATGGGAACATTTCTCAACTGACAGAGAAATGGACCCCTGTTGATCCCAGAGGCTGCTTGTTTGTAAGTACAGTTTGGGGGACTTTCACAGACCCAGACTACATAAGGATAGTGAATGCATAACTATTAGGAATGCGTAAATGAATCTGTGACTGACTGACAGGATTCCAGCCATCTTTCTTAAGTACTTATAGTACACAAGGCCCTTTCTCTTCTCCTTTCATACCACTGAAGGGTATGTTCTCTTCCTGATCATATGTTGCCAGTATTCCTAAGGCACAAAAACAGCCTTGGAAAACTTGTTTTCTACGTCTAGATGTGTAGCAGAGGGAGAAAAATCACATTTACCTTCTATTTCTTCAGAAAAAGAAAAAGCTAATTTCCTCTTCTTGTCCAAACAGAAAACCAAATTGCCTCCGCTGTGCTACCCCATATGTGACATGGCCCTGTTGTTAAAAGTGATGACCTAATGAGCTAATCCTTCCATAGAATGATCTAAGCATTTTTACTTGGAATTGGGATTGACCCCCAAGTAAGCATATATAACACAGAACCCTTGGGAAACCAATAGGAGATAGAGAATTGATGGGAATTAGATTTCTCACAGAACACTGTCTACACCTGTTAAATACATAACATTGCCAAACATTTAGATCACGAGGGACAAAAGAAAATAATAATTCCACTAAGGCCAAAGACCTAGCTCTGGTACTAGGATTTCACTCATTTTGGGGGGGGGGATTACAGTACCATTGGATATCCAAAATACAATTATAAACAGTAAATGGAAATCTTAAAAAGTTTTTTAGCTTCAGTGTTATCAGTGAGCTCAGAAACAAAATATTGGCAGCAGTCTACATCCTCCCTGATGTCAGTGGCAAACTTCCAAATGATTTTGATGCATGCAGATTGTATCAAATGAGGATACCTCAAGGGCCAGCTGGCCAAAGACCACCTAACTCTAGGGCAACAAAACAGGGGGAATATTTGGACCTTCAGATGATGTTGGACTGTTGCTCTTATTATTCCTAGTTAACATTGCCAGTACCAAAGACTACTGGGAGCTGCAGTCCAACACTTGGAGGGGAAATTTGTCCGTGTATATGGTAGCCACTCATGAAGCTTGTTGTAAATGGCCCACCTTCTTCACTCAGATTTGTTCTGACTTGGGCTTATAATTACTACAGATTCATTGGATGTAGCTTTGGTCCTTGCTTGTCCAGTGATAATAGATGCTTTCTAATTAGTACATCTCAAGGTGTGGAGAAGATTCTTAGAGAATCTTGACAGCCACCACATGCATTTTAGACTCTTGTCTTCTCCAGGCAGAGGGAGAGTGGCTGCGTGGATAAAGGGAGTGGTAAATGCCTTGCCAAAATAAGGCAAAGTTTCATCATGTTTACAGGAGACAGTCATAACACCACTGCTGAAAAAGACCTCCCTAGATCCTACAGTATTGGATGCCCACTTGCCTGATTCCAACATTCTAATTTTGGGCAGGGTACAGGAGTGTGTGGCAGCCTCTGCACTTCAAAGGTTTCTGGATAAGAAGGATTATCTAAATCCATTTCTATCTGGTTTCAGGCCTTGCTATGGAACAGCAAGAGCTTGGTGGATGACCTACACAAGGAACTGGTCAGGGAGTGTCTCTCTCTTGATTCTGCTGGACTTTTCATATCTTTCATTATCATTGACCATGGTATCCTTCTAGGCCATCTTGCTGGGGTGGGACTTGGAAGCATTATTTGTATTGGTTCCATTCCTTCCCAGAAAGGTGAATCCAGAAGAAGGTGCTGAGAGCCTCCTGTTCCACCTCTTGGCTGTTGGCCTCTGGACTCAGTTTAGTTCACCATGCTATTTAACGTAGGCATGAAACCATCTGGAGAGATTGTCTGGAGTGCCATCAGTATCCTAAGGATACTCAACTCTATTAGTCCTTTCCATTTCAATCCAAGAAAGCTCTTTTGATTACAACCTATGGTTGTCATCATTAATAAGGGTAAACAAACTGAAACTTAATCAGACAAGACAGAAGTACTCTTGATCAGCTGAGAGGCAGATCATGGAAGAGGAACTCAGCCTGTGCTGGATGGGGTTACATTGCCCCTAAAGACATAGGTTCACACCTTGGCGATATTCCTGGATTCAAACCCAAGCCTGGAAGCTCCAGTTTCAAAGATGGCCAGGAGTTTATCTACACAGCTAAGGCTTATGTGCCAGCTATACCCACTCCTAGAGATGTAGGATTTGGCCATAGTGACACATGGCTGAGTTACACCCTGTTTGGTTTACTATAACACACTCTATGTGAGGCTGCCTTTCAAGAGTGCTTGGAAACCTCAGCTGGTCCAAAGAGCTGAAGCAAGGTTGCTAACCAGGAGTGATACAACTCCCTTACTGCGGCAACTTCATAGGATGTTGGTGAAGTACACTTCAAAATGCTGATTATGATCTACGAAAACCTATAGGGCTGTCAGGTCCAGGCTCTTATCTCCACATATGATCCTGCCCATGTTTTGAGATTTTCTGAGGAGTCCCTTCTCTTTGTTAAGCCACATTTGGTGGGAACATGGAAGGTCCCTTCTAGAAAGGCTAGACTTCTACCTTCCATGTTATTCTTCTTAAGGCAAGTGAGGACAGGCCTTTGAGGACTGATTGTTCAAGGAGAAAGGGCCTTTTGGGTGCTGCGTTGTTTATACTGGTTGTTCTTCCTTTTATATTTATGCTTTTAAATGCTGTTAATTTTACTGATAGTTTAATTATATTTTAAACTTTTGCAAGATGTCAATTTTTAAGCTGCCTTGAACCCAAGACTAGGAAAAAAGTGGATTATGCATGCATATATAACTAAACAAATCAGCATTTGTGGTCAATTGGGCCAGTTACTTAGTTTGTTTTCATCAATCCAAAAAAGCCCAAATTTTATATGTCACAGCACACAACTTTAATTGCCATTCTAAATGTACGTGCTTAAAAGTAAATTGTACTGTAATAGTTGAGAAATGTCTGAATAAACATTGTCAAGAGATGGGTCATTTGCCATGAGGTGGAAGTCACCAGATCTCAAGGGAAGAAAGTGGGCAGAGCCATTCCAGTTACTGATTGTTAGGCGAATGTTATCATCACTCAGAGTTACTTCTCATAAGCTCCAGATAACAATGAGAAATGAACAGTATCAAAGTCTGAAGTCTAACAGACAATGACAATGGACTTGACCAGGAAATGCAAAACCTAAAATCCAACTGACAGATGGTTTCTAAAAAGGTGACATCAGCTTTTCCATTCTTATCTATCAGAACCAAACTATCCTTTCAAAAAGATCTGATGGGCCTGTACCCTCCCTAGATTGTTTGATTTCAGAGTGCAGGTGCAGGAATCACTGTCTGGTACCTGCAATTTTGAAGAAAAGAAGAAAAAAAAGAAAGAAAAATAAACCCTCCATGAGGAAGTTAGGACATCAGGAAAAACATTTGATAAGCCCTTCATTCTGGTATATAAACTTTCCATGTATACCATGTACACTGTGGAATTTCTGACATCATGTGAACTTTGAAACAAGTTTTTCAGATCTTATACCAGAAGTGAAAATGCATCAATTTCCTTGCCTCATGAAATGTTCATTCCAAATCTATACTAATAAAGAATATGTTTGTATTATCTTCACCTTAGGCTGAACACCATAAAACCTAGATGCCAGAGAAATGTCTAGGTATACCTAATAAGGGAATCTTTTGGTCAGAGATATTTGGTTCTAAAACAGATTAATTTTACTTAATTTAAATCTGTGCGTAGTCTGCAATACCATCTTCAATCCCTAGGTGGAAGACTTCTATAATCTCTGAAGAGAAAGCTTGCAGTCAGGCCTGACACATCCATTTTTCTAAAGGGTCTTTAGGCAGTTTCATATAGGCCAAAGCCTTGGGATGGTAAACAGCATACTGGGTACAACCGCTGCTTCCCCCCAAAAAAACTCTTTAAAATAAGATGGGGACAGAAAGATGTCCAGGTTGAACAAGCAATAAGGTTGAGGGAAGAGAAAGACCAATGAGAACAAAACAGAGAAAAAGAGAAAGAACAGAGAGAAAGAGCACTGAGGTGGGGGTAAAGAAAGATGAGTGGGTGATGGAAGAGCAAGGGAATCTAGGTGAGTAAAGGGAGACAAAGAATACATGGGTAGATAAGGAAGGAAGGAAGGAAGGAAGGAAGGAAGGAAGGAAGGAAGGCAGGCAGGCAGGCAGGCAGGCAGGCAGGCAGGCAGGCAGGCAGGCAGGAAGATATATAGCTTCATGAGAAAGAAAGAGCTGTGAGCACACAGATGGGAAAGAAGAGAAGAAGATTAGTAAGTGGGCAAGAGAAGAGAAAGAACACCTAGATGGGTCAGTAGGAGGAAAAGAGCACTAGGGTAGGCTGGGCGAGTAGGGCATTCCTGACTTATGTAAAGCTGGGTGCTTTTGCCATTCTAGAAGTATAGTGACTATTTGTTTAAGCTTGCTTAGATATCACATAAAAAACAAGACAACCTATCTACCATCACTTATATCCAGACAATTGCAAGCTGGTAATGATTACACATCAGCTAACTGGATGTACTTAAGGTACTGCTGCTAGATCTGGAAGAAAATTCTGCAGTCCAAATTGCACATTTTAAAATTTATATTTTGAAAGTGAGATCTGATCACAAATGTAAAAGATGAATTTTATAGTTATGTTGGCAGTTTCTTTGGCTGTTCATTTATGCCCTAAGGCAAACAGCAAAAATGACTTGTGGAGGCTCAACATTACCTGGCTACCTGATTTGTGACCCACAAGGGGGATGGAGACATGATAGCTACCATCTTCTCTTAGCATGTGTTGGATTCTTCTTCAGAGAGCTGAACAGCACAGGGTTTCCAAAGGTAACTGCCAGAGAGGCAGGTTCCTTTCCAGTTTACCTAGGGAATACCAAACCATACCCCCAGTGCACTGTCATGAATCAAATACATAAGCGTTCTATTATCAAATACTATTGGACTTCCAATAATACCTGAATGTATTATTGGAAGTCCGATAGTATTTGCACAGCACTCCATAGCACTGCATGTCACTTTTCAGGCAAAGTTAAATATGAATCACATGCACATAAACTGCCAAGTACATTTAATCACAATAAGCAGAAACTTCAAATTTGGTATTAATCAAAATAAAGCAGGATCATTTTATTTCCTGTTTAACAGAGAGACATGATCTCTTAGACAGTGTAATCTATTGAAGGGCTTTCCAACCCAAGTCCAATTCAGAGAGAAAGAGCCATCAGAATGGAGACCAGGGGCCCTGCCTATTGGCAGTTAGCATCAGGACAGCATGTTGAGGAAGAAGGGAGGCAGGCTGGGACACTTGGGACACAATTTTGTACTGCATTTCTGTTTAAAACTACAGGCCAGAATCCTCTTGGGCAGTAATGAATATATAACCCAGCTATGCACCTGTAACTGCTACATATTCACAATCCTCATGTAGCTCCTAATTTAGGATCTATGTAAGAACCATGAAAATCCCCTAAACACCACTCATCAGTAAGCAGCCACTGGGATCAATGGAGGTCTATTCCCCTATGAACCAAGAACTGGCTGTCTGATGTTTCCATCCCACACCTCATGTGAGTAAGTGATCTCCAGTGCAAGGGGGATTTGCAACAGGGTCCCTTTTTCTGCCTGTTGCAGCAGTGATCACTCCTGGAAGTGGGTGAGAATGTCAGGCAGCCACTTCTCAATTATCAGGGGAACAGACCTCCATCAATCCCATTTACAGCTCACCAGTAAACATGTGTTACTGTGGTTCAGACCTGGATGTTGATAGCACTAGATATCCCTTTTGATATCAAATAATTTGACCTTTTCCTGGCACCCTGGCTCATGTGTTTGCGAGGGTCCCCAGAAAAGCACATACACAAGGAGCAGCCGTTAATGGCAGGGATTTCCAACTTCCCCTCTCAGGCGGGCATGTCAAAAGCCTTGGTCATTGCTCCGGGACCTGGCTTGCAGATTCCTTTTATCCCACAAGATGCCGGATTCGCGCCCACAACTAGCAAGACCACGATAAGTGCCCATCGATTTGCACTTGGGCTGCACGATTGATCTACCCACGCTGTTCCTATCGCGGCAGCTTTGATCCTTTTCTGAGCCTTTTGTCCAGTTCAAAAACTTACTTTGTTCTCAACATTTATGGTATGGCCTGCAGGCACAATTTCTGCTATATAAACCCCTAGTTCCAAGAGTTCAGAGAACTGCTTTTGAGTTTCATCCCGCCTTGCTGTCAGTCGGTGTGGCAAGTTCCCTCAGCAAACTGCACTGAGCTCCCTTTTTCTCCATCTTTCCAGGACTACATGATCAGGTATTGTATTGTCCATCCCTAAGCTCTCCTTTTCCTCTCCTTTTCCTATTTCTAAGTTAGCAGTGTGTCTGTTGTCCTAGATGTTGCTTTTCAATAAAACATTAATTGGTTTACTCTGAATTTGTCTGGCTCACTAACCTGACACTGTATACATAGGGTGAAAGATCTCCGCTAACGTTGCCCTGCCTCTCGTTAGCCAACGAGTGTGCTCTAGTTAATTTCCCCATTTGTGTTAATATTTGGATATTTGGGTGTCCCTCCTGGGACCCCCGAGATACAGGGTAACACAGGGCTTGGGGATTCTGGCCAGAATCTACTACATAGAACCATAGTTACAACATCACTTAGGACATAATGGTCATACAGGATTCCACTGGTAGGAATTATTTCTGAATTTGCACCTATCTATAAATATACACATATATGAAATCTATGTCCTCTTTCATCCTCTGCTGGTGATAGATTTCTTTTTTTGGTACTGTGTTAAGTAGTCACTCTAGGCTATAATGGAAAGAGGCTCACAACCAAGATTTAAAGAACTACAGATCAGAGTTCTGCACAGTTCTACAGACACAAGGAGGCTTTAGGCTTATGTTATCTTGAAAAGCAGGTCCCTCATCACTGCTGAAGAGATCCTCAAAAAGAGTTCACAGTGTTTATTACATTTTTATCCTCTGAGGAGTGCCAGGCCACATACATGGTTACCACGTGGAGCTGAAATCAAATGATCTTGCACTTACCATTTTAAAAAAAGCCTTCCACCCCCACTGCCCTTTTAAAGCAACATCCCAGAAACCAAAGGTGAAAGGATATGTAGGTGTCATTTTAATGTTCACAAGGGATTTGGGGATCATTGAGATTTATCTGCATGTAAGAAGCACATTCATATTCCATACACTCATAATGAACAAAGTGTTGAAATCCACAGATTTAGTGCACCAAATGCTGCTGGGTTTTGACCTACTCCTTTTCATTCCAGGGTATTGTGAGACAGAAAGAAGAGAACAGGCAGATTTATTATATCAAGGTTTTGTATCAAGGGTTTGGTTAGGTAAGTTCAGGTACTTACCAGACAAAGCCAGACAAGATTATTGTCTAGATTCCATTCTGGTAACAGCAGGACTATAGTATCTGGTGTGAGTTACAACTTTGTTCACATGTATTATGTGAGGAATGTTATCCAAGACAGATTGAATTTATGGTGGAGTTTGTAAACTTTAGCAGGGGAGGAGAAATGACTCAGGCAGCAAAAGTGGATTGAATCAACTATACAATCTGCAGGTTGGGTGGTTTGGCTTCTTGGGCATTGGCAAGCAGTAAGCAACTCAGAACAACCCAAGACCCATGAATGTATTAAAGAAGGTGCACTCAGTGAGTTATGAATGAACAAATACAGAAAATACCACATCATATAACCAGGAAAGGAAAACACTGCATTCTCTTTCAAATGTATTGAGAGTTTTGACAATAAGGAAATGAAGACCAATAACAGACTGGTGTTGGGTTTTTGTTTTTTTGTAAATGCAAGTGGCTGAATTTTTTAAAATATAAGTGGCTGGTTCTGTGACCTCACAACAGCACTGTGGGATTTATTTCCCCCCCGCATAAAGCAATATATACATTTGCTTGTTCCCCAGTGAAACTTAAGGCACTTTTCTGATCTCCAAACTCTCCTTTATTCCCACACATCAAAGTGTTGCATATTACAGGCCAAGAAGATCATCCTGGCTTAAGTGAAATATGGAACTTGATTCAGCTGAGGATGTGACCACACATGCCTTTTCCCTGATGTGGACCTATTTGTGAGGGGGACAGTATTCAATTAGCTAACACTCTCTTGCAGCTCCATAAGTGTCCTGGTGTCTTGCTGTGTTTTGCTTTCATTCTGGGTTGCAGGAGATATAATGAAGTGGATGAAGAACTACTGATTTCACCCAGTAAATGACTCTTTTGCTTCCTGGAACACTGTCACACCTTCAGGCAGCTCAGCAACAACAACAAAAGTCTACACAGATGAATGAGAAAGAGTTCACACAGGAGGCAAAGCAAAAATAAAAACAGAATACCCATCTCACTGAGGAAAAGACTGATTTTTCATTCAGATGTCCTTTATGCCTATCTGTAGCTAATAGGGTTGCTATGTGGCAATCAGAAAGATTTATTTTTACCTTTATTAATATCAGTGCTAAAGTATTGGACTGTTTGTTCTCACTGCCTTTCCTATCTTATTACTTTCTGGTGGCTTTGCTTATCACCTTCTCCCACGTATTGAAACTGGTGCCATTTAATCCTCCCGAGTTGAAATGCCCCCCTCATTAGTTAGGAGACTTACCCTAGGCCATTGTTACAAGTAAGGATAAATTCACCAGCTTGTAACCTGGCAACCCTCAACTGCGTACAGAATATAATACCATGTCTGGACTATGTACCTAATGCAAAAGGACCTCAAAAATAAGCGGTTTAAGGTACTGCTGAAAGGTGGCATATTCTGTGTAAAGGATGGATACAAGAGTTCATCAGACTCTCTGGTGGTCAGGGAGTGGGTGCAGAATCTTCCTCTTTCCCCATACCATGAAATGTATCAGCACACAGATGGTGCCCTAGAAGTGATGTCATGCCACTTTGGATTTCAGTTTTGACCATAAATCAAGGGTTTTTTTGAAGGATGGAGTTGTGGGAGGAGGAAGAAAAAGACAAGCTATTGCATTCACAAGAATATATTTTGAGCAATTTTTAGGCCAAATACTTGATTTTTTGAAAAAGATTCTTGAGGACCTGTGGGCTTTGGGAAAGTGTCAGAGAGCCTGGGTATTGCAAAAGTGGGTCTTGGGTTGCACGCAGCTTAGAGGCTACACTTTCCCCATGCTGATCTAATTGACTGAAGGTAATTAAGGAACACAGAGGGATGTGGAAGAGCGTGGTAGAAAGAGGAGTCATCTAGTAGGAAATATGAACTAGGGTACAGTGAAAGAGACAGAGGCACAGGAAACTATTTCAACAGTGAAATAATAGTATAATAATTCAAAGTACCCATTCAGGGTTTGATTCCCTGCTCATGCCATGGAAACTTATTCGGTGATCTTGGGGCCTCACACACACTCAGTCCCAGAAAACCCCATGATAGGTTCACCTTAAGGTGTCCATAAGCTGAAAACAACTTGAAGGCACACAACAACAGCAAATTCTTATAACCAGCAATATTTCTGTAATATATCTAATAAGAACAACCCTTGCACAATGTACTTGACATTCTGTAGTTCCACTCTTGGATTTACAATCTGAGAACGTAAAGCAACATCAAGTGATATCATAAGTTTATTCCAGGGCTAATTAATTCTCATATAATTTCTATTGAAGTGGCACAGAAAGAAGATAGTATTACTTTTGAGGGTAAATCTTACTGGCTGAGACATCTACCCCCATCTTGTTAGTTCCAAGGTGTTAACTTGCAAGCAGGACTTATACAAAAAATGAAGCTGAGTGGATGGGATTCCAGCTCCTCCACCCTGATATATAAAGAAAAGCAACCACAGGCTTAATCTAAATTCCTTCTTCCTTTCCAACAGGAGAAGCATGATTTGCCGTCATTTGGCAGTGGCAACTCACAGAAGGAAATTAAGTTTCCCTGAAAGAGTTATGAATCATACAACACTATTCATTCTTAAAGGAGGAGAAAGGAAGTTTCCAATCCACTATAATAGCAAGGGACTAAAGATGCCATCATCAATTGGTGCCAGTCACACCCCGGTGATCTAAGGATCTATCAGTAGACACACACCTGGTGTGCTAGTTCCCTAGAATCCGAAAAGCTGGTATTTCCAACTTGTTCAAAACTACTAGACCATCTCCCATGATGAGCCCATTCCTAATAACAATTCTAGAACGCCATTAACTTAAATAGATGCAGCCTCTCCCATCATAATGATGTGAGCAAATGTACCTGTTTAGCATTTAATGCTGCCCTGCCTGAAAATTTTTAAAAGCACAACTGCCTTTTTGGAATATCCAGGAAGTTATAGGAGTCCATTTGCTACAACACATTGCAAGGTGTGATGCACAGAAGGATTCACACTGTCTTGGAGTGGCCACTTGAAGAGGATGTGGCTTCTGTACCTTTAGTAGATGTTGAAAGAAGAAATGCCAGCAGATGTAGCATGCACAAGAATGAACATTTGCACTTGCTGAAAATCCCTCTCCTACACAGCTGCACAAGAACCTGTCTCTTCTTCATATTTTGACCATATCCTGCTGCAGTCTCTTCTTATGTAAGACAACTGAATCTTGTTGTTAACTGCTGTCAAATTGACTTTGGCCTATTTCCATACAAGGCTGTTATAGTGCTATTATTCCACTTTCAACATCCTATAGGGGCTTTTGAGGGCCCCTCCTTAAACTGCAAACCCCAGGATTCCATAGGATGTTGAAAGTGGAATTATAGAATTATAACTGCCTAGTGCTGAAATGCACTTTGACTTATGATGGCCTTACCAAGGAGAGACATCAAGTCATCCTGTCATCAACAGCCCTGCTCAGGTCTTACAGGCAAGAAAGCTATTGCTTTCTTCAATGAGTCTCTCTATCTGTAATAGGTTCTTCCTCTTTTCCTACTGCCTTCTACCTTATCAAGCATTATTGCCTTTTCTTTTATGGCTTCTCATGGTATATCTGCAGTCTGACTATTTCAATTTAGTTATCTTGGCTTCTAGGGAGAATTCAGGCTTGATTCGCTGTATGACCCCTTTATTTGTCTTTTAAACAGTCCAAGGTTTCTATAGAACCCCCCTCTCACATCACATTTCAAATAAGTTGATTCTCTTCCTACCAGCTTTCACAACCGTACACAGAAACTGTAAATATGATGGCATAGACAATCCTAACTTTAATATTCATTGATATATCTTTAAACTTCAGGATCTTGTTAAGAGTCTTCGTAGCTGCCCTTCCAAGTTTTAGTCTTCTTTCTGATTTCTTGACTGCTGTCTCCATTCCGATTAAGGATTGAGCTAAGGTACAGAAAATCTTTAATTATTTCAATGTCTTCATTGAACTAGTTTACTTTAAAGTTAGGTACAGCTATGCCTATTCTAAAGTCACATAAATCATCTGTGGTCATTATTTTTGTTTTCTTAATATTCAGCTATAAACCTGCTTTCGCACTTTCCTCCTTGGCTTTCTTCAGTAATCATTCAAAGTCTTAAAGAGAGGGTATTTTCTGCTATTAATATGGCATCATGTGTATGTCTTCAACTTATTCTGCCTCAAACCCCCTCTCTAATACTTAAACGTCTGTAGCAGCCACCACCCTCAACCTCAATTAAAATGAAGGTCGCAGTGGGCTACTCATATTGATGCCTACTGAATAAACAATGCAAAGTGTCTATTTAGCACTGGCATGGATCTGGTCTTACAACAGATGATGGCAAACAATCTGTACGTAGGAACACAGTTTATACTTTAAACTATCAACCAAAAAAGCCAAAAGGCTACAGAGGATCACAATTTATGCTCCAAATTATCAGGCAGTATGTGGAAGACCAAAGTTTCCCAAGGAAGATGCAATCTAGCCCCTTCATAGGCTCTTAGCTTACTTCACACAAAACAGTATTGCAAAAGAAGCCCAAGAAAGCTTTCATGTGCCACATACAGGCACTGAAACTGACTTAATTATGACAAAAAGCATCTGCTCCTTTGCAATCATATTTATACAAAGTAGACTACATTTTTTCCAGTGCCAGAGGAAATCTGTATTTACTGAGAGGTTAGCCTTGGGCTAATTTTATCATGCCTGAAAATGAATGTTAAGAAATGTCGGAAATACCTACCTACTGCGCAATTTTAGAAAAACGAACTCCTGAGAGTTAGAGGCAGCTCAAAAAGCTGAGATATGCATCCAATTGTGAAAATTCTCCCCATCACTTTCTATCTAGTGCTCACTACTGCTGCCTTTATAACTCATGCCTTTCACCTGTTTTTTTCCTTATACTGCCAGGGACAGTCCGGTTAATCTATGGTGTTATTTAAATAAGCCGCTCTCTGAGCCAGAGTCTCAGACTTGCTGTGCTGTCTCTGACTTTCCTTAGATTAATAAGGTTAATTGACTCTCAGCAGCTGTGTCCCTACTCCAAAAGAGTAGCCCGATTACTCTGCTCTAGCAAAGCGTCTTCCCAAAGCCCATAAAATCCTCTGGCTCCTTAAAGGCTAACATATTTATTGTGCCATAAACTTTCATTGGCAATTTCCAGAGGACTGGCCACGTTAGTCTCTTGTGGTTAAAAACAACAAAGAGTCTTATGGCACCTTTAAGACTAACACATTTATTAAGGCATAAACTTTCATGGGCCACAGCCTTTGTGCTCCTATTGTAACACATGAGACTTGTTCATTGCTCACAGATGAGACTTGGCATTGACCTCATCAATGTCAAACTGACACACAAGCGTACAGGCATCCTTGCAGCTAGCAAATACAGTACTCGTTCTCGAATACCATCTTCTAAGGCTGCAGTTCTATATACACTTACTTCAGAGTAAGCCCCACTGAAGCCAATGAGGTTTACTTCTGAATATACATGTAGAAGACTGTGCTGTAAAGTTAGTCTCACTCTGGTTTACAGGCTTTATACATTTACTATGTATCCACACTACACAGTTATTGCACTTGGATAACTCTTTAACCTGTCAACTGCTGCATTCTATGGAATCTGGAACTTCAGTTTGATGAGCTACATATAATTCTCTGCTCTGGTCCACTTCCTTGAACTAGAAATCCCAGGATTCCCTAGGATGGAACCCTGGCAATTAAAATGATATTAAGCTGACATAACGGTGGAGTGCAGATACCCTTTAATTCCCATTGAACAAAGTGGGGCGTCTGAGTAAATATGCATTGAACTGTGCTGCCCGGGTCTGATCTGGCAGTACTGGCATCATCTCACATCAGTTGGCTTATGGAAAAGAATGTATCTCTGACAACACCATCAGTCATCTTCTGCAATGCACAGCGAAAGGACAAGGCTGGGTTCATTCTGAATTCATAGAGGGCAGCTGCCCTGGGAATGTCAACTGGTGTTGAAGGGGTGAGGCACAGATCTGAGAAAATAAATACAACCAATGAATGGAATGCAACAGGCTTGGAAAATGGTCTGTTGGCCCGTGGCAATCAGATGCTCAGATGTCGGAAGTGCAGTGAATCTGCCCCCGTTTTAAGCCCACAGGAACTATCCAAGGTGCTGAACTCTATCCCCCTCCCCCTAAATACAGGTATACCTCAGTTAACGAAGTAGAGGAGTCCCTGGGCTTTACTTCTTTAACAGAAAATTTGTTATCAGAAGCAGAAATAACATGGAAAGGATAGAGACAGATTCTTATACCACAGAAGAAGAAGAACAATTCAATACATTCCAACAAAGTTTTTATTCAGAACTAGCAATATGCACATATGAAATGAAACAAAGGTTTCAAATGAGACTTGCATTAGCATAGAAAAACATCTTGAACCTTACGGTGACCACTTGAAAGATTTTCCAAAGTGAACCCAAGGATGGTTTTGTTTTTTACTTTCACCAGTCTCTATTTTACTTATGGTTTCCATTTTTGTGGCCAAACTTATATATCTCTGCCTATTTAACATGCTTGGAGGAGGTAGGCTTATCTCCTTTCCCCTTCTCTCTCTATTTTTCTGTTCATATATGCTCAGTAAAGAATTCTGGAGGCAGCTACTGTTTATCTTCCTTGTTTTAGGCAGGCAGAAGCAGCTACAGGAAGATCAGATAGAGCAGAATCTAATTCTTCCTCAACTCAAACTTTATTGCACAGTTTACTATAAGCACACTGCTGCAGCCTGATACCAACAGTCTGTGTTTCTCCAGCCTTCCTTTACCACTCTTCTCTTGCTGATACTGCTTTTTAAAAAAAATTCCAACTAAACACAGGAAAAGGTGGGAGCTAGGCAGGTTTAAAAAGACTTTGTAAAAAAGGAGCTTCTTTGTCAGAGGCTTTGTTAAGTGAGGCATGCCTGCAGACAACTCTGTGGATAAATTCTGTGAAAGTCAGATTGAAACCCAGAGCAAATCCACTGGCCCATAGACACCATGCCCACCAGCTGCCACTGGAACTGATTGTGTACACAGAACATGCGCCAGAAACATGCACAGTAACTCTCACAATTCATTACCATTACCTGTGCCAAGTGGGGCTGGTGGGAACTATAAACTGAAACATCTGCAGGTCCAAAGGTTCCAGATAACTCCATGGAGTTTACTATTTAGGTGTGTGTATATGGGGGTGGGGATAAGAGGTTCCTTGGCAAACAGAAACAGGGTTTCCTCCGCAGGCAAGTCAATCAGAGGAAGTTTTCCTAAATGTGTGAAGTTTGAAAACCACAGATACAGAGAAGCAAGATAACTTATCCAGTGTGGTGTGGCAACCTAGTGGCAGGAACAAGTGTAGCAATCTTTGGCCAAGGTCCTGCTCCCCACAGGTTTATTCTTGCATCTCTCTCAAGGGGGTAGAGGCCAGTGGTATAAATGGGGAGGGCAAAATGGGGGATCCTCAAAGAAAATTTCCCTTCAATCCCCAAATATCTCGCATGACAGCAACTTAAAACTTCAGTTGAGCATTTAGAGATATTGTTTAGGCATCCAAAGAAAAGGGGCAGGCAAAGTTACCAAGGGAAGGTGGAAACAGCAAGTGGAAGAGTTCTAGGAGTGGAGGATTTTCATTGTCTCATTCTCTGCAATGCTAGAAATTTGAGGACTGAAGGAAAATTTCATTTGGGGTGGCAGAATTCTTATGGGGGTGGTATTTTGCCTGCTCACCCTTAGCTACATCCTTGTCAGAGATTTTTATGTTCCCACCTCTGGTGAGGGAGAACAGTGCCTGCATGCAGGGAGTACAGGTGGAGCAGAGATGGGGCAGAAAGTGTTCATAATCTTCTGTTCTTTTTCCAGCTAAGTAGCAGACTGAATTAAAGTCTAAATGAGTAGGTGAGATATCTGTAACAAATCTGGATAACTGATACACAAAGAAAACCTGGGTTCTGCCACATAAACAGCCAGGTTCTAAGCAAAGAGTGATCCAAAGGCCGGAAGATTATTTTTATTGGTTTATAATTCCTATTTATACCTTGTTTCTCTGCCTGTCAGATCTCAAGGTGATCAGAAATGGAAGGGTAAAAATAACTCTGAATGGCAGCATGAAAGGGGTGGAGGCAGGAACAGCACAGAGCACAGATTCCCAATGGCTGAAGATATTCCATTCCACTAAATTCACCAGATTCTTATGCCCTTCTTCTTCCAGGTACTATACATGACAATCAGACATTTCAATCCAACCCCTCATGTCAGAGCACTTCAAAAGAGTGCAGGGCAAGGCACTCTCCTACTTCAAAAGGGGGACAAAATAGAACCCCACCCCATAGGAATTCCATGTTCAGACACCAAGTGAACTGAGTGGCCTGTTGGCTGAATCTTCCTCCTCACTGGTGATGGATGGGACAGCATCCTCCTCCTCATTGCCCCTGAGGGTAGGATGGTTGCTCCGTGAGGTAGCAGCCACAACCACAGCTCTCTCCTCCAGCACAAGGGAATAGCAAGGGACTCAGGAGCAATAGCTGAGAGGAGTCCCCGCCAATCCCCCTTTCCAGCATCTGCTCCCTCTACCTTGTGGTGGGGATGCCCCTAATAATCTGCTCAGACTTCAACTCCAAAATCCTCCCTCCGGCACGGCTATTGGGGGGGGGAGTCCTGAGTGCTCCCAAAAAATTGCTTTTCTGAGCCTTGGCCATGGCAAGCGACCAGATTCACAAGAGAAAGGGTTTAGGATGGGTGACAGACAGTCTCCCAGCTCCCCATGACCCAAGGCAGTGTGCCGGGCTGTATTAGTCCAGATCCCAAAGTATGAGAACGACTTTTTGGGAAACAGGGGCACTGGTACAATCACGTGGACCCTCCAGCACATCGTCACCCCCCTTGCAAATGCAAATCCCAGCCTGTGCTGACCAGGCCAGTTTTTCTGCTTGGCCATGTAGGTTGTTGGGGGTATCAACAAGGGCTTGTGCGTCATCAGCCTTGCCGTCCCCAGCCCGAGCCTTGAGGGCCAGGGCAGGGGAGAAGGCGATGCCCTACACTTGAAGGCGCACCACGTCAACAGTACCTCGTCTCCCCCACCCACGCACTCCCCAAACCCACCGTAGCCGCTGAGCTCCAGAACTGTGGGGGAAGCGCGACTAGGGAGCTGGTATCTCAGCCCCCCGACGACACCTCTTTCATCCTCGTGAGCGAACAGGAGAGACGCCGACGCAGAGCAAGGCGGACAGGGAAGAAGAGGAATGGCGAGGCAGCCACTCCGAGGGTCAGAAGTGGAGGAAAGGGGGGCTCTCCCCCAACACGACTCCCCTTAGACTCCCCGCTGCCAAAGCCCCAGGCATTCGCCTCCCTCCGCCCCGGCGAGAGTCTCCTTTGCTCCCCCGGGGGAAGAGGAGCCACCCCGAGGCGTTTGTTGATGTCGCAACGAGGCGCCCGGGGCTTTTCCAACGGCAGCTCCAAGAAAAACAACCACCGAAACCACCCGCCAAAGTTCCACCGCGGCCACCCCTCCTCGCCGGGCTCCTTCCTCCTCTTTTCTGCAAGGAGGCGGCGGGGGGAGCGGGGCCGAGGGAGAGGCAGCCTCCCCACCGCCTCCCCGCCCCGTCCCACGGCCACAGGCGTTCCGTCCGCCCGGCTGCTCCTCCACGCCCGCGCCCGGCCACCCAGCCGCCGGGGAAAGCGACGCGCCACGACCGGAGCGAGAGCGCTTCGAGAGAAAGAGACGCCGGGGTCGGGGGTGGAAGTTTTCCCCTTTATCTTTTGGTTACCTGGGGTCTTCCGGGAGAGCAGCCACAGGTAGCCTCGGCGCGCCCCTCCTGGCCTCCCAGCCCAGCTGCTGGCCACCCATCTGGCCCTTCCTCTCGCCCGTCTGCCTCGGGAAAGGAGAGCCCGCGGCGAGCGGGCGGCACCCGGGCGCCTTGCCTTCGCACCCTCCCCGCCTCCAGCGCCCCGCCTCCGCCTCTTACCTTTGCTCCTTCTCGCCCGCTCTCTTGCCTGGCGTGGGTGGTGGTGGCCGCTGCGTTTTCCCTTCCACCCGCCGGCTTCGCCCGCCGGGCGGCTCTCAATCGAGCTCCCCCCTTCTCCCTTCCAGCCGCCTCCGCGCCCGCTCGGTTTTTACGCGCCCGCGGCCGCGTTCGCTCCAGCGCGGTTGGTTTGTCTCCTGGCGGCGGCGGCGGCGGCGGCTATTCGCCGGGTCCCGGACGGGGATCGGGTGTCCCGGCGCTCGCAGCAACTGGCCGTGTCTGTCAAAGGCGGGGAGGGAAGGAGGAGGGAGCGAACCCGCCGGCCCGACTCCAACCTGGTCCCCTTCCACCGCCGCCGCCTCTTGGACTCCCCACCGCGGGCGAGACCAAAGGGCCGGCGGGGGACTTGACTGTGCATCACACGCGTCGGGGCTGGCGGTGGGGGGCGGGCGTGGGGGTGCGTGTGCGCCCAGCGGCAGGAGAGAGAGGCGAGAGCGCTCTGGGCTCCCTCCAGGCTGACTCACCCGGGCGCTCCCGCCAGCTGCCTCCCGAGATGGCTCCAGTTATCTATTCGTTTTTTAAAGCCTGCTCGCTTCCTTTGGATGCCTCCCTGCGCAACAAGTTTAATTAGATAAATCGTTTGCCATTTGGAGAGCCGGGGCTCCATCCTAGGGGCTCCCGGGATCTGTAGTTTGGTGAGCGCTGCTTAGAAGAAAGACCTAAACAAATAAATAATCGACTTGGGGCGACCCTATCAGGGGTTCTTTCGACAGAAGATTTATTCAGAGGAACGTTGCCATCGCTTTACTTCTTTAAAAGGCAAGGGCAGGCCTCTGAATAAATCTTTGCCAAGGATACCCCTTGATAGGGCCGCCTTAAGCTGGAGTCAATCTGGGATCACAAAATAGCAGCAACAAAGTTAGAATTTCTCCTAGAGAGCTCTACTTTTGCAGAAGAAGGGCGTGGGCTAGAAGAATTTGCTCTGTTAGAACATTCTAAGTACCCTACCAAACTGCAAATCCCCCAAAAGTTCCTTAGGAGGGAGCCCTGACAGCAAAAGTGGTAACCAACTGTTATCACTGTGTAGTTTGAATATCAGATTCACGCACAGGCCATTTCTGCACTAGCCTGTTATAGCGCGATGATTCCACTTTCAACATCCTCTGGAATCCTGGGGTTTGCAGTTTTGGGAGGGGCCGAATGGCCCCTCCCGAAACTGCAAACCCCAGGATTCCAGAGGATGTTGAAAGTGGAATCATCGCGCTATAACAGGCTAGTGTGGAAATGGCCACAGTTTGGCAGTCAATCTCTTTCCCGTTTCACCCTTCTACTGTGGTGGAAAACACCTAAGATGGAACGTTGATATTATGTGTGTCACTCTTAAGTTCTACTAGCAAAGAGAGGGAAAAAAATTCCTCCTTTCAACTGGCTGTTACTGGAATTCACCTTGGTGGCTATCTAGTGTGTATGATGAAAGGGCAACAGAAGTCTCTGAGCCCAAAATCCATGCCCTTCCTTCCACACAGGGAATGGCTTGCTTTGTGCTGGCCTCTGTAGAGAGGTGAAAGCCCACATCCCAATTTTGGCTGATAAATGTCAACATAGTTTTCAGACATTTCAAGAAGCCAAGCGCTCTTCTCATATACCATATACGAAACTTCAGCTCTAGTTTGGAGGTGGCTGCTTAAACTGTCGGGTTCGTGGATACTTCATACCTGAGAGGGAAATGGAGAAACCTTTCCAAAATGAGACACTTTACATAACATACGTATGAAATTTTAGCTTTCCCTGATTATTTTGGGATATATATCTGTCAAGTTCCTTTTTTGAGAGAGTGACATAAGGGTAACCCACTTTCAGGCAATCTGGACATCTTGTACTGTTTATGTGTCACATTACAAGTTTATCAGAGCTGTCTTGCCAATTTTAATGGTTTCATGAGTGAGGTAAGGTTATCTGAGCTATGCCCAGGAAAGGAAACACTAAAACCAAGTATTTTTCAAATGCACGTAGCTCCATCATTTTCTCTATCCATCATTCTGTTTTATCCAGAACTGTCTCTTACTGCAGCCTCTTCTGATCTGGCATACTCTAGATACTTTGGACTACAGCATTTATCAGTTACAGCCACTGCCAGTGCTGCCTGTGACAAGAGTTGAAATTCAACAATTCTGCTCACTGTGCCTTCTGTTTCCATGCTGCACACCTACCTCATCAGTGAGTTACAGGCAAAGAGACAGCCCAGTCTGTACCCATGAAGGGGAAGATGTCTCTAGCCGTCCTAACTGCTAGATGCACCCCAGTCAACAGACTCAGTTTTATAACTTCGCCTGGTAACTGGGGTTTTACAAGGGCAGCTCTCCGTTGGGGCCTGCCCTCTTCTAGATGTATCCTCCAGTTTCTATTTATGTTTAACACTTTGAGTGGATGATCTTACTTGTGTCTGCTCCAAATACAAATAATAAACAGCCTTTAAATAGCACAAGTAATTAGACTTCCTTGCATTATGCTTGTTTGATATTTAAACGTTCTAGGGGATATGAAAGTACTGTGCTAATTCTCCCACAGGTAATGAAAGTTATGCCTCATAGAGCAAATTCTGGAACCAAATATTCTTCAATGATTGTGGCTCCGTAAGAATTCTTGACTATTGGGTGCCCTTCCTCAGGAAGATAACAACTTCCTATTAATTGCATTAGAAAATCTGTGCAACAACCCTGTACTTATCTACATTGCCTCCCAGTCTACCTTCTTAAACTATCACTTTACACACTTCTATGTCACTGTTAGAAATCATATTAGATCCCTTACATACCCACACACTTTGGTCATCTTTTTCTATTTCATTGCCCATATTTCATCCTTTCTTCTCTATGTTATGTTTGTCCATTTTCTGGTCATCCCTCATAGCTCATCTAAATTATAATGAACTACTCTGTGCTGGTTTTATTTTCACCACCTCTTTCTTCACAGCCTAGACAGGGCCAACCTTACCATTAGGCATAGTGGGGAAACCACCTCAAGATGGCAGATGTGGGGAGGCTGGGAGCGCAGCAATATGCTGGAGACCAGACCTGTGTGTGCACCATGTGGCCTCTCCTGCTGCCCCTCTACTAGCCTGATAGTTGTCAGATATGATGGATAACACTGTCCCATCAGCAGTGCTGAAGAAAATTGAATTGCTTGTTAGTTTCTATACATGGAATGCGAAGGTGCCACCATCTTGTCCTTTGCCTCAAGGCTTTTCTATCTTTGGAAAGCCCTGAGTCTAGATATCACAGAGCTCTAAAGAGTTCATTTTTGGACTGCAACTCCCAGAATGGCCACTCGAGTTGCAGTCCAAAAGGAATGTTTACCAAGCTCTGTGGTGCTCCTATGCACTGCCAATGTGCACTGGTCAAATTGATCCTACTTATGCCATTTCATTCTGTCAGTGCAGTTACCCATTGTAGAACTTTTGGACTCCCAGAAATTTTATCCAACTTGGTCAGCAGTCAGGAATTCTGGGAGCTGAAGTCCAAAATAGCTGGAGGACTAAAATTTGGGAACCACTGCTTTAGATTATAGCTGGCTCTGTTGGCCAGGGGATTCTGGAAACTGGAGTACAGAAATCATTTCCCCCCCAGGCTCCAAGACTAACTATATGAACATCAAGTACAGACATGGGGGAACAACCACAAAGATACAAAATAAGCTATTGCAGATATGTTATATTTTTTAGACATCCATTTCAGAACCAATGGGTTTTGTTTTAAAATGCAAACAGTTTGGAGAACCCTGTATGACACAGTTTATCATTAACAATGTTGGCAGTGCAAACTCTGTATTTCGGGCAGGGCGTTGCACCACATATATCTCATTTCTACATCAGTCATTGCTTTGGCATAGTAGAGCAATGCTGCCGTTTGACTTTCATTTTAAAAAGATCCAGGGCCAATTTTTTGGTAATTTAACTTAGAAAAACAGACCACAAATCCAGCATGCCTGCCAGCCCAGACACTTAAGTCTTTAAAATAACCCAACAATTTCAGAAAGGGTTGGTTTGTTCCAGTTGTTCATACTTCAGGCAAAAGAATAACAGTTTCCTGTTTATAACACCATCAAAATACTTTCAGGAGTACAGTGTGCAATTGGGTCTAAGGCTGTGGCCTAGAGCATAGATTTATGGCTTTCACCTTTCCCGATCCCAAGACCTCTTTCTCCTCCCTTTTCCTCTGTACATTTGGGCAAGCAGGTTGCTCTCCTGAAACAGCTTTGAATAAGTTTCTTTTTTGGTGGCTGGAAGATAATGGGAGTTCCAACCCTCCAAAGGGACTTCTCCAAGCTCTGTATCTTGGCACTGTATTAGTAAAACAATCATAAAACAAATTCTATTGGTAAAAGATTAGTGAAACAAAGTTTTCCAAGCTGTTGTGGTGGTCTACTAGAAAAATGTTTGATCTCATACACCTTTTTATCTCATACACCTACAGAGACAACTACATCCTCCTTTTAATATTATGCACATTGCATTCACTAACTATTGATACATCCAGACCTTGAGGTAACATCAGCAAATAAGTCTATTTGTAGAATTCTCTTCTTGAGAAGTCCTGCATTTACCCGACGGATTGGGGAAAGAAGAGTTATTTCAGATCATTCCAGGACTCTTTTCCATCTCCCCTGCTCCAAAAATGTTGAGGAAAGAAACAATCCAAGGAAATATGAGGTGTGGCCTTATATCACGCAAATGACAAGGAGCTACTGGAATACATTGTCATGCCAGTAATAATTATGAAGTACTGAGCCAGCATGGTGTAGTGATTTAAGCATCTGGTTATGATGCTGGAGACCAGGGTTTGAATCCCCGCTCAGCTATGGAAACCCACTAGGTGATCCTTGGCAAGTCACTCTCTCAGCCTCAGAGGAAAGCAAAGGCAACCCCCCCCGAACAAATCTTGCCAAGAAAACCTCATGATAGGGTTGCCTTAGGGTTTCTATAAGTCAGAAACAACTTGAAGGCATACAACAACAACAACAACAACAACAACAACAACAACTCCAGCAAAAAAATTGCTTCATTTGACAGCTATGTCAGTGTGGAATTGCAAATTATAGACACTAAGAGGACAGTATTGAAAATAGCAACCTTGAGTCATTCTTCCCACCTTTCTACACTAACCTGTTATAGTGCTATTATTCCACTTTCAACATCCTGTGGAATTCTGGGGTTTGTAGTTTACTGAGGTCAAAGAGCTCTCTGGCTGAGAATTCTAAATGCCCCTCCCTAAACTGCAAACCCCAGGATTCCATAGGATGTTGAAAGTGGAATAATAGCATGGTCCCATGTGTAGGATTCCTTGTTCCACGTTGCAATGTCAACACGTTGTGTGTTTCCTGCTTTTACTCTATATTACAGGCGTCATCTGGCAAAGGTGCAAGCAGACACAATAGGAAGATATCGTAACATGAGAGTAATTTGTTCTACATGTTAAGCATGCAAGAATATCAGACAGACTTGGTATTTTGCAGAGCTAGGAAAGTAATTTTTAAAGAAGAATGAGCATAGTAATATGCTGAAGACATCCATAACTGAACAGGTGCCCAGAGTATAATTCTGCCACTGGTCAGTATCAGAGGGCTTCAATATGTCCGTCTATTTATTTAAATAATCATTTCCCAAGTTTTCAACTTTTGATTTTACCTCCAGGTAAGTCATTGGTCTGCCTTGATGGTGCAAAATGCCAACTCCCACACAACCATCTTTCAGCTCTGTGTATCACTAACAACTGTTTCTGTGAACAGCCACCGTTAATAATTTAATTACCACTGTCTGTACTTCATGCCTCACATTTCCCACTGACTTCATTGTACGCAATCCATCCACCCTCTCCCTGGCAACCACATATACCTGTAACTCAGGACTATGCTGCACAGATCAAACAAAGCGGACTGCAGCACACATTTGTTGCTATTTAAGGGCCCCCAAAGTTCATTGTTATTTTATTTTATTTATTTTTCTTTTTGATATTTGTTTATAAAGCTAGATTTGGGATTGCAGTGATTACAGTTGCTTGTTGAGTCTTACGGGGAGGCAGCTAGGATTATAGTTTAACAAAAGGATGGCATCTTAAATCTAGCTTTGATCTGATCTAGCTAGGCGGTTCATTAGATATTACAGCCTAGGTTCTTACTAATCCTTCTCCCTGCAGTGGATTTCAAGTCTTTCCTAGTTCTCATCAGGTGTTTTCTTCTCTTTGATAATACACTTTCTATCACTTTCTATCACTTAGCCCTTTCTATGTTCTTATCTATGATGCTGTTGTTGCTTTAATCTGAACCTGGTTTTTTTTAGATTTGTCATCTATTTTCAGAAGTAAGACAGGCTATTAAATAAATAATATTAAGTGTTTATAGTGGAGTGACAGAATAAGCACTCACTCTGTGTCTGTGTGTGTCTGTGTCTGTGTGTGTGTTGGTGTGTTTGTGTATGTGCCTTCAAGTTACTTGTTGACTTAAGGCAACCCTATGAATTTCGTAGGGTTTTCTTAGCCAAGAAATACTCAGAGGTGATTTTGCCAGTTCCTTCCTCTGAAATATAGCCTATAGCATTTGGTTTTCATTGGCAGTCTCTCATCCAAGTACTCTGCTTACCTGCCAAGATCACACATGCTCTGGTGCCTTCACTAAATGAAATTAATGATGGATGATAGCAAAGGAGCACAGGCAAGTTAACATGGAGAGAAACTTTACCAAAGGATCTCATGCTACATCATCTAGTGAGAAGAGGCCAAAAATAATCTCCCTCAATGCTGCCCCTGCCTCACCAACTTTTCTATAGCTGCTTCCCTTCCTTCTTTGTGGAAGTACCTTAGGTCAGGTCTGTCTTGGTCATCATGACCTCTGTGCTCCATCATCCACAGTTTCACATGTGTATGTTCATTCCTTGAAGACCATGATGTCCATCTTGTCTGTGTCAACATATCATTACAGATATAATATTACAGAAATAAATGATTCATCCCCCCAGATGGAATGCTTTTCAGTGGAGTTGATGGTGCATACATTCATTCAGCCAACAGTCTTCAAATATACAGCACAGAGAAATGACGGATGTGCACTTGTGAACACACAATGACAATGGCTCGTCCAAATTCCTCACTTAAATTTTTTCCAGACAGCTTGTCAGAACCAAATCCATTGCTGAGCCATGCTGTTAAGTTAACCCAGTAAAGCCCAGTCAGAACAAAAGACTGAATTTGTCTATGTCTGTCACTCTCTCTCACTTGTTCTCCCCACACCTCCCTCCCTCTCTCATATACACAGACACACACATGCTAACAGGAAGATAAACAGATCCATGCTTTTCATTCTGTTTGATGTTACTTCTGTCAAATCCTGCATCCTTGGAAACTCAGCACAATAGTGGCAATTACTTGCCTTAACCTTAAGGAAAAGAGGCTGGGAGAGAGAAAAAGGAGTATTTCTACAATTGACTGGAGTTTATAGTGTGGTAAGAACACCCAAATTACAAAGAGCAGTGATGAAGACCTTCACAACAAATTAGTGTTGCTACAAAACTACATTCAGCTATACTTTAATGGAGTTGAGACTTGTCTGGTGACCCATACTTGCAGTCTGATTCAGTGGAACTCCTATTCAATCCAATGGGATTTATTTTGAAAATACATTGGTGTTCAGTCATTTGCTTGGAGGACACAGAGGTATGAAAAGGGCTCTGAATTTCAGCCCAAGTCCCAACACCCATGTCCTTGCTGCAATGGTGGGCAGTTGGTCCCATGCCAGTGGGACAATGAATATGCTCTGGGTTTTAGTCCATACTTCAAAGGAGCTATCCAACCTGCTTGGAGGATAGGTCTCAGCATCTTGGACATCTCCTTAGTTTGGATGAAAAGGGAGAGAAGCTTCACCACCCTACTGAGACATAAGCTGTTAGTGCCTGACAAGCTGGAGCCTTAAAACTTTTTATTTTCAGTGAAAGTCTGAAAGGTTTTCATACCTCTATATGGCTAAATGTGCCTGGATTACTCTGCATCAGAGGCAGGCAACTGATGGCCTTCAGATGTTGCCAGACTGCAGTTCATCTTCCTCTCACCCTTGCCTGTGTAGCTTAGGGCTGATGGGAATTGCAGTCCGATAACATCTGGAAAGAGCCACAGCCACCCACTTTTAAAAACATAATCAAGAACACTGTTGTACAGGGTATCAGGATAGTAAGATCCTCACTTTTTAAAGCATAACCGAGAACACTATTTGGACAAGGAACCAGGATATTAAGTGCCTTCAGACAACTGGACAAAGATTCCTCTTTGACCTGTCAGTCCAAATGCATTGTAGCCAGTGAAGGCAATGGTGTTGGGAACTGTGCACACTAGAGCAAAATGTGTAGAGGTGGTCACCTGAACAGAGTTTGGATGAGCAGATCTAATCAAGGTACGTGAAATACATAGCATGCAGTTTATAGTCTCTTTCTTTTCTCCTCACAAAGAAGTCTGCAAGCCCTGGATCTCTACCATCATATCAGAGCAAGGGATGTTTAAACCTTCGTTACAGCTGCCACCCCCAGATCCCCTCCCCTTCCATAATGGATTTAATTGCAAGAGAGAGGGGAAGCTTCCATTAGAAATGATTGGTCATTTTAATTTTCTTTTCTTAGCTCTCTCCAACTGACCAGAGTGTGAGGTGGAAATGCAACACAGGATCTTACTTACTTGTTTTCCTGGGCTCACCAACAGGAGAAATAAGGACTCGTTTCACTTTCACTACCTTCCATTCTTGACCTTCGTCACCTGGTTTGGTAAATGAAGAATGGAGTGAGCTGGAAGCATGCCATGGAGAGTCTCTGGTCACAGAGCATCCACTCCCTGATGCCAACCTAATGCCATCTCTTTGGAGTGGTGGTGACAGGTCTCTGTTGGCCCTCCAGAATTCCTCTCTCAGTGACTTATTCGTTTCTTGCTCCTTTGGATCTTCAGGGCAATTTGGTCCAACCTGCAGATAGCTGGGATGGCTCCCTTTGTCCTTGCCTTGCAGATTTCCCAAGCAGTTGTAGATCTCTGCAGAGTCAGCCATGGACTTCTTAAAGCCATGTGGATTTTGAGTTGCTTTGCTGCCTCCAGCAGAGTTGGACTGAGGTGGGAGACAAGGTTGCAGTAAGGTGGCATGAAGCATTTTGTAATTCCCGTCTTCACACTTCCTGGGTGAGACTCAGGGATCAAGAGTAAGGATCAGCCTTTGGTTGCAACTCAGGAAAAAGAGAACACTCTATGATTCCAAATATTTGGTTTGTTCATCCAGGAAGGAGGGTGGGTAATAATGTCTAGAGCGCTTTAGCGCACTAATCCTTTCTCCAGCTTGACCAATAAGATCTTGAATGCACACATAGAAAGAGGTAGACCCAAGTGTGGGTGTTGAATTTCCCTTTTGACCAAGAGCAATTGCAGACTTTTAGCTGTGAACTATTCTCCAGAAAACAAACTAAATTCTCTTCTGTTTCTCCAAACTCTCCAGTTGTTCAAGATGAACAAAATGGATCATCTTAATGGGATTTTCCTTTTTACTTCCATGTATGAAATGGCTTCAAAGCAAACACATCTAATAGGAAAGGAATGCACAGAAACAGAAATACCATGGATTATAAAATATAAATATAATATTTTCCTCCTTTAGGAAGGTGTTGATCTTTATCTTTTTTATAGCCTACTCACATGGTTAAATATCCTAAAAGATTTTAAGCAACAAAGGGTTATATTGACAGATGATTTGTCATCTTTGGAAAGCTATTTTGTTCATAGGGTATCTGATCTTTACCAGTCTCCTGTACCCACTATTGTACACGTATGCGCACACTAAAAAAGCTGTTTCTAAGTACTGGAGGACCTCCAGAATAGTATGGGATATGTTGTGCTACAGGACTGCAATAGAGAAGACAACTGGTGAAAATGGGTGTCCCATCCCACATGAGCAGATGCAATTTCTACTAATGCAAAGCTGCTCTTGGATTCAACCCTTTGGGCTGGGTCCAAAATAAGTCATGCTTTAGTCAGTGCCAAGGACTAACTTGCCCCACTGGTTTGAGTGCAGCTAAACCATGACGAAGTCTGCTTCCAGCCCATTAACTGAAAACATAAATCTGTACATGTTTGTTTATTTTAGAACCACATACAACTTGTCTTTGAAAGAACGTGAAGGCTATGAAGCCCAGAGTCATGTTTAGGATTGGAGAACTCCAGAAAAGTATGATAGTGTTCCCATGGTCCTCCATCACCAGGCACTTCAAATCTAGTAGCTATTTCTTATTCACAGTACTTGGACAAAGGTTTTAGATTAGGAATGGGCAACAGCATGTCAGTCAATGTCAGTGCCATTCCACACAACCTCATTTTGGCTAATTTTGGGGGCATTTGGGGGTGCTAAACCTTAAGACACAAGCCAGGCAGCCAGCTATTCTCCTTTGAGCTTTAGGACTTGTGTTTGTAGGTGCCTTCAAGTTGCCTGTTGACGTACCACAATCATGAATTTCATAGAGTTTTCTTAGACAAGGAATACTCAGAGATGGTTTGCTACTGCCTTTCCCTGAAATATAATGTATAGTATTTGGTATTCATTGGTGATTCTTTATCTGCCACAGCAAGGAAGAATAGAAAATCACCTTCTGTCAGTCCCTTGCAGTCCCTTGCATTTCTTTCCCACAGTCAGATTGGATGATCCACTTAGCATATTCTTAGAAAATACTGAAATATGATGCCATAGCACACCTGTTTCCTCACCAACACATCTTGCATTTAGTGTGCCTTGCTTTGTGACTGGTCATTTGAAAGGAAACATGAGCCTAATTTGCAAGTCTGATTGCTAATGCATGCATGATCTAAGGAAATTACACTGTTGCATGAAAAACATATTGATCATTGGCATTATTCCAGAAACTAAGCATTCCCAGTAATGTCTCATCTGAGTCTCAAAATCTAAGACTATGCATCTTTCTAGCATCTTTCTTTTTTTGATGGTGGTGGCCAATGTGGTTCTAGTATCTTTGGTTCTAGCATTTTTCCTTTTTGGTGGTGGCCCAGATTTTCATATGAAAGTTTTGGTTTCTCTAAAACCTTCCTACTGAATTGCAGAGGGCTACATCTGCATGCATAGAGCAAGCACCTTTTAAGACTTCTATCCACATGCTGGAATATACATGGGGATAATTCTATGAGATGTTATGGGGAAAAGAAGAAATAGAGCTTTGTAAACTGTTGACTGTCCAGTTGCTGTAGGACAGAAAATAAAATGATCATAAAGCTGGAATAGGGTGGATTTTCCTTCTTTGCTGATGACTAGCCTTGTCACAGGACAGGGCTATACAGTCTTTAACTGCCATGCATGAAAGAGCTAATATTTGCAGCTGGAGGAGGAAGAGGAGGGGAAGAGGAAGGGGAAAGAGGAAGGGGGAGGGAAGATTGTTGGAGTACTTAAAGGAGCTCCACTGATGACTCAAGTTCAGTGGTAAATTCCATAGATTCTGGGATGGCAGCCTTAATCTTTTTGGCCTGGGAGTTTCTTCTGTTTCTTCATCAAGTTGCATCACTGAACTAATTAATATTCAAAGAAAGGAATTTCTTAGGCCTAAGAGAAGAAAGAGAAAGAGAAGAAAGGCAGCAGATCTGGGAATGTGTACAAAATGTGCCCAGCTGGAGTTCAGAGCGTATGTTTCTTTCTCTGCCCTTTGTCCTTCCCTTGTCTTTTTATTATATTACCACTTATAAACAAGAACAGAAACAACGAATATATTAAACTACACCTACAAACAAAAGAAGAACAATCCATTAAAAGAAACCACAGCAACCTGACTGCAGGGCAGAGTCTGGAAGGACATGAAGTAGCAACCTTAGTGAAGCTGAGCAAGTCTAAAGTGGGCTGGCCCCAGACATTTTGCTGACTTGGGCAGAGGACAAGATGGTACATTCTCCCAGCTGATATACAGAAGCCAAACTGAATGTCTGGTTCAATTTTCCATCACCCCTGTTGACAGGACAGTATCTTCTACCACCCCTGAGCGAAGTATGCTCGATCAAGAGGCGCAGGACAAATCATATGACACATTTGCAACCCTGTATGCCCAGCACCTTGCAATTCAGCATCTACCTCCAGAACCATCTGATTGTGGCCCTTTCCGCACCAGGGTATTAAAATGGTGCAGAGCGACCACCAATGGAGGTTGTCTGCACCATGGAGTGGATTGGGGCGGACTACTTTATTATAGTTCCACACCTCAATCTGCTCTGAAGCGACCGGAACTGGTGGTGCAGCGTATTTTTTAAAAACCTTTTTTCAGAGGTTTTTAAAAAGCACGGAGCACACAGCCCCGTGCAGCTCCATTGCCGCACTCCGGTGCAGATTTGCAGGCGCGCACTAGTGCGTGCCTGCAGATCTGCCGGGGGCGGGCTTCCGGCTGGCGAGCTTCTCTGGTTGGTGGAGAGCCTCCGCCAGCCAGAAACCACCATTTTCGATGCCAAAGCCACCATTTTGGACACTGGAGGACTGCAGAGCAGTGAGCTTGCACTGCTCTGCATGGCGATGGACTTACCCGGCTGCCGGTAAGCTCAGTTTTAGCACGTTTTCCCCCATTTCCCCCTCCACATGCAGAAAGCGCCTCAGTCTGCCTCACAGTAGGCCTTAACCTGTTATTATAATTTGTTGGGGTTTTTAAAAGACAGGGGGGACAACTTTACATTTTAATTTTAACTTCACATGGCCCATACCTATTAAGTATTTTTTGTGGGGGGGGCATAATCAATAGCGATTTTTGACTTATATTAGTTAGTCTTCTATTTTCATCGCCAGTTGGTGAAAAGAGATTGAACTAAAATGTTCTCCAACATTTCATAGATGAAAAACAGGACCCATGTGGCTAAAAGACATCAGAGTGTAGTCAAAAGCGTGTGGCCAGGTAACATGAGAACAAAAATTATTAATGCGGAAGAACATGCAAAACTCCTATTTTAAGCAGAGGAAGCATGGAATTTATGTATTGAAGTGAGGAAAGACTGAAAAAAGGAAAACAAACAAATCCTCAAATGAGCCTAGTGGGAAAAGGAAACCTCCAACCCTTCCTATCCACTCTCCACTACTGAGTTAATGGAGTTCAACTACTTTACATTTTGAACTCAGTTTGCAGGAACTGAAGTAAGCTGAGGACAAAGGGGAAAATGGGAAGGGGGAAGAAGAGAAAAACAGGGACATTTTAGGAACAGCTAACAAAGTGGGACAACAGGGGGTAACTGGGACTATCCTTGCTAAACCAGGATAGTTGGAGGGCATAAATTTAGGAAACTGCAGTGAAATTAGCTTGTTTCCAACCTAAATGGTTTTGTGCAGAAGAGGAGCTCTGGTTTGCAGACTATCACCCACGGGGCTGCACTCGTTGGAAATGCAACAATGCACAGCACTGAGAGGGTTGAAGATATCTTAGGCCATTTCTTCACTAGATTGTTATAGCACTACGATTCCACTTTCAACATTCTATAGAATCCTGGGGTTTGCAGTTTCAGGAGGGGCCAGCTGGCCCCTTCCAAAACTGCAAACCCCAGGATTCCATAGGATGTTGAAAGTGGAATCGTAGTGCTATAACAGTCTAGTGCGGAAATGGCCATAGAGAGCACAACAGCACTAAGGTTATGTGATTTTTAACTGACCCGGTGTTTCCTGATCTCTTAATCCACCACTCTTAACTTCTCTGAGATGTAAACTGATACTCTCATGGATCTGTCCACCTCTTTTCCTCCTTTCCCTCCTGCCATTCTCTCACTCCTCCTAAAAGTGAAACTAGTGTCAGAATTAGCTTAGCAGTTTTAGTAAGCTTTCTTGTCTTTAAGGGAGTTCTCACAATACAGTTTTAGGGCTAATCCAGAAAAGAAAAAAGCCCCTGGTGTTATCAAGTTAAGCACCAGTTTCTTCACTCTTGTTAATAACCAACTGTAAGTAATTTCTTTGAAAGTAGCTCATTGTAAGTTACTTTTACAATGAACAATCAGAACTGAAACAGTTCAAGGAGGTGAGGAGCCAGCTAGCCTGTGTCCCATTTTCTCCTCTGCTTTAGTTGTCAGCTTTGGCCCTGCCATTTTCATGAATATACACAAACTGCAACTCTTCAAACAACATCTGATAAAGTAGACACAGTCTATGAAAGCTCATGCTACCAACTTCTTCCTCTCAGTTAGAAACAAAGATGCTACAGAGTAACACAGCTATGTCTTTAAATACTCTCAAACGCTGTATCTACATTGCTTAAACTAGCTTCACTCTAATTCAAATGTAAGATCTAATAGAGGTTAGAAGATACAGTCAGTTTCTCTTCCATTTTCTGCTTCCAATTTCCATTTATATAGATCACACAGAGTTCAGATTTCCTTTTTAGACAGTAAACATGTGGAGGTAGCCAGTGTATCAGAACCTGGTTGTTTTAAAGGCCCCTCCCTAAGCTGCAAACCCCAGGATTCCATGGGATGTTGAAAGTGGAATAATAGCACTATAACAGTGTAGGCCGGAAATGGCCAGAATCAGACTTGTATAGATAATGGGAAAGTTCTACTTTATATAACTAAGCTAAAATAATCAAAAACTTGCCAAGAGGAAGTCAGTGTATGATTTTGGGGGTGATGAATTGTATGTAGAATATTGTAGTGCATATGTTGTCTTTTTTTAAAAAAAAATTTTTTTTCAATTAAAAAATGATGTCTGTACAGGGTCCACAGCATCTGTGCAAGTCTTGTTAGAATACAGTTATCTCTGCCAATGTGGCATTATTCCAACGTGACAACCATGGACAGTCAAATACTTGTAACACTATTTGTGCTTGAACCTGTTTGACAAGGGGATAGACAAACCAAGGATGTCAAAGCCCCTTGAGAAATGACCTGTCAGCTATTTGGGTTTACAATCCATGTGATCCATTTCTGGGTGGTTTGTGGTATGTAACATTTATAAAAGATTAAAATATGCCACTAAAAATAGGGCCTTCTAAATCCTACTTGTAAAAGCTAGTGGTGCTAAATGCCTGCTGTGCCAATGAAAAGTATAAAGGCCTGACATCAGTGCTGAAGGATGGAGGATATTCAGTCATTTCTTCCTTAAGGCTTATTCACATTGCCAACTTGTTCCTGCGAACTTAAATTTTGGAAAAAAGCCCCCAAAAACCTGTTCTTATTACTGTTGTTGCTGTTGTTAATATTATTGTTATCTTCAGAGGTAGACTTTTCCACATTCCACTGTGTTCCACCAGAAATATAACTAAATATTACACAACATTCCTCCACCAGGCAGTCATGGCTGGAGACTTTTATGTTAGTGAGATGATGCATTGCATTTGGGGTTTAGTTTAAACTTTAAAGGCACTATCCAAGGTATTGAATATATTTGGGGGATAGAAATGAAGAACTTGGTTGGTTTCTTTAAAGTTTGGGCTAAAACCTGGAATAGATTTATTGCCCCACCAAGAGAGAAGATACGAGCCACCACAATCACCAGATCAATCTGCTTGTAATCTAACATCTGCAGCAGATGGGGTGCCTGTGAACAGCTCAAGATGGAACCCTCATGAAGGCTGAGTTTGCTCATGAAAAGGCAAATATGCCAACCAGTTTTCACATAAAATAAGTTCCTGTTTGAAATACCAGCCTTCCTTAACAGTCTCCAGCTCTGCTGATCACAATAAATAGCTATAGCAGATTCTGGAGAACACAGAGGGCTCAATGTAATGATGCATACAGGAAAGGATCTACTGAAGAGTAAGAATGGTATTTGCCCTGTTCTTTTTGAACAGGAGCAGGTGGATGCGCTTACTCATGAGTAACTTGTCAGTTGTGGCCCAAGAAATGACAATGGAAGGGGAGGAGATCAGATTGGGAGTCAGTGCTCTGTCATTCTCTAAGGAGTTCCACGATCTAAATACCACTTTAAAGGGCTTTCTTTCCCATGAAACTGCCTGATAGTAAAAATGGACCTCTGAAACTGCCTGGCTATGTGTTTCCTCCACTATATAATGTAAAGCAGGTGACCCAACCACAGCCTCATCCCAGGCCAGCAACTTGCCCCCCTCCACCCACAGCCCTACCTGTTTTTCATGGATCACCTGAGCAGCAGCAGAGATACCATGGGAAGGGAAGGTAAAAGTGAACTGATAGCTGAAAGCAACTGAAAAGCAGAAAAATAAATAGGTGAGGTAGGTGGGATTTGGGGAAACCATGGTGGGCTCTGCACCACAAGTTCTCCACCCTGAAAATATGCAATTGCATTTGATAATGGAAAGCCAAAGCCTGAAGAAGTTACCTTCTGATCTATAGTTCCCAGGATCCACATAGCTATCACATTCATGTTGGCTGAGTGATTCTGGGGGAAAAATTGCCTATAAAAACTTACTTTTTGCTTTCACCTGCTAGAATCTCTCAGCCAACACAGAAGCAGGACCACTGGTAATGGTGGATGAGGAATTCTGGCAGTTCTAATCCCTGAAAGGTATTTTTTCTTTGCTCTGCATAGGACATACGGCCTCCCTCGGCAGAGTGCCTTGGTAATCATAGTGTGTTCCACAGTCTAGAAAAGTTATCTTTTTGAATATTCCCAGAATCACCAGCCTTTGGAGATTCTGGGAACTGTAGTCCCCAAAAGTAACATTTCACATCTCTGGTAACACTAACACCCAGTGGAAGCCCAAGTTGAATAGGAAGTTGCTCAGACTGAATATGACGGCTGAAGCTAATATGTGCATCGAGCCATCAAGCACATTGGTATGGCCCTGGAGGAAGAACCTGAATGGGAGGAAGAATTAGAAACCAGTCATTGGTGACTGCTTTTAGCAAAACTTTAAAACTGTTGGGAAATGTATGAATGCACCTGTTGTGTCAAATTTAATTAGGTCATTAAATAGCTACAGTTATTCCACTGAAGCCTACATTACAATGCCCAAATATGGCTTCATGTCAAGAGGTGATCTCCACTGACAAGATTTTGTAGTCAAAGAGCATGGTGTATATTTGCACGCTGGTTTCAGAAACATCCTGTAAGATTCTGTATCTAGGCACAGTATCAAACATGCCCTCAAAAATGACAATTCTCTTTCATTTTGTTAATAGTTTAACAGGAATAGAGTAAGTGATCCAGTCTCCAGAGGCATTTCCTATCAGAAAACAGTTGAAAAACTATCTACTTCACTCCATAATATAGGTTATTACTGCAAGTTCATTTTGTTGGATGTAAAGAGAATGTGTACTTCCTCTTCAAAAAAAGCAAGTTAAAGATAACTTTCCACCTCCTACACAGACACACTTTGGCAGGCATAGCTTTCTTCAACACCATTAAATTGAAAGGGGGAAAGAGCTGTTAAAAAGCTCTTTATTGAGAGAGCCCCATCTGTTGAGGAAGGTGGACATTTCCGCAACCCAGTTCCCCTTAAATATTGCAACCCACAAACGGCAGAAATGGATGTAATTCCAGGATGGGTGTAATTTAGGGCACCAGCGCTCTCCTCTGTGTCTTCTTCTGTGCCTGAACAGTCACGCCATGCAAGTTCCTGCAGAGATGGGTTGAACTGCTGTTATGGCTATTACAGTGGGTGAGCAATGTCTTGAGGAAATGCCAGCAGCTCTGGAAGAAGGTGTTATGTATGCATATAGGATTTGCAGTTGTCACAGCTGAGATGCCCAGAATGGTACTGAAAGAATTATTTATGCTAGTAGGCATGCACACATTGGGTTAATTTGAACGTCATATTGACGGCCAAGTGCCCAATGTTTCCTGGCACAGAATCTGTATTATCTTGATGCAGAATTCAGATATTTTGAGTGCAGACTAAAGTAAATCCTATTTAGAGTTAATCAGAGTTATTGTAGATTATGATCACTGTTACTGCAGTTTAGGCCTACTTGGAGATACCCCAAGATATCACTTTGATATCATGATTTGGCTCTCTTCCACCACCCCTCTCCCCTGGACAAGCACAGAACTAGGCTTGGCCACTAATTGCTGGACACTCCATTTTCCACCCAGGCAGGCCAGAAATAGCCAGATCCTTGCTTTAGGAGACCTCTCTGCAAACACCCTTATTATGTCTGCACACTGTTTATAAAGGACTCCCTGCCCCGAGCAGGCACCCTGGCAAGCTGAATACTCACCTGCCAAGCACTGAGGATTTGCATACTGGCTAACTCTTTGTCAATTCGGACTTAATTTAATCATGCTAAATTCTGACCTTTCCAAAGCTTTGTCCAGCTCCTAAAATGCATTGTTTTCCCCAAGTATGGCATAGCCTGCAGTTACATTTCTCCTTATAAAAACCCCTGATTCTGAGACCATCGTCGGACCGCTCCCAAGTTCCAGACCGCCTTGCTGCCGCTTTGCTTGGCGAGCTTCCCCTCAGCTGCATGTGCTGAGATACATCGAACCCCAGCATCGCTCTCTATCTTCTTTCCGGGCTTCACAAATAGGTTTCGTATCACCCGGATCAACTATCCCTCTGAAAATCCCGCTATCATACTCAAACCTTTATTACCTTAGTTATCTGTGTGCGTATGTTGCTTACATTGTGTGCCTGTATTTAATAAAGATCATTCATTATTTCCAACACGGTTTGCTTCTTGACTTGGCCTGACCCCGTAAACATTGGGTTACAAGATCCTGCTGCGTTACCCTGCCTCTCATAGTGCCAACCAGTGCTCTTGACTAATTTCCCCCATTTTGTGTAATTGTGAGGTTATTTAGGTGTCCCTCCTGGGACCCCCAGTAAACAGGGTAACATCACCCTCAACACTAGTTAGTCCCTTTCTCCTTAGAACTGTAAAGAAATATGATGTAGTCAATGCTCACCATAACTCAGGGGTCAATTTCCACTACACAATTCCATATTGTTTTAACTGCTATTCCATTCTATTCCACCCTGGGATTTGCAGTTTTTGAGGTACTTAGAACCCTTCCTTCAAGAGAACTCCAGTGCACTCCCCTAAACTATAGCAGAGAATGCTGTTATGTTGTTATTTCTTAGAGAAAACATACAGATATATGAAAATTTTCCCATGCATATATATATGCAGAAGGTATATTGTGACTTATAGGGCAAATAGCAGATGATAGGGTAGAAGCAAATACTAGAACAAGATGTTGATAAGATTGTGTTAATTATGCTTTCTTTCTTTAAAAAAAATTGTCCATCCAAATTTAATGTAACTTTTAAGACATTTTCCTGGAAATAGTGTAAGGGAGAGCATTTTTATTTGCAATACTGTTGCCTTACCACACACACTTTTTTTTTGCCACCTCCCTTGCCATCCTCACCAAAAATTAGGAGTTCCACGGTGGGTAGAGGTGCCTTTGTGTAGTGCAAAGTAAGACAGATAGCAACAAAAAGAGGATGGAGGGAGGAGCAGGAAGAGGATGCCTGTGGTGTGGTTCTTCAGTGTGGTGCTAACTTCTCCTTCCTCTGAATATTACGGCCAGCAATCAGCTGTTTCTTGGCTCATCTTTGGTTGCTCCCAAATTTCCTTCTGAGTATTATCTCTGGCTTGCTGGCCTCTGTCATTAATCTTTGTTCCTCTTTGCTACCTATTTGCTATTTACTTGGCCACCAATCAGCTGTGTGAATGTGTTTTTTTTTAGTGTTGCTATTGCAACAAGAAGGGTGCCTTCTTTGTGCTACTTGGATGTAGCCTTTCTCTCACACAGCAAATATCTACCAGTTCATTCCCCACCCTGTTCTATTATCTACTGATAGTGGGAAGGAAGATGAGATCATTGTTAGTGGCAGTGCTAGTTGTTCTGCAAATGTTGTAGGAGTCTGGTTTGAGGTTGCTGAGACCCTTGGCTGGCATTTCTTTTGTGTGTGTGTGTGCACGCACATGCCTTCAAGTTGCCTGTCAACTTATTGGCGACCCCATGAATTTCATAGGCAAGGAATACCCAGAGGTGGTTTTGCCAGTTCCTTTCTGGTATTTGTTGGTGGTCTCCCATCCAAGTAGAAACCAGGGATGGTCCTGTTTAACTTTCAAGATCAGATGGGATCTGGTGCCTATAGAGTATTTACGTCCTTCCATTTCTTTGTTACTGGATTTATAATCTTTTTTTTTTCTTTTTTGAATGACTGGCATGCTAACCAAGGAACCTTTTGGTTTTTGCATCTTTCCTGTGTGTGTGTATTTATTTTTAACTTTATTCTTTTGTTTTCAGTTGGTGAGTGGGTAAGAAATGAGTTTTTCAAAAAAATGTATGCAGCTGTTTCAATCTCTTCCAAGCAAAAATGAAGTTTAAAAAAAACAGGATGAGAGAAAGAATAAAATCATGGATGGGATTTTTCTTATTTCATTCAGCAAGGATTTAGTGTAACATAAATTTAAATACTAATTTAGAATTAACATAAGAGTAATAAACATATCCTTTTCAATGTAAACGTACTTAATTTAGGGTTTGTTTGTTTGTTTAGCCTTTTAGAGTAAACCGAAGGTAGTGGCACTTTTCCCAAAAACTTCCCATTGGGTAGGAGTTTCATCAGGAAAATAGCACTAAAATGGGCTGAACAGAAATGGTGCCAGTGGCAGCTTTGTTATTCATTTTGGTGAATATTCTCCAAGAAACAGGGGGTGAGGAGACTGTAGGAGACAGGGTTTTTCAACAGTTTCAGAGAAGTAAGGATGAAAAATGAAATTCTCTAGAAGATTAGCTTCCAAGAAATGTTGAATGAGTTAATACACAAACCGCTTTCAGTATTACATGATTAAAGCACTGCCCAGTTACAGTCCTTTAACCCCTTTTTAACTGCCAGGGCTTCATCCTTTGGTATCTTGAAATTCTCTGCCAGAAAACTCTAGTACCTCCCAGAATACAAATCCCAAGAGTTCCTAATAAGGTGGGACCAAAGTGCTATAACAGAGCAATGTGAAAGAAACCTGAATGAAACGCTGTAGTGGTAGTTGAAAGAAGGAATGAACTAACAGGAGATGATTGGAGGGACTGGGAACCAAACTTGCTGGTTCCTTTTAAACAATATTGAAATAATACTGAACAATGTTAAAACAGTTGTGCCTCAAAGTCTCCCTATTTCTGGACTGGGAGGGGAAGAAGGGGTGTGTGTGTGTATATCTATCTATATCTATATCTATCTATATCTATATCTATCTACATCTATATCTCCTTTCTCCCTGTGCAGGATCCAAGGCAAACTTCAGAATTTACAAAGCAGGGTACATATTAAAACATTATTTGTACAAAAGTTTAGAAGGAAGTAAATAGTTATTTAAGTAAAAGCAGAAGATTAAAACAATACGGTGGACCCTCTGTATATGCAGCCTGAGGATTTGTGAATTCCAGCAATCACTGAGCATTGCATCATATACCTAAAATGGTGGCAACATGAACACAGGTGTGCTGAAGCATCTGTGTGCACATTGCTGTCATTTAATAATATGGGACATGAGCATTCATGTTTTTTGTCATTCATGGGAAGGGGGTTCCCTCAAACTTAACCCCCACAGATACGGAGGGTTCACTCTATAAAAACACAGATCAAGACTTTTGAAAAAGGTAAAAAAACAAACAAACAAAAAACCACAGCCCCACCACAAACACTTTCTGTTACATAGATTTTAAACCAAAGGCCTGACTGAATAAGAAGGACTTGGCCTGCCAGTGAAAGGAAGGGAGAGAGGGGAATTCTACCCTCTGGGAATTGTTTTACTGAATAAAATGCAAGGCAGGTGCTAAAGTCTTCAACATTTAAAGGAATAGCCCAGAAAACTAATCAGAAAATTCTAATTATTTTGGCTCAGCTCTAGTTGAAAGTCTGTTCTGAAGCACCTTGCTCCTGACTGAAGCTGCCCTTCCTCCACAGCTGCTGCTTGCCAAAATGTAAAGTGACAGGAGGAGAACCAGCCACAGACCTCCATTTATCTTGTCTGGTTTGGCCCTTAGCTTGGGATTCTAATTTATAATGACCCTCTCTTTCTAGACACAGGCTTTACCATCTAGTTGGAAAATCAGCGGTCAAGCTCAGCCTGGATGACAGGCAGATGTGAGGGGAGCCTTGTTGTCAAATGCCAGTGTAGTGGAGCACATTTTACAACTTCACTAGGTGTTGTAAGTCATTTCACAGAAGGGCAAACCATCAGTTCAGAAGTCGGGAGAGTGAAATGCAGTCTTTGCCTGGTGATGCAACAGTTGATACCCGAGATTCCATTCCAGGTATAGCTCTGGATGAGACCTGGAGGGCAGCCTGTGGCTGGTGCTTGCCATCTGTTGCAGTCTAATATAATTGCTTATCCAGTAAATCTTGCTCAGAATGTCCCAACTCCCTTGTGAGAATTCTCTGGGTCTCCTCCCATTCCCCCCCCAAAAAAAACAACATTGTATTATTGATTGGCAACAAGTAATGATGGAGCCACTAAAATTTGAAAAGCATTGGCATGATCTCAGCATGGTGTAGTGGTCTGAGTGTTGGACTACGATCTTGGAGACCAGGGTTTGATTCCTTGCTTAGCCATGAAAACTCACTGGATGACCTTGGGTGTGTCATACACTCTCAGCCCCAGAAAACCCTGTGATGAGTTTGCATTAGGGTTGCCGTAAGTGAGAAATAACTTGAAGTCACACAACAACAACCCTGAGCACACGGTCTGACTAACAAGGGGGAGGAGCCAGCTAGGAGGGAGGAGCCTTATTAGGAGATCCCAACAGCCCTCTAGCTCATTTCCCAGAGGAGAGAGCAGAGGGAGAGCTGGGTCTGTGAAGACATCCTAGACCAGTTGTGTTTACAGGCTTGTGGGGCTGTGCTTGTTTGTCTGTTCGTTTGCTTGTATTTGTTTAATCTCCTTGTGTTGGCCGTGTGCTCTTCCTGAGCACACGGTCTGACTAACAAGGGGGAGGAGCCAGCTAGGGGGGAGGAGCCTTATTAGGAGCTCCCGACAGCGTCCGGCGAGCACACTTGAAGTCCTCTACTTCAATCCTCCAAGTTTAACCCTTGGCAATCAGTAGAGCAGACGTAGCTTATACAGCTGAATTTCAGAAAGAAAGCCCAGTTATTCTACTGTACTGTACTAGTGTACTGTACTACTCTCTGTAGTTTCAAGGATGGAAGGTGAGGGAGCGGCCGCGGTCACCTGTAACCCTGTGGAATGTTCCTTTTCTTGACACAAGATGTTCTCGGGTACACCTGCACCAAGTGCAAGCAGGTCACCTTCTTGGAGGAGAAGGTTCGCCAGTGGAGGCATAAGTTTCTGATCTTCATCTTATTAGGGAAGGTGAGGAGTTTTTGGATAGGGCAGAGAAGACCTACCAGAAGACCGAATGCACGGAGGAGCTACCAGATCAGGAAGTCAGCACACTGTGCCAGGAAACGGAGGCTTGGGAGAATGTCACACAGAAGAGTAGAAGGACCAGGAAGGTAACAGAGACTCTTAACCTACACAATCGCTTCAAAGTTCTTGGCCTTACGAACAACGAGGAGCACCACGCAGAGGGAACAGAATGTCAACAAGAAGGAATCCAACTTTGGCAACAGGAACTAGATGAACGCTCCCAGCCTCAACAGAATGCCCAGGCAGTCCTAGTAGAACATGCTTGTCGAGGAGCCCGGGACAAGCCTCAGAGGAGGTGAGTTCTGGTTGTTGGGGACTCTTTGCTCAGAGGAACCGAAACGGGAATTTGCAAACCGGACAAGCTCAATTGAGAAGTCTGCTGTCTTCCTGGGGCCAGGATCAACCACATAACGGAGAGGCTAACCAGGCTGGTCAAACCCACTGACCATAAGCCCCTCATTTTGATTCATGTCGGAACCAATGACACTGCGAGGAGCAGCTTTTACCACATCGCAAAGGACTACGAGCTTATGGGGGCGAAGCTTAAGGACCTTGGTGCGCAGGTGGTCATTTCGTCTCTCCTCCCTGTTCAAGGATATGGCGCATGTAGGGAAAGGGCAATAGCAGAGGTCAACAACTGGCTCCGCACGTGGTGCCACCGGCAACGGTTTGGGTTTTTGGAACATGGCCTGAATTTCCATGAACGTGGGCTTCTGGTGAGGGATGGGCTGCACCTCACGAAACTTGGCAGGAATGTTTTTGCAAACAGTCTCGCAAGGAGGATTAAGAGGTCTTTAAACTAAGTTCCGCTGAGGAGGGAGACAATATTATTCAGGGCAAGGACTCGGCGAGCGCAGGGGGAAAAGGCCCAAATGATACTGGACAAGCAGTACAAGTGGCCAATGGCAGGAGGAGTAGAAACAATAGTACAGGACTTGCAGGAAGGGCCCGGGTACTTAAGTGTCTCTACACTAATGCACAGAGTATGGGAAACAAGCAGGATGAACTTGAACTCCTAGTACAACAAAATAAATACGATTTGATAGGCATCACTGAGACCTGGTGGGACGAGTCTCATGATTGGAATATAGGAATAGAGGGGTGTAGCCTATTTTGTAAAAATAGACCAAACAAGAAAGGAGGAGAAGTAGCCTTGTATGTCAAGGATATTTTCACCTGTGAAGAGATCCGGGACTTAAACCCAGAAAGCCAAGTCGAGAGCATTTGGGTAAGAATTAAGGCAGTGAGAAAGAATAGGGATATTCTGGTGGGGGTTTACTACAGACCTCCAACCCAGGCTGAGGACTTGGATGACGCCTTCCTCAACCAAATGACTGCACATTCAAAAAGGAGAGATAGAGTAATAATAGGAGATTTCAATTACCCGGATATATGCTGGCAGTCAAACTCTGCCGAGACAGCAAGATCCAGCAAGTTTCTTGCTTGTCTTGCAGACAATTTCATGGTCCAGAAGATGGAAGTGGCCACAAGGGGATCAAATATTCTAGATCTGATCCTGACCAACAGGGATGATCTTGTTAATGAGGTAGAAGTGGTTGGATCTTTAGGGGGGGAGTGACCATGCCCTATTGGAATTTGGCATTCCGTGGGAAGAAGAAGAGAAGTGTAGCCAGACACTCATCTTAGATTTTAAAAAAGCGGGCTTCTGTAAACTTAGGGAGCTGCTGGCTGAAATTCCGTGGTCAAGAATACTGAAAGGGAAAGGAGTTCAGGAGGCATGGGAGTTCCTTAAAAAGGAGATACTGAAGGCACAGTCTGAAACTGTGCCAATAAGGAGGAAAAATGGAAGGCATCTGAAGAAACCAGAATGGTTGACTAAAGAACTCTCAGCTGAGCTAAGTTTTAAGAGAAACATGTACAGGAAATGGAAGAAGGGGGAAACCACCAAAGAAGAATTTAAGCAAGTAGCCAGGAGATGTAGGGAGGAGGTCAGGAAGGCTAAAGCACAGAACGAACTTAGGCTGGCCAGAGACATTAAAAACAATAAAAAGGGCTTTTTAAAATATGTCCGCAGCAAAAGGAAAAAGAAGGAGACAGTAGGGTCGTTACGCAGAGAAGATGGTGAATTACTCACAGGGGGAAGAGAAAAGGCAGAATTACTTAACACTTTCTTTGTCTCCATTCTTTCCCAGAAGGATGCAAGCACTCAACCTGGCGGTTGGGGAGCAGGTGAGGAAGCAGGGGAAATGAGGCACATAATAGGTAGAGAGGTGTTACAGGAATACCTGGCCACACTGGATGAATTCAAGTCTCCAGGGCCAGATGAATTGCATCCTAGGATATTAAAAGAGCTGGCAGAGGTCATTTCGGAACCGCTTGCTATAATCTTTGAGAAATCTTGGAGGACAGGAGAAGTTCCAGCAGACTGGAAGAGAGCAAATGTTGTCCCCATCTTCAAGAAGGGAAAAAAAAGAGGACCCAAATAATTATCGCCCAGTCAGCCTGACATCAGTGCCCGGAAAGATCCTGGAGCAGATCATTAAGCAGTCAGTTTCTAATCACTTAGAAAGCAATGCAGTAATCACGAGAAGTCAACATGGATTTCTCAAAAATAAGTCTTGCCAGACTAATCTTATCTCTTTTTATGATAGAGTTACTAGCTTGATAGATGAAGGGAATGCTGTGGATGTAGCATATCTCGATTTCAGTAAGGCCTTTGACAAAGTTCCCCATGACATTCTTGCAACGAAGCTAGTAAAATGTGGGCTGAACAGGGCTACTGTTAGTTGGATTTGTAACTGGTTGACCGACCGAACCCAAAGGGTGATCACGAATGGCTGCTTTTCATCCTGGAGAGAAGTGACTAGTGGGGTGCCACAGGGTTCTGTCCTGGGCCCAGTGCTGTTCAATATTTTTATCAACGACTTGGATGAAGGAATAGAGGGCATGCTCATCAAATTTGCAGAGGACACCAAATTGGGAGGGGTTGCTAATACGCCAGACGACAGGATCAAAATTCAAAATGATCTGGATAGATTGGAGAGCTGGGCAAAGGTTAACAAAATGAAATTCAACAGAGAGAAGTGTAAGGTCCTACACTTAGGTAGAAAAAATGGAATACAGAAATATAGGATGGGGGACACGTGGCTGGATAGCAGTGTGTGTGAAAGGGATCTAGGAGTGTTCATAGACCACAAGCTGAACATGAGTCAGCAGTGTGATGCGGCAGCCAAGAAAGCCAATGCAATTCTCGGCTGCATCAATAGGAGTATGGTGTCTAGATCGAGGGAGGTACTGGTACTGCTCTGCTCTGCTTTGGTTAGACTTCATCTTGAATACTGTGTCCAGTTCTGGGCACCCCAATTCAAGAAGGACATGGTCAAGCTGGAGCAAGTCAGAGGAGGGCGACCAAAATGGTGAGAGGCCTGGAAGCCATGCCCTATGAGGATAGACTTAGAGAGCTGGGTATGTTTAGTCTACAGAAGAGAAGGTTAAGAGGGGACATGATAGCCATGTTTAAATATTTGAAGGGATGCCATGTAGAGGAGGGAGAGGGCTTGTTTTCTGCTGCTCCAGAGACCAGGACAAGCAGCAATGGATTCAAGCTGCAGGAAAGGAGATTCCACCTGAACCTCAGGAAGAACTTCCTGACAGTCAGGGCAGTCTAGTAGTGGAATGTGCTGCCTCGGAGTGTAGTGGAGTTTCTTCCTTGGAGGTTTTTAAGCAGAGGCTTGATGGCCATCTGTCGGGAGTGCTTTGAGGGTGTTCCTGCATGGCAGGGGGTTGGGCTGGATGGCCCGTGTGGTCTCTTCCAACTCTACATTTCTATGATTCTATGATTCTAACCACCACCACCACCATATAGGGTTGATCTGTTAAACCAAAGTTTGAAAATGATTCTGTTATTGGGCCACAGCTCCAGTGGCCATAGTGACTCTGGGATTCTGGGAGTTCTAACCCCAAAATTATTGTTTCCAAGTTCTTTTGGGAAGACTCCCATGAACATCAAATAAATGATTTTCTTCGCCAGCTCCTGTCTCTTTCCACCAGGCATCAGAACAGTGCAGCCTTGCAGATGACGTTGGACTGCAACTCCCAGCTTTCCTCACCACTGACTATGCTGGCTAGGACTGCTAGGAGTTGAAGTTCAACAGTTTTTTGGATGGCATGATACCCATCCCTGCTTTCTGCTAATCCTTGAAAGGGTGGACACTGAAACACAATAATATTTTTTTAAAAGAAAAAAGAAATGCACGACCAACAATGAGGGCGAAAGAGGACACATATATGCATAAAACTTGCAAAAGGTTGTTTTTAACCATAAATGCAGAACCAGAAGTGATTATTAAAATTTTAACAGATATCCCAGAGCAGACAAGGCTATGATCAAGAGACTATATACTGTGTGCCTCATCTGCTATTAAATTGTTAACTGCAGATAGGCAACATCAGAGCTCCTGCTGTCAGTTTTTATGGCTATTTATCTTTCATCCAGACCTTGACTGGACAGTGTTTGTGCTTCATATAGCCATCAAGGAGCAAAGTATTGCTAAGAAGAGGGCTATTTCTGATGAAAAACCAGATCAGTGTTATGAATGTGAGGTGATAAATAGTTTCTGCCCACAGGACTGTACACACAGCTTCAGATCAGGGTGGGTTTAAGACTGTTTAATGAGGCTTGAGATTAGCAAGGCTCAGAAATAAGAACACACACTCCTGCTGTATCTTCAAAAGGAAAAAAAAACTTGAGGGCAACCAAGGGCAAATCCATTTTAAGAATGCCAGGGAAATGGATGGTTGGGTTCTTGCAGGCTGGGGGGCTCATGTTTGATCCAGAAGCTCATTAAGACAAAGAAGATATATGCCAAGTTTTCCCTTGGAAACTATGAAACTATGGCCATTTCTGCATTAGAGGCTGTCCCCTCCCGAAACTGCAAACCCCAGGATTCCATAGGATGTTGCAAGTGGAATAATAGTGCTATAACAGTCTAGTGCAGAAATGGCCTATGGCTCTAAGGATGGAATCAGAAAATGTGATTGATCCTTTCTTGATTCGTACAGAACTGACATCTGAATTTTCTGATCACATCTTTTGTACACCACAGGATAATACCTGCAAAACAGGAGAATTAACAAGTCTGGGCCTGCTAGGTGTTGCTTGGCATTTCTCTTCTAAGTAATATGCTCCAATTTCTCCCAGAACTGTAGTTAAACTGGGATTGTAATGGGCTGTGTTGAAGCATCCAAGGCACTGGTTATGGCTAAGACAGCTTTCCCTAAGCTGATGCCCTCCAGATGTTTGGACTACAGCTCCCAGCATACCTGGTCATTGGCCATGTTGGTTGGGACTTCTGAGAACTCTCATCCAAGCAGATGAAGGCACTGCATTAGGCAAAGAGTCACTGATTTCTGTATCCAATTTGTTCTTAGTTTCTTCTTCTGTGGCTTCTGTTTGCATAGCATTGTTATTGTGCTCCACCACAGGTAAAACCATATGAGGTCATCTGTGATGCCAGAGAGAATGAGGGTTACCCCAAGAAAATTTGCTGCTGGAGGCAATAGTCAAGATTGCACCCTCCTTCCCATTCCATCTATTGACATGAGCCACTATTGACTACTAATTTAATTCTTTTTCAGCACTGGCAATGAGATATACCACGTGCTTTAGGCTATATTTCAGAGAGAGGAACTGTTAAAATCATTTCTGAGTATTCCTTCCCTAAGCAAACCCTATGATATTCATGAGGTCACCATAAGTTGAGAGGTGACTTGAAAGCAGATATGTCCATGCACACAAAATGAGATGGTTGTCTACAGCACATCAGAAGTGGAAGGCTAGTGTACAGGGTGATCAGCATACAAAGCTCTTCAACAGATAAGAAATAGCCAGGGAGTTCAACTGAAACAAACTGGAAGCTACCACTACTATCCATAGCATCTACTCCCCAAGAAAATTGCCTCCTTCTGTCTAATGGTAAGTCTGGCCCTGATGAGTAGGACATTGGAGAGCACAGGCAGTACTGTAAACATATCTACATAGATACACACCCAAACACATTAAATGCCTAAATATACATACACATAAATGCCCTGTTTCCATATTTGTCAGTGGTAAGGACTTTATGTACATGGGATAGTGGATACTTGCTAAGTTTGATTTATTCCTAGTTGAGAAAGCAATAAGGGTGTCTTAGAACATCCCAGTCTATTGGTCCAAAGCGCTGGATATGAGAACTACCAAAGCTCACCTGGTGATTTTAATGGGGGAGAGGAATAACAATTTTAGTTTCTCCTGTATTTCATGAGCTTGCTTTTGTGCTTCACAGAGCCCACTTTGTTGCAGAACTTTTTGATGATTGTTAAAACCTTTTTTTTTAAAAAAATACACACATCAAGAAACACATTCCATCCATTTATTCACTGCCTTCAAAAACTATAGCAGTCCAGACAACAGTCCAAAATCAAAGTGGTTTTTAAAAGCTCCCTTTCTTGCTCTGTCTCCGATTTGTTTATGGCTCATGGCGATTTTTTTTGGCCTATTGTTGGCTGGATAGCAGAGGAAGCTGAACTTCTAGGCTAGAGGCTCTGTGGGACGATGGGGCAAAGGGTGCCTCATAAAAAGGAAGCTGATGGGTGGGTGCTGTTGTCTGGCGTGTGTTGCATCAGCCCCAAGATGCCCTGGATTTCATTAAGCTTGTATGCTTACCCAGTAATATGATAGGAAAAAGCATTCACTGTTGCTTTTAAACTTTGGACCAAGAGGGAGGAGAAGAGGCAAGATAGTTTTAAAATGAAATTTCACCTTTCCTCCTCCACATGTTTTTATTGTTTCACTCCAGGTGCCTTTATGAACTGACTCTCACAGGCCTCTTTGCTGTCTCTTTTCTTTTCTCTCTTCTACTTTTTCTCTTTCACCCTTGTTGCTTCTTACTGCACCTTATCCCTTGACATAATATCATAGAACTGGAAGGAAAGGAGGCCTGGAAGGTATTATATGAGGCAAAATATAGGCAGGAAAAGAACTGAGGCACAGACTTTTTCTCAGTTCCACTTAATAGTTTTCCATGCATCTACTCATCACACTCATTCCTGAATTAAGGTGCTGGGTCGATCTTCTGAGCTTCCTTGACTTGTTACCAAAGGCAACAGCTTTAAGAAAAAGTGGACTGTTAAGGAACTATAACTGTAAAATTGCTACCTGTCACTGAGAGCATGGTAGGTAAGGGAATGGGTGGGACTGAGGAGGGATGGTAACTAGATGGTATCTAAAGACATCTCCTCCTCCCCTTTGTTACTCCAAATTGTCCTTGAAAAGTAAGTAAGAGGGAATACTTCCCACCTCTGAACCAGAAGCTGACAGGGGTTGGTCCCATCGTCACAAACAAGAACATAATGGAATCACCCAATGACTATTTTCTTACTTTCTGCACCTACATTCTGGGTCTTTGATGAATGGAAAATGAAAGACTTTCTTCATCCTTCTCCATATCCTTTGTTGGAAGGGGAAAGAGGAGCATTATCAGTGGGGCTTGGGCCACTCAATATAAATGTGTGATTGTGTGATGCACACTGATACAAAAAGTTTAGAGTCTTGGCCTGGGACTTGGAAGCAAGGCCTCCACATGAAAGGCATACTTTATCAAGGCCCAGAAATTCAGAGGAGTCTAGGAAGTCAAGAGGAACCAGGCCTAGGCTACAGTGAGATAAAAATTAAGAATAAACTGTACATTGTTCCTGGGTGGTGGTGGTACGTAAACCTATTTCATTGTATCCATGTCTCTGTTATTCAGATCTTGTGAGACTGTGTAGCAAATCAGAAGCAGTGTTAGAGCAATGTTAAACAACATTCTTAACTATTACTTAAGTTTGTTGCTAATCCAATCCTATCGGATTTCCGCATGAGGCTGTTATAGTGCTGTGATTCCACTTTCAACACCCTATGGAATCCTGGGGTTTGCAGTTTTGGGAGGGGCCAGCTGGCCCCTCCTGAAACTGCAAACCCCTGGATTCCATAGGATGTTGAAAGTGCAATCATAGCACTACAACAGTTTCATGCGGAAATGGCCCTAGCCTAACGATTTGCTCTAGAAAAGAAAGTGCTTCCACCATTCATCTAGGATTATGTGAATCTGAGAAACAGAGAAATGTATCTTATCAAGACGAGAGCCGGCATGATGTAGTGGTTTGAGCATTGGATCATGACCCTGGAGACCAGAATTCGATTCCCTGCTCAGCCATGGAAACCATTGGATGACCTTGGGCACATCACACACTCTCAGTCCCAGAAAACCACATGATAGGATTTCCATAAGTCAGAAACAACTTGAAGGCACACAACAGCAACAGCAACAACCTTATCAAGAGCTGTAAGTTCCAGAGATCTTTGCCAAAAGAAAACTCCAGTGAGAAAAGAAAAGGAAAGCAGCAGAAGATACTGGGAACAAGTACTTCCTTCTTCTTCTTATGGTAGGATTTGCAAGCCCTTAATTGACTGTCTAATTTTTTCCCAGCACAATTTTGAAGCAGTTTTGGACAATGCCATTTATGCCTTCGAGCAAAGACTCAGTACAACCAATAACTTTTGTTTTACATCCCATTTTGTCATAAAACATATTACACTAGAGCCTGGAAAGCTGGAACCGTCTCATTCACCAAAATCCTACAGCATTTTCTGAGAATTTTCTATATGATTTTTTTTTGTTTGTTTTTGCACCTGAAAAAAGGCTTCAGGTCTACTTTAAGAAAAGAACATTGGCTACTTTCTATTATTTTATTATATGAGATTTACAAGAAACAGCTACAACTAGCTTGTAGTGAAGTCTGCATAGCTCTTTGGGTATTGGTACATACTGCCAGTGACTCTGTCAGATGCAGAAAGGAATTTTTGCAGAGTAGCCCTAAAAACTAAAGATTATTTTCAACAAATGGGCAAAAATAGTTGAGGCTTTATAAATCCATGACCTTGTAAAGAAAAATTATCTCATAATTAAATAATAATTTCAGATTTAAATATAATTTCTTATGATTCATAAGATTGTCTGGATAACTTGAGGAACTATGGTGTCAATATAGGAAGGCAGCTTGTGTTATAAGTTTGTAACTGTTTCCCCTGCTTGGGCCCTGTTTGGGAGATCTTGACTCAAGTGCCCATTGGACCAAGTAAACTCACCCAACGACTTTGGGCCAGTCTCATCACTCTCTCTCTCTAGCTGACATATCTCACTAGCATTGCCATGTTTTCAAAACATCAATAAGGGACAATTGAAATTTATGACCTACAGGGATGGCAATCAGGGACTAGTTATCAACAACTTTGTATTCTATTTAAATACCAGATGAAAGTATTGATTTTAGTTAACCTAGTCATGTATTTCTCTGTAAAATTAACATATCGTCTACATTCATAAATGACATGATGCAAACATTTCTGTCTTTATGAAAGGCCCACACTCCAAAATACAGGATTTTTTGGACATCTTGTTCAAATGATATAAAAGGAAAAGCTTTCCAGTTCTCAAAGAGAGGACAGCCCTTATAATAAGGGCTACCTACCTGTCCTGTAACGATGAAGCTTTTTGGTCCTCAAATAAGGGACATCCCCTCTAATAAAGGCCATTTGGCAACCCATATACCTCAAATGGTTGTGGAAATGAAGTGAGGAGCATGCACACTGCCTTGAATGCAATGAAGCAAAGGAAAGAAATAATGAGTTAATAAATAGAATGTCATAAAATGAGGCACTTGACCTTTGCCATTGGGATGGGTGGCAACTTTTCTTTTGCTTGGGGTTAATACAGAAGTACCATCAGAACCAGTGTGGTGTAGTGGCTAGAGTATTGCACTATGACCCCTTAGACCAGGGTTTGAATCCCTGCTCAACCATGGAAATGCATTAGGTGACCTTGGGCAGGACACACTCTCTCTGCTTCAGAGGAAGGCAGAGGCAAACTGCCTCAGAATACATCATGCCCTCAAAAACTCATTATAGGTTCACCTTAGGGTTATCATAAATTGAAATGACTTGAAAGCAGACAATAAAACTCAGCGTTAAGATAACTTGTAGCACAGAGTGAAATGTAGAGATGGAGCAGGACCCTGACACCAACCAGAGACCAGAGTCCAGCAACCAGAGACCTCTCAAAGCTGGGACCTCCAAGCCTTGGAGAGGTCACTTTGTATTGTGGCCTCTGGGGTATGAAAAGTCTGAGTTAGCTGCCAGCAGAGGTATGCCTCCCAACTCCTCATCCTCCATAAATGTAGTCCTTGCAAAGGTAGATATAACAGAAAGGGAAGGGAAAACTAGACACAAGGCCAGAAGTCTGGGTCTTTAAGGCACTCTTTTCCTTAATCAATGTGTAGAGGTCAAAAGTAGGTCTGTGTCCAGGGACTGTATAACACAGGGAGGGATCTGGCCATCCAGATGTTGTAGGACTCTATCTCCCAGCATTGTTTATGCTGGCTAAGGTTGCTTGGACTTGCAGTCCAGCAACATCCAGAGAACTTCATAATCCCCATACCTGATATAAAAGGCCTAGCATTTCTGGGAGAAAGTAGTCTGACAGAACTTAGAAAAGTTACTCTTTGAGACTACAGCTTACCAAATCAACTACCCAGCCCTGTCACCAATCCAAAAAAATAACTTTCCAAGCTCTTTTCTGTATCTTACAAGCAACTGCTCATGATTCCAAAACATTTCTATCTAACCAACATACCCTGCCTGGCTGATTTCTTCTCTGCTCAATTGACCAGTTGAAACAAAGTTTTGGGTCAGACTCTGCTTGTCTGCACGGACCTGCTCTTCCCCCTCCTAAGAACAGAGGATCCACCTAGATCAGACAAAAGACCTATTTAGTCCATTACTCTGTTTATAAAGTGGCCAGCCTCAGATGCTTGCGGTTGTGGGGAACCTCACAAGCTGGTCAGGAATACTGTGGCACCTTCCTGCTCATGTTCCCCAGCAACTTGCCACAGCTGCATCTTTCCACCTGGCTTTTGGATCAGCCTCTCCAGGCTCAAACAGATGGCAATTTGTGAGAGTAGGACAAACTGAAATTGGTTTTAATATATCTCATGCCTAGCAAATGATCATTGCCTGCACAGACATGTTAAGGCAGTACAGAGGAAACAAAACACACAACTACATGAAAACAAGCTAGAATACTGTCACCATAATGGAAAGAGTCAGTGGTGCAGAATCAGAGGCATTTTGAACCTGCTTTCCTCTTATTCTCTGGCCACTGTGGGCAAGTCTAAACAGCAAAAGCTTTGCATCACCACTTGAAAATAATACAGCCAGGGCTTGGGTTCAATGGGAGTTATGACTGAGACTGTCTCCTCCTTCCACCGTGCCCTTGATGTTCTGATTTGGCACAGAGATGATACCTCCAGGGCATCATTCCCAGTGGAGTTCAAAGACCATGAGAAAGCACACTGGAGGAGTTAGTTCTTCACATATGTAGGACTGAAGCAAGTCAGGGCCCTTAAAAGGAGATTCTTTAAACTGGGTAGGCACCTCGCTGGCTGAAACTACTCATGGAAATAATTTGTTGTTGTCATATTTGCACAACTTTCTGATTATTGTGGCTGTGTTATTGTTGTTAACTTCCATCATGTTGATTTCTTTTCCAATGAGTGGTGCCATTGCCTGATATATCTAAAGTAAGACAGCCTCAATTTAGTCATCTCAGCTTCTAGTGTGAGCTCAAATTTGATTTGTTGTGGCTGTGTTACTGGACTGTATTCATACAGATGTGATTTAACTTGGTTCTAGGCTTCTGGTCAGCCTCCTCCCTGCTCTCCTTCCACCAGCAGGCTGAGACCTTCCAATTTAAGCAGGCCTTTGACTTTTAAATCATACAGTAGGTAGGCACTTGAAAGTGGGTGCTGTGTTAAATTGTTTCATGGTCTTATCAGCTATTTCTCACTTCTCACAGTGCTATGTTTTTATCTTGCATGTTTTCAGTTATGTTTTTAAAACTGTTTTAAACTGTTCTAACCATATGCCTTTTTAACAGAATTGTGATTTAATGGTTTTTCAACTTTCATAAATAAGTTTTTAACTAAACTCTTATTTTAAGCTGCTTTGTAAGCTGCTTTGGATTCCCTGCCAGAAGAAAAACAGGGTAGAAATAATGTACATATAGTGTTGTGTTGTTTTGTGCCTTCAAGTCATTTCTGATTTATGGCGACCGTAAGGTGATCCTCTCTCAGGTTTTTCTGAGGCTGAGAGTATGTAATGTGCTAAAGGTCACCCAGTGGGTTTCCATGGCTGAGCGGGGAATTGAAACAGTGTTGTAGTCTAATGCTCAGATATCATGCTGGCTCTCTAACATATATCTCTCCGCAATTCTTTTAGACGCAGGGTGGATTAGAAATGTTTCCCTTAAAATAAATACTTTAAGTTGAGAATTCCCTCACCTTTCCAACACCAGCAGCATCCATTTTAAAGGGAATTTTGTGATAGTTTGTAGTTCTGTGGATATCACATTTCAATATATCATGTCAGACAAGTTCTTATGTCCTCAGGCTAAATTCCCACCTTCAAACTGCCTCATTTTAAAAATGAGTGGAAAAATCTGAAAATGTTCAAAAGTTCAATTTTACTTTGCTGAAAATATTATTTTTTTAAACTTCTCTGAACAAATCTTGCCAAGAAGACCCATGATAGGTTCACCTTAGTGCTGACATAAGTTGGAAATGACCTGAGGGCACAGAACAGCAATGGGGTAGTGTTAAGATATTTATACTACCTTGAAGTAACGTGGGAACTCAGCCACAGTTTGCCAGTGATGGACACCAGAAGGGCAATGAATCTGCCCCAGATTTGAGTCTGAATTTTAAAGGACCTTATCACACAGTGATTTGGGTGTTCAACTATGACTCTGGAGATTAGAATTCAAATTTGCATTCAGCCATGGAACCCCACTGGATGACCTTGAGCAAGTCACATTCTCTCAGCCTCAGAAGAAAGCAAAGGCAAACCTCCTCTGAACAAATCTTGCCAAGAAAATTCTGTATTAGGTTTGCCTTAGAGTTGCCATAAGTTGGAAATGACTTCAAGGCAGCAGCAACAAATCTAAGTATTGAATCCTACTCCTCCACAACTGGGCTCTTCAGTCATGGTTGATAAAAACAGATACCTGAATGAACCCCAGTCTGGCTTCTGGATACAAGGAGAAACCTTATACTCCTAGTCACATCCTTTGCAACAGCAATACATTTAGACAGGGAAAGGTTTGTATGACGCAGCCTTAGCATTGCCACAGGGCAACATGACTGTGCAACATCTGTGGCTGTAATCCAGCATTCCCACAAGCCCCATCAATCTTGAAAGGAAGATCTCATTCAGTGAGATTGCATTTCAAAGCAACCACTCTGGCTTCAAAATAATTACACATTGTGTTTGCTGAGAAATAGATGCAAGGGTTGTGCCATGGCTGATGACTGATATGAAATACTTACGCCTCTGAAAAGAAAATTTGGGAAATGCCTGAACTTGTTCTTCAGATGGGGAGGGAGAGGGGGACAGGAAAAGCTCATTGTAGTTTTTCCAGGCAATGGAGAGTCTGGAAATGTTTTAGAAGAGGCCAGTGGGTAGCACTCCGCAGATGTTCACTGCAAAGCACGGAGAAATTACTTTTTCAGATTGCAAGTCTAAAACTTCCTCGGCTAGTGTGGCCATGCTGGCTGGGACATCTTGAAAGCTGTTGTCCAAAAAAAGGTGAATTTTACATGTTCTCTTTCATTGTATGAATGGATGAGCATTGTCTTGCCCTTCCCACATGCCCAGCTTCTGTGCAGCAACCAGGAAACATGCAAGTGGGCAATGCCTAGAGGTCTCTGAAAAAGCATGGATTATGTCTATGTAAATCTAAGGGTGCTTCCAGGCAGAGGGCTCCTTATTGCTCACAAGTAAGAGCCCTTGCACACTATACACTTATGGTGCTGTGATTCCGCTTGAAGTGCCACAGCAACAGCCTCGAGAATCCTGTAGTTTGTAGTTTGGCAAGCCACGAGACTGGTTCTCTGGCTGAGAATTTTGTGTAGCCCTCCTGAAACTGAAAATCCCAAGATTTCATGGGATATTGTCATGGCAGTTAAATCACAGTGCTATAGTTGTGTGGTAGGAAAGGGCCCCAAAGACCATTTGTATAACTTTAACCAGTTTTCTTTGGCAAGAACAAAGACAGAGGAAACAATGGGAAAACATGGGAGGTTGCCACATGATGACAATGACATCTGAACTTGGCATGCATTTCCATCAGTCAGATGGTGTTGATCACATAGTAAAGGCTTATCTGGAAGCATCTTAGCTTCTTGGTTTTGGAAGTGGTCCTGTCTTGGTTGGTCTTATAAATGATCTATGGCAAGAGAAAGACAGGGGAATACAATCTTACTGATTCTCCTGGACCTGTTGGAATGTTTGATGCCAACAACCGTGGTGTTCTTTTGGGTCATTGTCTGCTACCACAGCTGGTCTTATGTTGCTCTTCAAGTCTGAAAGGCGGGGGTCTAGAAAAGGGGTGGACAAGTGTGGAAAGTGTGTCCACCCAAGACTAGCTAACAGTTTCTTGAAAACTGAAATTACAACTAACTACCAGTTTCCATTTTGTACTATTTTTGGCTGTTTTTTTTTCTTTGTCAGCAGATTTTCTGTATTGGCATGATTTCTTTTTTAGCTTTTTGTCATTCCTGCACTTTTACTGATTTGAGGCATTTTGCCCCATTTTGGAGAAGTTGCGGGGTCTTTGGGAGTCTGACAGGGATCGAGGGGGGTCAAAAAAGGACTTGGGGCCCCCAAATGTGACCTGAAGGTCATATTTGGCCCACTCCTATTCTAGAACTGTGTGCTAGTGGGTTTTTGTTTTGTTCTGTGGTGCTTTTGTTACAGAACCTGAGAGCATTTGCCCATTTTCTGCAATATTTCAGAGATGAAAATCAGGTTGTATGTGGCCAAGCAACATCAGAATGTGGGCAAGATGGCAAAAGTTATTAAAAAGGGGGAGAAAAATACAAGCTAAAGAGAGGCTGTAGCAATGGCTTTTGCCTGAGCCTATTGGGAAGGGCAAAATTCCACCCCTTCTTCTCTTCTCTCCGCTCCCAAGTGCAAACTATTGTTTCACTTTAAACTCAGTTTTCAGCAATTCAGGTAAGCTGAAAGAAAAGGGAGAAAGTTGGAAGAGAGAAAAATGGGTACATTTTAAAAGCAGCTGGAAAAGAAAATTGAGATGACAGGGTAATCAGGACTGTCCTTGCCAAATCAGGACTTTCAGGGGTATGTTTGTTTCTTGACTGGGTGTCATTTCACTCCATCCTTACCCCACATAGCTCTAACCGAATTAAAGACATCCTGTTTTTAATGAGTTTTTGGATTGTCCCCAGATTTACGGACAAATCAATGTAAATTTAGATTTTTGGCTTCATTTTAGAAATTGAACTGTCTCTGTTTAGCATAAACTGCGCCCTCTGCATTTTTATGACATGGCGATGGCAGAAACAAATAACCATGGCAAAAAAGTGTACAGGGGCATCATTTCTCTGGTGTGATAATTACACCCTTTCTTCACATTACTGTACTCTGAGTTTTTTATTTTTTTAAAAAGTCCTTTTTTCTTCACTTTTTCCTTCCAGTTCTTCACTGCCAACAGTGGCCCCAGGATGATGACAGGGGAGACAATTCAAAAGACATTTTGTTGATTTAAAGGTGACTAGAAAGGTCTTTTATCGTGATGGCAGATGTCAGCACCTTCAGACATCCAACAGGCGATGGAAAGAACGCTCTGCATCCAAGGCCCTTGCGGAAGTCTGAGGACCTTATAAACAAACACCCGGGTGGCAGAGGGGTTAGAAGTGGTCATGGCAAGACCATTTGGAGGCTCAGGTTGCAACCCTGCGTATCCCACTTACCTGGAACAAGCCCTGGTGAGCACAATGGGATTTTACTTCTAAGTAGACACAGATACTGTCAGCTGAGGGAACAATTCCCAGTGTGATCTAAGCTGTGCTGAATGGCTGCAATTAAAATGTGCAACATCCATGTGCCTGTCCCTCTTCAAACTTTCCAATCCAGCCTTAATTTTGAATCTCCACAGTGGATGTTGTGCATGGTTGTGGGAAGCTCAGTGAGCTCAGGCTCGCAGCTTACAGTATAGGCTGGATTTTTTTTAAAAAGAAAAAGGAGGAGGAGGAAGAGAGGAGGAGAGAGAGAGAGAGAAAGAAAGAAAGATTGAAAGAGAGAGACTTTCATGGGCCCTTACACACTACACAGTTGTAGCACTATGATTCCATTTTAACTGATGTGACTCCATCCTGGGGTTTGTAGTCTGATGAAGCACCAAAGCAATTTGGCTGTGAATTCTAAATACCCCTCTCTAAATGGTAAATGCCAGGATTCCCCAGGATGTTGTCATGGCAGTTAAAATGGGTCCATAGCACTATAACTGTGTAGTGTGTAAGGGGTCTAGGGCTTTCAGTCAGGTAATGGATTCTAAAGAGCCATGCTGATTGGATCCCTTGTCCCCACCATATGATGCCACTCTCTTGCATAATGAAAGGCACACTGTTTAGTAAGAACAAGGAGAAGCTGATACATCCACAGTTCATGGACACGTGTCCTTCAGGTGTTTTCCTTTAGCTCTCAGCTTACCCAAGAGAGCCAAAGAGCCCTATATGATTTTAAGTACAGCCAGAAGGTCTGTCCAGAAAAAACCCTGAAAGACTCACCTTCCACAACATCAATGAAGCTGCCTTGTTCAAGTTCAGGTTAGAATGATAGTGGAAAAGTAATGCTTGTTCTCATGTTAATGGCAAAGCAATTGTCTGTGAAGAAGGGGTTTCCTAGACTTCTCATTCAATAAATAAGGAAGCCAAGTTCTCCCTCTCTGTCTTGCTCCCATCCACCCAGCATAGTGAAACATACCCACCATCTGATTGCTATTTGATGTGGTCACTCCTGCTACCCACTCACTTCTAATCTATGGTCCTGAACAAGGCTTGTCTGTTTTTGGCCTTTGCTAGTCCCCCCTCTTACCTGTAGCAGTCAAATGCTGTCCCTCAGCAGCTTATGTCAGCAGCCAGCTGAGCAGATGCCTCCTTCTCCATCCACCTCAGCCTGCATCTCAGAGCAACTGGGCTTCTCTCCCTCTTTCTCCCTCCCCTCCTGGTTGCCTGAGCAGGAACAGAGGAAGGAAGGGTGAAAGGGGAGGGGGGAGAGCAGGAGAGGGAGGGGAGCACGGAGCTGAAACTTTAATAGCACAGAGCCCCTTTTGTTTCACAGCATATGGTATATTTCATACATACTGAAGACATTAGCCACCTATATTTTGAAAGAGCTTACTTCAAAAGTATAAATGCAGCCTGTGCCCAGCTCTCTGAAAACACACTGTGGGAAAGGTTGGGAACTTGGGAGTGCTGTGAAATCCAAACAAGGGGGGAGAAAGGGAGAAACAGCCCAAAGATGTTTTGAAAGCCAACAGAAATGTTTCTTTTCTTTCTTTTTTAGAAAAATTTCCAGTGCTGCAAGTGTGCGGCCATATATACAAACTTGTGCAGAGTTTATTTAGTACTCCTCTGGCCAACATTTCAGTCCCAAATACTTTAACACATAAAAGTCATGCATGGGCTATAGATTCTTACCTTGGCTTTGTGCTGAAGGGAGACAGCCATGTGCCCCATATATTTGACGCTCCCCACTTCATTAAGTCTACTTGGCAGGACTTGACCCTGCTCCAATCCTAATAAATGGGGATGGGGGGAGGTGTCGAATGAATTTTAGAGCCCACAAGCTCTAGACCACATGGGACATGAGGCAGTGGCAAAGATAAGAGACTTACACATCTGGCAATGGTTTAGAAATAGCTAAATATTTATTTTGAGTCCCAAACCCTTGCAAAGCTCACTCTGTCTCCATCTCTGGCTGAAGCACCAATTTGAAAGAGCCTCTTCTAGAGCCACAAATGGTAATTTCTCACACACTCTGTTTCTTTCTTAAGTGAAGAGTCAAGACAGAAAAACACTTTTGAGTACCAATGCTGTAATTACTAAGTATACATAATTAAGATGGAAGACTTAAATGCTCATTTGTTAGGGGCCAGCCTAAGATAAGCTTAGCAAACCTTGTTTATTGTACCCAAAACAGGATTTATTTTGGAATCAAGTGGCAAAACCCAATGTTAAAAGGCTAGATCCCACAAAAAACACTGTGGTTGAGATCCTGCTTTAGGATATGTCCATGTATCACATAACTATGTTTCCATAGCTATGTCTCTCAGTGCTACCCACCCCAAAAAAGTCATCTTGTAAGTCTTCCAACACAGCCATTTCTACGTTGTTGAAGAGTCGTGGGATGAGCAAAAATACTTCCAGCTATTTTCCTATTGCTAGATGCACTGAGATAGGCGTCTGCAAAGACCTCCAGATGTCTTCATGACATCGCTGCAGAGGAAATCCTTGCAGCACATCCAGTTACAAGAAAAGAGCTGGAAGCATCTCTGCTTACTCCCCTGCTTTCCAGCAATACAAAAATAGCCATGCTGAGGGTACTGTGCTGCTTATAAGGTACTGTGCTACTTCTGTGGTGGGTGTGGGGGGCATTTGTATAGTTGTGTGGTTAGAACAGAATTCCATCCAATGCGATAACCATAAAAGTGAATTGCAATGGCACACATCTGACTTTCACCATTGTATTTCACTAAAGGATGCCAACCTGGAGGTTATTCTACCTGTTTCAAAATCCTTTGCTACCAAACAACACATGTTTAAACATGAGAGTAGGCAAACCCACATATCTATTTTACAGCTATGTAACAGTAAAGTACAATTTCCAAGCTGAAGGGCAATCATGAATCAATAGCAGGCAAGTCAGAAGCCATGCAAAGTGTAGGTACAGCACTCATAGAACTGAGCTAAGCTACAAGCAATAGAGTAGCCAGTCCACAGCAGGCAACTTTTAACAAATTTCAAAGCAGTTCATCCCCCCAAAGTAGAATCAAGGCACAAGCCAGAGAATCTGTAGTAGAGGAATCAAAATCTACCCAGAGCATATTGTTCAAGAAAAAAGTCAGCTAACTTAGCCACAAACTCAGGTTGTCAATGTGTGTGTTGTGATTTGATCACAAATTCAGTTAACTTCACAGGAAACATGTTTCCCTTATACAAGAGGTTCTCAACCTGTGGCCCACAGACCCTTCTAGAGTGTTCATAAGTCGGCTTTAAGGAGAGAGAAACCTTTTTCCTGCACCTCTCTCATTTCCTTCCTGTTACTTTGCACACTGTGTTGAAGAGCATTTTTCTGGGGAGAGGGCCCAAAGCTTTTATTGAATTCTCAAACAGGTCTGTGTTTCATTATACACTCCCTCTGATGAATTATATATTGGTGATAGTTACATATCTGTATGTACCAGCCCATATCCACTACACAGTAATAGTAGTCTGATAGCATTGTAGCTGCTGTGGCTCCCTCCCATGGAATCCTGGTACTGGAGTATTTAGACTCCCCAGTGCTAAAGAACACCAGTGCAATCCTCTGAACTACAGCGGAGAATTCTAAGTATCTCACCAAACTGCAGATCTCATGGTTCCACAGCCATGGCAGTTAAAGCTGTGTCTAACTGTGTGGTGGTGATATACTCTTAAGCTATACAGATCTACAGACACAGGTATACCTCAGTTAACAAAGCCTCTGACAAAGAAGCTCCTTTTTACAAAGTCTTCTTACAGGAGCCCATTTTGCAGCATTGGCATTGGGAGAATGGGGAAGGAGGCCTGGAGAAAGACAGACTTTCAGTTTTGGGACTCAGCAGCATGTCTGCAGTAAACAACGTAATAAAGCTTGACCTGGGGAAAAATGGGATTCTACCCAAGGTGATCATACTATAGCTGTGTGTGCTTACATGCAACAGGCAACGTATACAGTTGCCTCCAGAATCACTTACTGAGCATGCGGGAAGAGCAAATCAGAAGGAAAAGGGGAAAGCAGGTTAGTTAGCCACGCCAGCCACCCTGACATTTTAAAAATCACAGATCAACTAGTTTCACTGCCAAATTGGAAATCGTAAGAACACTGGATGCTGTTGAAAGAAAAAAAGTATAATCCTGGGATGCCTTTTGGAAGAAGCTTTCAAATGGTCTCTACAAGTTGAATGAGGCCAAAGAGCTCCCTGGCTGAGAATTCTAAATATCCCTCCCTTAACTGCAAACCCCAGGATTCCATAGGATGTTGAAAGTGGAATAAGAGCACTATAACAGTGTAGTGCAGAAATGGCCTCTATCCCTTGTTGAAGATACACACACAGTGGGAGAGGAGATTACTCACCACTACTCACCTTTTCCATTATATACAGACTGTCTGTCTCTTTCATACACGTGGGCCCTTTTCGCACACCAGTCTTGTTGTGAAATGGCCTCGGGAGCACTGCAGGATTGCAAGGACCGTTCCATATGATATCTTTGCAATCACATGACGCTCCCGAGGCCATTCTGCAGTGATCACGCAGTATATTGATCCTGGGGTTTGCAGTTTCAGGAGGAGCCGGCTGGATGTTGAAAGTAGAATCATAGCGCTATAACAGTCTAGTGCGGAAATGGCTTTAGTGACTTGCCAGCTGGCCCCTCCGGAAACTGCAAACCCCAGGATTCCATAGGATGTTGAAAGTGGAATCATAGTGCTATAACAGTCTAGTGCAGAAATGGCTTTAGACCATTAGACTGCTCTAACTCTCCACTTGATCTCTCTGCCATGGAAAAAAAAATCTGCAAAAGGGATAGGAAATGTCTCTTTAAAGAAGATGTCAACTATATAAAAAAATTTTTTTGGCTTACTTGCAGGGTTGTGTGATGACTGTAGCAGCAGGGAACCAACGTCTGATTGTTCCCTAGGCTGTCATAAACCTTCCAGACATCATTTCTTAACGCTATGGAAGCTTTGGAGTTGAATGCTCTTAAATCCATTCTATTAAAAATGAAGGTGGCAGCCATTTTCTTTATATCCAATCATTCCGGTAAGGTGCATATTTACAATCCGGCAGCCACGTGATCTTCTGAGTAAAGATTTCTGTGTTGTTATGAGGTAGAGTTAAGCAGCTTCTAGGATTATAACTTCCTATATTTTCCCTTTCATTCCCCAAGTAAATATCCAGGAGAAATACCACAAAATCACCCTTCTTTTTGCAAATATCTTGTGCTGAACTCATCCCTGAGCATCACCCCTGCCCTATACTTCTTTTCAGACTAGCCAGTCTGGCTTTCCCTATGGAGGCCTTTGGTGTTGCTATTTGCCATCAAATTCGCTTTGACTTACTCTAGGAACAAAGACTGTCAGGAAGAAATGCCCTGATTGTCTGGGTGCCTATATGCATTTGGGTGAAAGAGCATGTTGTCTACTAATTATAAAGCCCAATAAATCTGTCATCCAACTGATGTCTGCATGCCTTATATGCTGGGAGCACAGGTTACATGAAAAATTGGCGCTTTGTCCAGTGTTTATTCAGTCTCATGCTCCAACTGAAAATTTTAAAGGCTGCCAATTTTTAAAGGTGAGGGGTAGCTTTATGGTTCTTTGGAGCTTATAAAGCTGCAGTGCCTAAGCCATTGGAAGGAGGAGGAGGAGGAGGAGGAGGAGGAGGAGGAGGAGGAGGAGGAGGGTGGTACTAAAAGGATATGGAGCAAATTTGTTGCAGATGTGGGTAAGTTAATATAACAAGGCTACTAGCCTTGAGGCTCAGATCACTGAGCAGCATTCACAATAGTCAAAATAAGACAAAGAAGGCTTTATATATGATGACACAGAAATGAGCATCATTTGCCCTCTTCCTCCTCATCTTGCCCAGCCTTTCTGTTATTTGCCTTTCATACTATGGTGAGGAGAACATTGACTGAATATATTGAACCTTCTCCCTGCATTTGTGATGCAGAAGCCTTCCATGACAGGGCTGGGGAAACTGTGGCCCTCTGAAGGCAGATGAAGTCTTATTCCCATCCTCTCCCACATCTGGTCAGGCTAGTAAGAACTGATGGGAACTGAAGTCCAGCAACATCTGGAGAATGGCAGAGTTTTCAGCCCTGCTGTGCCAGGATAGTCCTGCTTCCTAACCATGCTTAATCATCAGGCTCTCAAAGAACGGCCACCAGTAATAAAGAAACCCTTTGAAGTCCTTAATCAGACCATTTGTTTTGCATTCTTTCTTTTCTGGCTGCCTCTTAGAAAGCAACACATGAGATAATAACAGAGTCTCATGCACTATTGTGTATAATGCAATTTGTGCATTACCAGAAAGGGATAACTGCATCACTGAGGCCATTTCTGCACAACAGGGCTCCTTTGAGTCATCCTGTCACAGCCCCAGCAGGGAAGGAAAGCAACAGGAATGCTCCCATCTGCAGGGACCGGCTCCCTGTGGAGGAAGCGTGATGGCCCCACCTCTTCCTTTCGCAGTGCAACCAGTCATTTCCCAGGCTGTGCTGGGGAAGGAAGTGTTGCCATCGCGCTTCCTGCCCTTCCACAGGACAGGTAAGTACAGGAGCATCACGCGATTGTGGGCACTAAACAGCATGAAATATGAGAACGGGATGGCAGCAGGCCAGCGGCAACATCGTGTGGAATCACAACCAGCCAACCGCTGACATCCTGTCCCTCTATGGGGAACAGCCCCATCATGCGGAAATGGTCCAAGAAGGGGAAACAAATAATACAAAAGAAGACAAAAGAAAATAGAGATTTTTATCAGAGTAGTATCTGCTAATTTATATGTACAGATGCAAATATAGAATGAATTTCTAGCATTTTAATGGAAATACAGTACATCTCCCCATCAGAAAGAAAGTTATTACCAACTGTGTCTGTGCACTGAATTATGCACTTCAGGGTCCCTGCTTTCCCTTATTAAAAATTCTCTGTCTTTAAAGCTGATGGTCTTACATTTGAGTTCTTTTAAAACTTTAAAGCCAAAGAAACTATGCCATTGTAGGCAGTAGCACAGCAGCAGGGATACAGCAGCTGTAAGCACTGTGGAAAATGGAGGGACTGCATAGAAAATCATCACTGTCGAGAGAGAATTTTGCCCCACTAGATCCTGAGCTGACTTTGGAGCCAGTAGTATTGCTCCTGTTGATGACGGAGAAGTCTTTTTCTTCTGTCCACTCCCCCCCCCGCCACTGCTCACTTGCCACTCAAAAACTTCCTTATGCTGGTGTAAGGAGGGATTAAGCTAGCATAAGTCACTAGGAGGAGCTCACATTTTAAAATGTTTTCATTCCTTTTCCCATAATCTGAGGTACTTTTCATGAATTTGCAATGACATGTTGCTCTTGAACACTTACACTCAGTAAAGCTAGCTAGCGTTTAAGGTTTCACAAGACTCTTTGTTCCTTCATCTTGAAACTGCATCTGGACTGGACAGCCCTTTAAAGAGAGAATCCTTCAAACAGATGAGTGTCCTATAACAGCCTTTCTAATAAAGGCCTCTTCCCCAGATAGCAGGAAGCACTTCAGGGAGCAGCAGATGGTAGATGGATCCCCATGGGAACAATGAGTCAGCTGCTCCTCCTGCAACTGCTCCAGGTTGTACAGGAGCCATCTCAGCGCTGGACCCTATTGCCAAAACAGGCTCAGCACCCAGAGAATTTTCATTCTCTTGTGGGTGGAGCAGTAGCAAAAACAAAAATGGATTTGCCACACCCATGGCAATGCATCCACCATCTTCCTCTGCTGCCAGGTGAACCTAAGACATTTTTCTGCCTGTATCAAAAGACAAGCTGAGTGACCCTTCCCCATTTGTCATATAAAAGCCAATTGAATGGAATCTCACTCACTTCAGGAGGTGGGACAGCATGCCCAATAACAGCAAGATAAGTTGCATGGCATACATAGGTCTGTCCTTCAGTACCTTGGCATCACAGCATACTCACTGTGGGCTCTGCCTTGTGGAAGACCAGTGCCTCTTAGATTATCTTATATGGAGGGTGGCATTTTCCCCCCTAATATGCCAGGATTATTATTGTATTCCTTCACATTGGCTATAACTATTGCCTTTCTTTCCTGGAATCTCAGACTGGTAGTCAGTGACCTACAGACAAGCACTAGTCCATGGACCACAACTTTGAGTAGTACTGCTATATATGACAACTATACCCCATCCAATTGGTGGATAAGTCTGCCTCCTTATTTATTCTGGAAAGTTACAGGCTGTTACTCCAGCTATGGCACTGTCGGTGAGGACCCCAAATATCATTTTGATATCAGACAATTCGGCCTTAGCCTGACCTTTTTCCAGCCACCCCATTCCACGTGTTTGCAAGGTTCTCTGGACAAGCACGGACAGAGTGCAGCCGCTAATGGTTTTACATTCCAGATCCCATTGAGGCCAGCAACTCAAGCCTCGCTCGTAGCTTCAGGGAACTTCCATCTGCAAACTTCACAATAGCGCACAGCTCTCAGCCAAGCCATTCCTTTATGTTGGGCCATCAACGTACTGGCCACGCTATTGTCATCAAGAGCAAATCCAATCATGTAAACCTGACCTTTGCCAAATCCGTTGTCCAGCACTAAAATTCCCTTTGTTCTCACCTGGCTTGCCACAGCCGGTAGGCACAAACTCCCCTATAAAAACCTCTCATTTCCAAATAGTCTTTGGACTACTTTGGACTGCCATCCTGACCTGCCGCTGGTTTGTCTAAGGAACTCCCCTCAGCCAGTCACGCTGAGCTTTCTTCTTCGGAACCCCATCTTCCCCTCCAGGACAACGAGACCAGGTGTCGTATTACCCATCCCTACGCTCTCCAATTCTGCTTTCCAGTTAGTTAGTGTGTGTGTTGTTTTATTCTCTGTTTATCTTTCAATAAAACTGTTATTTTTGGTTACTTTAAACTTGCGTGCCTGTTCCCTGACCTGAAGCCGTATACACAGGGTTAAAGATCTTTGCTACAGTTACCCTGCCTCTCGTTAGCCAAGAGAGTGCTCCAGCTAAATCCCCCCAACTTGTGTTTTATTTGGCAATTTGGGCGCCCCTCCCGGGACCCCCCCCCCAACACACAGGGTAACAAGGCTATAGCCATCACTTTCATAACAGAAAAAGTCCTAAGCCTTTTTTCCAATTTCCACCATTTGGGCTGGGAGAGGGATAAAATATGTGATTGAGTCAACCAAATGCAGTATTTCCACAGCTGTGTAGCAGTAATCTGTTCCTCAGCTGTATAATCTGTTGTACAGAATTTGTTCTGTCTCCTACTTAGTCAATTAAAAAGGACCCTTGCTAGTCTCTAGCTGAAATAGCGTTGGCGTACAAAAAGCATTTTGGATTTTTGAATGCTCTAAGCTAAAGGCATTATCACCTGCAATGCACACATTCATCTATTCTTCCCAACAAAATTCTCATCAAACAGCTTTCAAACTTTCATTGAGCAAGCATCCTTCCCTTCTGCTACCCCAGGTGCAATGTGGCTTGGGGGTTCCAGAGGTCTGGGCCCTAGGATTTTTACTGGCTCTCTTTGGACTTCCCTCTTTCCAGCCTTGGCAGGAGTAAAGTGTGTAGCTGGGCCCTTAGGTTCCCCCATATCATGGTGGACCACAAACTGAGATGGTTCACAGGGTTCTAAATCTATCCATGCTCTTTTCAAGAACTAGGTTTCAGACCTGAATAGTGTTGCCAGCTCATTTTGCATAATGAAATGAAATCAAAAATTAGGAAACTTTAGAACAAGATTTCAGATACGTGTCTGATGTCATATCAAAGAGAGCAGAAGAAAGCCAGCGAATAAAGTCTCTCTGACTTATCTGTGGTTATCAAGTAAAACTGTAAGTAGAAGCCATGGGTGCTCTCAAAAGAGGTGGTGTATGTCAAGGAAACAGATCAGGTTTTGCAAGAAATGGAAACTGACAAAAGTTCTGTATTATATATTTTTGATCATTGCCCTGAGGCAATTGTTTGTAGCCCTACAGATATCAGTTGTCAAAAAGACCTTTGGTTATGTGTCTACCAACATGAAAAGCATTTAATCAAATTAAATGAAACAGTCTCCAGACTCCTTTAAAAAAAATGAACACTATGAAAACCAGAAAGCCAACATTAGATTGTTTAAAGACCTGGGACCAAAAATATGGTTATCAGCAGGCCCAAGTAAGTGCATCAAATATTTTTCACAATCCTGTTCTGAAGAACAAGCATGTAATTAAAAAACCCTGCAGAGTAACTACAGCAGGGTAATATGAAAAAATGACTATTGAAATTACGGAGTGAAAATCCATTACTTTTGTTTCATCTAAAAAACTTGGTCCTAAATCCAACTGACGATTCCAATTAGAGTTACCTTGCTCAAGCAACAGGATGTATGTAAGTACTGACTTACCATTCAGCAGTTGATTCTATGGGCCTACTCTTGGTCAGACTAGCAATTAATTTGGGTCTTGGGATTTCTTTATAAAAAGAAATTTGTCAATTCAGATGTTTTAAGTATGGTGTCCATGCTCAAAGGGGTTATTATACAACATTACCTTAGCTTTTTAAAGACCAATCTGTTCTTTCATCACCATTGTAATCTTTGTCATCATCATTGTCATCATCACCATCACCATCATCATCATCTTAAAGTGCTGTAATGAAACTTAAAAACAGCTAGTAATAAAATGCTTTGCTCTTCTGTTCTATTCTGTTCCAGTTCTGGAATTAAAACTGGAGGAGCTGCTAAGAGGAGGAATTTCCATTGACCAAGTTAAAGAGGCACCTGCAGAGTTACAAATGTCAGCAGGAACAGTACAGGTGATGACATTAAACATATTTTTAAACAGAGGTTTGATGACCATCCATCAGGGATGTTTTGGTTCTCGACTTCCTGCTTGGACAAAGTGAACTTCAGGGTCCCATCCTACTCTATAGTTCTACGATTTTTAAAATACTTCAGGTTTCAGATGAAAGAGTAAAACTCCAGAATATCTGGGTGGAACAAAAATGGTTTCAATGGTACTTATGGAAAGAGACAAGCAAAAAGGAGAGGTTATATTTAATCCACATGCTCCTTTAAATATTGCATTTTATGCCCTTTCCACATGAGGTTAAAAAAACGGTGTAGATCGACCTCCACAGAGGTCATCTAAACTGTGGAGTGCACAAGGGCGGTGATAATTTTGAGGTTCTATACCTCAAACCGCCCTTGTGTGACCGGAAGGGGCTGCGCCGCGTGCTTTTTAAAAACCACTTTCCAAGTGGTTTTTAAAAAGTATGAGCGTGCAGCCCCGTATCACCCTGTCGCAGTGCCCTGTATAGATCTGCAGGCGCGTGCGTGCCTGCAGAGCTGCCGGGGGCGGGCTTCTGGCTGGAGAGCTTCTCCGATTGGCGGAGAGCCTCCGGAAGCCTGGAAGCTGCCATTTTGGGTGTCGCAGAAGCCGCCGGATGCCCAAGCATATGGATCGCTGCTCCTCGTCGTGACGGAGTAACCCGTTTTTGGGTAAGCTCCGTCTTTGCATGCCCCGTTTCTCCCCCCCCCCCATGTGGAAAGGGTCTTAGAGTGTCCAGAACCTACTTAAACTATGCTATAGGAAAGTCAGGTGAAGAAAACCTGGGTCATTATTTATGTCTAGCCAATAAATAAATAAATAAATAAATATCCTGATTACTGAAAATTGCTCTACTTATTAAATTTTACCAGTATCAATCTGGAATTTTCTTAAAAAAAGAATTTACTGAAATTGGAAAACTTCTTCATATTTAGGACAGAAGGAACTCAGGTTTTAGAACACTAGAATACAGGAAAAATCTAAGATGTCATGTTTTTACACATGGAAAAATGTTCCTTCATTTGAATTTTTTTAAATTAAGTTCTTTATATCTCAAATATGAACATTTTTTTCCAGTTTTGGTAAAGCTATGTAATATTTTTCCTGTACTCTGAATAAATCTTATTGACTTCAGTGAACTATTTAACCAAATGGACCATCTGCTCAGCCAGCCTTTGTTTGTTGAGAGCATCTTCTTCTTTTAGGGACATTTCTCCCAGTCTGTTCTTGCAAACATTGTATGTGGTTGTGCTTCCCCACCCAGATCAAGACCTATGGCTTATTCCTGGGTGTTTTAGAGGGAAGAAATGTGTGTTTATTTTCTGAGCAGTTCTCCACAGTGGCTGGTGTTTGGCAGTACAATTCCCAGCAGGCAATATGATAAACATATGCACTCACAGTACCAGCAGCATGAGCTAGGAGAGAATGTCTGGAAAATGAAGAATTTTTCTACTAATTTTGCAAGAAAGATTATTTCAAAGTGAGCCAAAGGGAGTTGGCCTATCATCACTGAATGGTATTGGATTATTTATTTGTTATATGTTTTGTTTGTTGTTATTTGCTGTTGATTTTACTTAGAGTGATCCTCTGAATGAGAGACTTTCCCCATCACCAAAAGCCTTCCTCAGATCTTGCGCAGTCAGAGCTGTGGCTTCCTTAATTGAGTCAATCCATCTGTAGGGTGGCCTCCCTCTTTTCCTACTGCTTTCTACTTTATCCAGCATTTTTGTCTTTTCCAATGAGTCACATCCTCACATGATATGACCAAAATATGACAGCCTCAATTAAATCATCTTCATTTCTAATGAGAGCTTATGCTTGATTTTCTCTGTCTTTTAATCAGTCCATACCACAGAACTCTTCTCCAGCACTATATTTCAAAAGCACTGATTTTTCTTCCTATCAGCTATCTTCACTATCCAGCATTCATACCCATACCTAGAAACCTGAAGAACTACAGTCAGTTATATGTTTAGTTATGTATTAGTTATACTCGTATCTACTTTTTTCCCAAAAATCTCAAAGTGGCAGACATGCCTCTCCTCTTTCCCCTTTCTCCCCATAACAGCTCCCTGAGGTAGGTGAGGAGTGTGGGGCAAAGCCACCCAATGGCTTTCATGGCTGTGCTGGGACTGGAGCCTAGATATTCCTGTTTCCAGCCCAGCCTTCTAGATCCTCCCCCACACTATGTCTCAGTGCTGTGGGTTAATAAAGAGACTTTGGCTCTTTCTGCATGATGACGGCATGCCGGCACGGGGATGTGAGAGGCACAGGATCACAACAACAATTCCACATGACACCATTGTGAGCCTGCCCTTCTTGCATTGCCAGCCGGCATGATCATAGACTATATCATTGATGGAAAAACTCTGTCAATGACCCCTGACCGCGCAGGCCTTCCATTGTAGCTGGCCATGCAGAAGGGCAAGAAGTGTGATCTATGAGCTTCCTACCCTACTGCAGCATGGGAAGAAGGTGTCATGCCCTGCTTCCAGAGCATGGACTCTGACTCAGAGTCTAAAACAGAGGGCATGGCAGAGGCTGAAACAGAAGGCATGCCAGGGCCTGCTGTACAGAGAGAGGTTACAGTACCAGAAACAGAACAGGGGATGGTGCCAGCTGCAACAGAGAGTCCTGACTCTTCAGATATAAAGGAACATTTATCTCGACCCAGCTTCGCAATGTACAGGCAGCAAAGAGAGAACCAGTGTCACTCTCTCAGGATTTATAACTGGCAACAATCAATCAAGTCCCAGCTGTGCTAGGCTCGGGACGTATTTAGCTGGGTCCTTCCCCTCCAGGAGTTATCAGAGCTTATCTGACCTGCTATCTTGCTGGATGCCTTGACAAATGCTTGGATTGGCCTTGGACACTCCCTTGCTGTGAATCCCTGCCGGCTTTGTTTATGTTGGACTTTATTTATGACTCCTTGCTTACTGCCCCTTCCTGGAGCTGGAACACCTAAAAACAGTGGTGCATGCACTGGTAACTTCACAGTTTGACTTCTGCAATGCGCTCTACATAGGGCTACCCATGTGCTTAGTCCGTAAACTTCAATTAGTTCAGAATATGGCAGCCAGGTTGGTCACCGGTAGACCTAAAACTGACCACATAACACCAATTCTGAAGTCGTTACATTGACTGCCTATTAGTTTCCGGGCACAGTACAAGGTGTTGGCTATTACCTTTAAAGCCCTTTATGGCTTGGGGCCAGCCTACCTGTGGGATCGCCTTCTCCCATATAATCTGCCCCGCACATTAAGGTCCTCTGGGAAGAACTTACTGCAGCCAGTCAGAACTAGGTTGGCTGTGGTTACCCAGAGGACCTTCTCTTCTATCGCTTCCAAGTTATGGAGTGGCCTGCCGGAGGAGATTCAGCATATTACCAGTCTTGACTGCTTTAAAAAAGCAGTCAAGACTGATCTCTTCCAACAGGCCTTCCAAGACTAGTACTTCCACTGCCTCCCACCAATTGTTGTGCTGTTCTTTTAATAGTTAATTAATTGTTAATTGTTATGTGTTTTAGGGGGTTGGTTTTAGCTGGGTTGGTGGGTGGGGAGGATTGGGTATGTTTTTAATGTATTTTAATGAATATTGTATTTCATGCTGTTCACCGCCTCGATCCATGTGGAGAGGCGGGATACAAATAATTTTTTTATTATTATTATTATTATTATTATTATTATTATTATTATTATTATTACCACCGCCTGGCAGTAAGTAACAAACTGGGAGATATTCAATTTGTTTTGTTTGATTTATCAACTGTGGCAGGACTGAGATAGGACAGAAGGCCAGCTGCAGTCCCAAAGGATGGAGTATGTCACTCATGCTTCCTTCTACAGGCAGCTGGTCACATGTAGAGAGGAGTGTTGGGAATGCACTGCTGGGATTGTGATTGGAGGACACACGAGAGCATTGCTGTGTAGTAAAGGCCTTTACATTTTAAAAGAGACATTGCAAAAGAGAAACATGTTTCTTTAACAAGGAATTGTACATGACATGGCAAGCAGACACATGGCTAAGTAAACTATGTTGGCTATGGAGGCTAGTTGATGTTTAAAGTAAGTGATGTTTATAACTATAACTATTTCCATCTACAGATGCTTCTTTTGTCTCTGTATGTCTAAATCTTCAGATGACTGTTACCAGCTCTCCAACTGTTGCAAACATATTCTCCAAATGTTCTGAGTACTAATGATCTGTGCTCAGGCACTTGGCCTCTGGTTCCAATGTGGTTTACAAATGAGAAAAAGCTGGGTGGTCTCCTAGTCAAAACCTAGTAATACATATTGCACTGTGATCATGTAATTTGGGGAGGACTGTTTGCCTTTGATTATGACGAAGAGCTTTGAACTTTAAAGCTTAAAGATTGCTGCAGGCCTGGAATGAAGTGGATTGACACAGTGGAGGTGGGGAGCTCCTCTCATTGTAATAATTGAATGCTTTGCAAGATAGAACTAAGAAACAACAGCAGCACAGAACTATTTTCTAAAAGCAAATGTGGAACTTAAAGTGACAGCAGTTGCAGAGCTGTCAAAAGTACTCTGTTAAAACGGATCACATGGGGTGGAATCCATATTCTTCCACCAACCATTTCCAAGATATGTCCTGAAGGCACATGCCATAATACTCTACCTAAAGTTAAATAAGTATGGGTTGGATCAATAATTGGATGGGAGACCACCTGGAAAATTTATGCATGATAACTTGAGTTCCACCAAGAAAGATGGGGTGCAATGGTAATACAGTTTCTTCAGTTTATTTACCCAAAGCTTGTAGCTCTCTGATATTTTTTCTTTCTTCTGTATATTGTTTTTACAGCTATTTTTTTAAAAAAGCAGACACAAATTATTAGCATCAGGGAATCATGTAACAACAACATCATGCACTGTTAAGAACTGTCAGTCATTTGCACAAAATATGTATCATTTATCCATCTTTTTGTTACAAATTGACAGCCATGTAAATACCATTTGCAAATATCATAAATCATATTTAATAGGAAACATACAGTGCATTTGACTGGTATCATTTTAGTCTGCTGTTATGAAAATTCTTTGTGGTTCTGAAAGAACATACCGATTTACTTCTGCATTATCTTTTTTGAGATTTTTTTGATAATGCAGAACTGTACAATTTATTCTAATAATGCAGTAAGATCATAGACTGGAATAATGGCATGACAATACTGGCAGTTTTATTTTTGATCCTTTTCATAATTATTCCTAGCATAGAATTCATCTTTGTTATAGCTGCAGTGTACCAGATTGACACACACACACACACAAACACATAATCCCGTTATCATTTTACACTATAAACCCAATAACACCTGGACAGTCACCACTAAGACAATCTACAACCATCTCTGTGTGAAGTCAGGACTTTTTTGTTCCAATGTGCATCACTTGAATCTTCATGATAATAAGATTATGGAAGGTAGCTTGATGATATCAAAGTGCATGTCATTTTCAAGCTCTGCTGAAATGCATTTCAGTATCAGTAAAATTTATTTTTGTTTTTTTCTTTTCCCCAATATTTTTATTAGTTACTAATAACATATAAATTACTTCCCATCTGTACCTGACCATACAATAAAATATCAGCAGTTACATAAAACAGACAATAACGAATACTGTGAAAACCATAGACAAAAAAACAGCAAAAAACATAACATCTCTGACAAATTGTACAATAAAAACAATAACAAAGACAATATCATGTATCAGTAAAATTTGCTTTTACCGACTTGAATAATTTTGCAATTTGCTTTTACTATCCTAAATAATTTGGTGCTATCTACAACCCTAGGCAGACGGAAAACCTGATCTCCTGGCCTACTTTATTAAAGAAATTGTTGTGACAGAGCCCCTCTCCAGGCTGTGTCTGAGCTCCAAACTCTTGGGCTCCTGTCACTCACCTTGCCTCTTTACCTCTCAAGATCCCTCCCTGGGTCTGGTACTTGGGTCTCAATGTGATCCCTATACAGACAAATGGATGTGTTGTTCAGTGGGTTCACTTTAGTAAATAAGACCAGACTATCACAACTTAATAGGAACAGCCAGACACAGTTGTACAAATGAATAAACAACTAGAAGTTTATTAATGTACAATTAGATCACCCATCAACCTCTGAACTATTTAGTCATTCACAGATTCCCAAAACCTTACTCAGTTGCTCCCCCCAGGTGACTGTCCTATATCTACTACAGTTTCCCCCATTTCTATGTCATCATTCCCCCTCTCTCTCTCTGCAATCTTTCTCCTGTCCTATACCATCCTTTTCCTATCTGCCCTCTGTCAGAGACAAGCCTCAGTTTCATATCCTTTCTTCCCAGCATATGGGAAAAGGATTGCAAGGCAGCCATTTTCAAAAAGACCAAGGGTTTTTCCACCCTACACTGTTATAGTGCTATTATTCCACTTTCAGCATCCTGTGGAATTCTGGGGTTTGCAGTTTACTGGGACCCAAGAGCTCTCTGGCTGAGAATTCTAAAGGCCCCTCCCTAAACTGTAAACCCCAGGATTCCACAGGAGGTTGAAAGCGGAATAATAGCACTATAACAGAGTAGTGTGGAAAGGCCCCAAGACATAGGAAAAATATATCACAGTGAAATATCTCCCTTGAAAGTAGAACAACTGAAATGAATGGACACTATTGAAATGAACGATTGGAATAAATGGAAACTATTCTTCATTGCAGATGTGACTGAGAACTCAATCCTCGTTGCTGTTTTCAGGGATGAATAAGAACAAAAAGCAACATCTGAACCCAGGCCTCTTAGATGCTGTGGTATATAGTATGAATAATTGTAACTGATTATACATTGGCACTTAGGCCATTAGCTAATGTTTTCTTAACTATTTTAATAATGGCTGCTTGCATTCTTAAACAGACTGCATTGAAATGTACATGTCTGGGTTTGGTCTTTTGCCATGCTGTAAAAGCGACAGAATAGAAGTGGAGGCTTAACAGTTGATTTACATTACAGAAAGGCAGGGGCTGTTCCGTTAGGAAGGTAAACTCTCCAGCCATAAGTACACTTGGCAATGGATCCAGTTGTCTAGGAAAGCTGTCAGCAGGATTTCCTTCTTTGTAGATCTCAGAGGTGACTGCTGACAGACACCGGTGTAATTAGAGAAAAAAAGAAGGGCTTGCTGCGCCCCGGTGGACAAGGTGCTTTTTGAAGCTGCTTATGAATTCTCTTCACCTTATCTTTACCCCAGCCTCGCATGTCCTTGGCGTTGGCTGCCTTAGTGGAAGTCTGGCAGGAAAAGTCTGAGGCAGCCAAGTTTCTAGTGGGACCTGTGAGAATCTGGACAGAATGTGAGGAAATGGTGGGGTGTGGGCCTGTTGATCAGCTGACTGGGGAAACAGGGGACAGGGGAGGATTTCCACCCCACTCCACCCCCACCTACACACCCCCGGCAATGTTTCGGCTGTTCCACTGTGAACTTGTATAAATGTACTTCTTATCTCAGAGACCATTTTATGTTTGCATTAAAGGAAAACAGTCTGCGAGGGAGGGAAATCTTGATAAAATATCCTTTTGGCATTGTGAAGAATGTGAAATGCCTCTAATCAGACAGCTGCTTCATCACATCAGGGCTCACATATTTCTTGAGTGAGCCACTTCTGTCTGACACAGAAATATAGAAACAGTAGCGTATTATCTTGGCCTTGGGGCTGGACAATTGCAGGGTGACTTCCTTGTATTGGGTGATGAGTGATCATCTCTCTTCTCTCTCTCTCATTCACATCTGCTCTCCAGATGTTTTTTTGACTACAGACACCATAATCCCCAACCATTGGCCTTGAAGCTTGGGAATGGTGACAGTTGTACTCCAACCACATTTGGCTGGTGCTAGATGGGGAAGGCTGATACCACAGTTAAGGAATGCAACACAGCACTGTTTCTCCACTTAGGAAAAATACGTCCAGGGTAGAGTATTTTGTTTGTTTGTTTTTTCCTGTACTGCCTGTAGTTTTTCAAGAGTTAGTATGGTATAGGGGTAGAAGCTGACATCCTTTTTAAAAAAAACCCTTCTTACATGGGAGTAAGTCCCACTGACCTCAATGTTACTTAGTTCTGAGTAGACAAAGGATTAGGCTGCATAAATGAGAGCTGGGGTTTCCTCAGTTCATACCTTGTCTTAGCCAGATACTCATCAGGCTGAAGGTGGCAGGGGGATTATGGTGATATATACGAGGATCTCTGGGGAGATTTTGCAGTAAAGATCATATTGTGAGAACTTGAAACTTCAGAGTTTCTGGGTCCCTATTATTTGCAAATGCAGCACATCCTCCTCCAAACACACTGCTGAATTACAAACAGGGTGTGTGTGTGGCCCTTTTCACATGGCATTTCCAATGCAAAAGAGCCCCTTGAGCGTCACACAAATGTGAGGAGCGGTCCACACAACGCACTCACATTTGCACAACACTCCAGGGCCTGACACAGACTGCGTACGCATTTTTTCATTTTCGGCTTGAAGCCGAAAATGCTGCATGGTTGCACATCGCTCCAAGGACCCACGTGCACTTACCTTGCATGTGGAGCCTCAGGAGCCGGGCCAGTCATGCTTCCTGTCTCAGTGCAGCCTGGAAAGGTCCCAGGCTGCACTGCGAAAGGAAGAGGTGGGGCTCTCACTCGAGCAGGAAGCTCATGCAGAGCCAAAGGACCCCGGACGCGAGAGCCTTTTTCCAGAGGCTGCTCGCACAAGTACTGCACCCCAGCACCAAAAATGGGTGAGTTGCGGAAAAGGTCTGTGTCATGAACTAGGGATAGATTTTTGCATGTAAAAAAAACAGCACTGAAGATGAATTCCCAAACAAATGTGTGCTCAGACGCACTCTGTTTCTGGATTCTTGGTCCATCTTTCTGAGACACTGTTGCACCTGGGCCTGGTTAGAGGCACTAATAAAAATAACAGAAAAAGAGATCCAGTCCATTCCTGAACTGAGCCAACTCTGAAGGGGTTCCCAGATGGACACCTTCCTGTGCTGCAGATGAAAAGGCAACATGGAACTACTCCATGTATCAGAAAATGTGTTAGAGAAAGACAAGAGGGTTACAAATGTATGCTGATTATGTCTAGAAATCTTAAAACATTCTACAAATGAAGCAAGACAATTTTGCAATAAAAATACTCTAGGCCTTAAGGCCAAATTATACATTATACAGAAGGTTCTACATCCCCCACCTGTCTAATCTATGAGGACTTTGCATCTGTAAAGTCTCAGAATGCCCCAATCACAATATGAAAATTTCAATACTGCAACAGTCTGTTTGCATGAACTAGATGGGGAACTAAATAGTGATGCTATTGATATCACTTTGGGGAAGGGGTGAGACGACATTTGTAAAAACCTGTTCTCTCTTCTGCAGGAAAGAAATGCACAGAACTCAATAAAGTAATTTAAAAACTGAAAAAAATGTAAGTCATTGATTGGGGTAAGAATGTGCTGAGGGTCTTCAGTCGTCTTATGTATGCCATTCTGGAATACCACTAACACAATTTTTAACTGAAAAAGTCACTCCTTTACATCTGAACTTTGGGCTGAAACTACATTTGGTTGTACTTAGAGGACACCCATAAATGTCTTCAGGAATCAAGTTAGCCATGACTTTTTTTCCCTCTGGTGGATCTACTCTAACTGTGACTAAATCAGAATTCAACCCCAGGCTTCCCTCTAAAAATGCCACCACACTCACACAAATTCCAGCCAAGCAAGGATCAAGAATAGTAAATGGGCAACAAATGCTCCTCTATTGTAAAGAATAGAAGTCATTGCTAACAAGCTAGCTTCAAGCACAGGATAGGGTCTTCACACTGCTGATAGAATAGGCAGACATCAAGCAAGGGTCAGTTCCGTTCCGGAGCCCTGTCTTTACTTGTGTATCTGAGTAATTTGCTTCCCAGCCTCTCTGACGCATATCATGGCTTTTCTTACTCTGTGTTGAACCAGCCTAGCTTCCCCCTTGGGCAAGACTAGAAAGAAAGCTCTTTTGTTCAATTGACTGTACAAGGCCTATGACATATATTGGATATGTCCTTCCCCTCTTCTTATTCTTTAAAATAAATTGCCCCCCTTCCTATGTGCAGTCTGGGTTTACCCCTACTGTCTCACAAAGTGCCCTGACATTAACCTCATGTTTTTATTAAATGACAAGCCTTCCTCAATTCAACAAGGCAACAGAGTACTTTTTTGACCAAAGGACTCTCATTAATCTCAATCTGTGTTGTGGGGGGTGCATTTTATAATGTATGCATAGGCATGCCCACATGTCATGAACTGCTGAGGTTAAGGGATGGAATTCATGGAGCAGGCCCTGAAAGAGAAAGAGGTATTTAGAGGATATTTCGTAGGGTGAAACTGGACCAGACAATGAAGAACTTTGGCTGCACCTTTCAAGATTTTTCCTAGTGACAAAGGCTGTAGTGAGGGCAGGGATAGAGTGCATTGTGGCTGCAACTTGCTCCATCCCATGCCTTTTTGTCCCAGTTCAAATTAGTCCATCCCTGAAGCTTTGGTTCCTGCAGGGCAAGACAGACAGATGTCTGTATGGGAGGTAGTGCTGGGCACAGGAAAGTGCAAGGCAGGAAAGACGATTTTGTTCAAGGGATGCACATGGCTCAGAGGTGCTGAACATGGAACCTTTTTGAACTACAACTCTGGATCATCTTTGTTAACCTCAACTAGAGTAAGCTCATTGAATCAATTGCTGAATGGTGAATCAACACTTGGGTAAATCCCTTTGACCCTATAGGTATAATCTTGTTGGGACTAGCAATAGAATTCAAGACACAGAATCCTCCCTAATCAGCACGGCCAGTTATCCAAAACAGTAACTTTGTGAAAATAACTTTTCAAACTTGGGTAGGATTGGAACTAGTGGAGCAAATATTATAGGAAAGGATACCCTTGAATATTAATTTTATTATTATTATTAAAATCCATGGCCCTCTTCGCACCTTACCTTTCACGCTGCTGGGTTGGGGTTTTTGCATGAGAAGGCTTGGGACGAATGCTCTCGCAAGCTTCCTGCTTCAGCTCCGCAGCTCTTTCCTGCACACGCGAGCACTCCGCCTGTGCCACACCCCTTCCTTCTGCAGTGCAGCCTGGGAGTTGGAGGCTGCGCTGGGGTAGGAAGCATGACCGGAGCAGCTCAGGAGGCTTCACACGGCAGGTGAGTACGCCCCAGACCCCTGAGCAATGCGTGAGCACGCACCATGTTCAGCTTTGAGCCGAAAATGAAAAAATCCATGTGCGCTCTGCGTCCGGCCCTTGAGTGTTGTGTAAATGTGAGTGCGTCATGCAGACCGCTCCTCACATTTACGCAATGCTCAAGGGGCCCTCTGGCTTCCAAAACACTGTGCAAAAAGGGCCCATGTCTAGAATCCTGCGGGTTAGCTTAAAATATAGTAGACCCACTAACTCAATTGTTGAATGGTGAGATCTCTATTGTGAAGTCTCATTGATTCAAGGGGTCTACTCTCTTTGCAGCAAGCAACAGAATTCAGGCCTATATGTATCACCCTATAACAAAGGCTCTGAGAGAAGTGTAAAATTGTTTTAAAATCAATGTAACATATCAAAATTTAAAACAATCAAAATAATGTAACCAGGCTAAAAGAATGTTAAACAATTTAACAAGTCAAAGGTTAAGGTAGCTCAAAATCATGCACATACAGAGGTTCAAATAATTTAGTTAGGCCCAAAGGCTTTAATAAAAAGCCATGATTTGATGTTAATATGAGAGCAAAGAGGATGTGCATATGTGTGGCAAAGCTTTGGAAGGCTTTGGAGGGAAGGATGAAGAATTTGTGTTACATCCAAAAGCAGGCTGAGAGCCACTGTTTTGTCGTCAGAATATCAAAAGAGTGAATCATTTTGGCAACAGATCTCTTGATAGAGGTGAAGAGGCCAAGGTTTACCTCTCAGACGGCCTGAGAGGTATTCTATTGTGTTATAGATCATAAAGGATCCCCTTATTTCCATGTTTCCACAAGAAAGACTGACAATGTTTTTCAGCCCCAGAAAATCTAAGGAGCTTGCTTTTTTTTAAAAAAAATTTTTTTTAATTTTATTAATATAACACAAACACAAAAATAAAATGCCATGTGGTACAACTAATAATAAAACAAAAAGATTTCAACCAAAAAAACTTACATTATTATTTCTCTCCTATATAATTACAATCAAAAACTTATTCAGCTTATTCTATATCCAATTACTTATATATTTTATTACCTATCTCTAATTCTTATTCTTATTATACTCATTATTATTATAGTAATATCATTCTTAATTCTATATTTTTCCCTTAAATTTAATCTAATACTATTACTAAATATAATCTTGTTACTTAACATATTAACCCCAAAGCCGATTATATTTTAACTTATTTTTCATTTTTGTTTTTGTTTTGTTTTGTTTACAAATTTAAACAACTCAACTCCAATTTAAACAAAACACCACATTATTATCACAACAAAGGGTAACCCACCCCCCAGAGCCAACTTTTTATTTAATCCATTTTCCAAAATTGCCATTCTTCTTGTGAAAGGGTAACAGGAGCTTGCTTTTTAAAAAATGTTTGTATCAGCGTAAATATGTGCAGACATATGTGGCTACAGAGCAAAATATAAAGCCAGCATAATGTCTCTTGTATCTTGAGGATTATTTGCATCAAGGGTTGGAAATGACTAATGGACAATTCATTTGTGAGAACCGTATGAAGACTTGTATTCTCAAGGTCACTGCAGCAGGATGGATATGAGACAGATGGATAGGCAAATCCTGAAGCCTGTTAGAATAAAACTTCAGAGTTTTAGAGAGAGAGAGATTTAGAGAGAGATTTGGAGAGCGAGAGAATGAAACTGGTGTGTGCAGTGGTGGGCAAGTATCCAGATAGGCTCTGTGGGTCCCATCCCACCACTTCAGAGTGAGCCTCCCCACCAAAACCACTGTTGGATGACTGCAACAGGGTGTGTGGCACAACAACACTTCCATATGTGTTGCTAATAGCTGAAGAACAACATTTAAAAATATATTAGGCAGTCTTCTTGGGAGGAAAGACATCTTAGACCGGCCCCTCCCTAAACTGCAAACCCTAGGATTCCATAGGATATTGAAAGCAGAATAATTGCGCTATAAGAGTATAGTGCGGAAATGGCCTTAGACATTCAATCTAGAAAATGTTAGTGGTCTTCAGAGCTGTTGCCCGCCAAAGCCTAGAACGCACCGTAGTAACTTAGAAATGTGTCTGCATCCATTCCATAAAAAAGCTTCCTGCTTGTATGCCTTCAAGTCATTTCTGACTTATGGTACCTCTAAGGTGAATTTATCACAGGGTTTTCTTGGCCGAATGTGTTCAGCAGTGGTTTGCCTTTGCTTTCCTCTAAGGCTAAGACAGTGCAATGTGCCCAGGATCACCCAGTGGGTTTCCATGGCCAAGCGGGGATTTGAAGCCTTGCTTCCTATTGTCCTAGTCCTGTGCTCAAACCACTACACCACACTGGCAACACAACTGTTATTGGGAAATCATCCAGCCTCATTCACAGTATTTTACTGGGGAGAAGGAGAGAGTCCAGACATTCTCAACTTTTTTCTGTAGCCTTCTTTTGTCTTTTCTTCTTTCCACAAAAATCCACTAAATCTATTTTAAAAAAGGAGAAGAGAAAGTGGTTACAGAAAGCTTTTTGATGGATAGCACTAGAAGCCATTCATATGGAAGAAGACTCTAGTCAAGATCCTACCCTGAGGGGATGGGGTGTAACTTTAGCCTCTCAGAATTACATGGTAGTCACACAATGTCACCCTAAATGTGCATACATGGGCAATGCACAACCATGCACAATGAGGCTTCAGGCACCTCTATTTCACGCCCTTCCATGGAATACAGGCTTTCTGCATTGGACAACAATGTCGAACCACTTCTTTAGGGAAACATAAGACACCTGGAGGATTCCAGCTTTAGTCTTCTGTGGTTCTGCAGGACTCAATTGCCCCAGTAACTGGCTGATGTTTTCTTAAGGCAACAAGCTTCAGAGATGGAAGGACCTTTTGCTGTGGCTGAATGGAAACAAGGCAATGAATGGAAAGAAGATCTGGGTGGAAAGAAAAGACAAAAATTTGTTCTTTTGTCTTTGGGAGAAGATTTGAGGTTTCTTTGTTCTGCACTGTTGCTATGGGCCTTTCCACAGCTTACCTTTTTGCGGAGCTGGGGTGCGGGGATCGCACGAGCATCCTCTTGCAAGAGGCTCTCGAGTCCCCGTTGCTTCAGCTCCGCAGCTGCTGCCTGTTCATGAGCAGGTAGCACGAAAGCCCCTCCTCTTTCTTCCGCAGTGCAGCCTGGGATTTTCCCAGGCTGCGCTGAGGCAGGAAGCGTGAGCACTGCAGCTCTGGAGCTCTGCAAGCATGGCAAGTGCGCACGGGGCCCTAGAGCGATGTACGATCACACACCATTTTTAGCTCAAAGCCGAAAATGAAATAGTGCGTGATCAGTGCCTGCCAGCCCCTGGAGCATCACTCGATTGCGAGTGCGTCATGTGGATTGCTCCTCACAATTGCACAATGCTTCAGGGGCCCCATGCAAAAAGGCCTATATCTTCTTAAGGTAGACCTACGCCTATGGGTGTGTGAGTATGAGCTAGCGTAAGGCCATTTACGCACTACATTGTTATAGTGCTATTATTCCCCTTTCAACATCCTGTGGAATCCTGGGCTTTGCAGTTTAGGGAGGAGCCTTTAGAATTCTCAGCCAGAGAGCTCTTGAGCCTCAGTAAACTACAAACCTCAGAATTGCACAGGATGTTAAAAGTAGAATAATAGCACTAAAACAGTGTAGGGTGGAAATGGCCTAAGATAGAGAATGTACTTGCCGGTGTATTAGTGTACACTTGCATTTTGGTGTGTGTCCTATTTGTATGTGCATGTTTCATAAGGAAAATATCCCCCTGCCTGCCTGCCTGCCTGCCTCCCTCCTTCCTTCCTTTGCTTACACCTTGCCTTTCTCCCAGAACTGGGATGTACCCAGCATTTAATCAAGTACAGACTGCTGAAAAACTCTAGTATAAATAAAATCAGACAAAAAGTTATGTTTTTCAAAAAATAAAAAATAATTGCCCATTCAATTTTTTAAAAATATAAAAATAATAAATAAATCTGTACAGTTCAACTGTTTGTTAAAAGCCCTTTCCTCGATGGCCAAACAGTTGTCAAAAGATGGCAGACTGCCACATCTTTAGGAGCCAGAGAGATTCATGTCAGTGTGGGTATATAGAGATTCATGTCAGTGTTGAAGAAATCACAGGAGAGTGCAAAAACCTGCAAGAGGATTCCCAAGCCCAAATCTTCCACAGTATTCACCCAGGCCCTTTCTGCAGGAGAGCTGCCTCCCAGCATGGGGATGCAAGAGGAGCAAGACTGTGACAACTGTTCAACAAGATCTTGTTGTGGTTCTATCCTCCTCTCATTGCCAGCCAACATGATTATGGAGTAAACAATTAATGGGATTTCCTTGTCAATGACCCGTGATCACACGAGTTCCTGCACTTACTTGCCCTGTGGAAGGCCCGGAAGCATGATGGAGGTGCTTCCTGCCCCAGCACAGCAGGAAAGAGCCTGGCTACCCTGCAGAAGAAAGAGGCATGTCCACCACACTCCCTTCCACAAGGAGCCGGTCTGGTGCAGAGGGGAACGTTCCCATCACAGTCCCTTCCTGGCAGAGGTACTGTAAGGGTTGCGACCAGAAGACTACAGGAAGAGATAGGGTGCAGAAAGGGTCCTAGATGCCCAGGAAGGAGGACTGTGATAGAGAGTTGGAAAGAGATAAAGTGAAAACTAATGTCAATATAAAGTTGGTTGCAGGATATTGAGTTTGATATTGAGTTTACTGCTCAGTGCATTTTGGCCTTCCAGATGTTGTTGGGTAGCATCTGCCATCAGCCGTAGCCAACATAGCCAATGATGATGGACAATGGGAACTCCAATTCAACAACATCTGAAAATAGACACATTCTCCAGCTCTGCTGTATAGGATTCTATTAAAACAGAGCAAAATGGCAACTGTGGCCTTAGCTCACTAGTCCTAGACAACTGCATATTCCTTGGTTGAGGTCTAGCTGTCTGAACTGGAATTTTCTGGGCAGCAGGGAAGTGAATTCTGGAACTTTTGTTAAAGGTCTTTTGGTCTTCCTTTCAAAGAGATGCCTGAAAAAATCCAGAAATGCCAGATGCACAATAAAACAGACAGAAAGCTAAACAAAAAGAGCAGTTTCTTCTTTTTTTGAAAAAAAAAACAGTTGTTTGAATTTTCACAGAAAAAGTTAAGCAAAGGTAATTGAATTTTTTAAATGCAATAAGCCAGAGCCAATAGCTAACATGAGGAGGAAGGGGATGCAAAGACTCATACATGAAAGAATTGATGAGCAGTAACAAGAAACAGCTGAAGATCTGCTCCCAGCCCCCCATCTTCCTCCATTTGCCCTTGGGGTCAGTCCACTTTTTTTTTCCAACCCTGATTGCCGAGAAATTGGAGGCTTGTGTTCCGCTCAAGGTCTGACTTGTTAATGGGAGGCCTGAGGCTGCTCACATTGAAATATGAGGAACTGTATTACAAATGCCAGCCTAGGAGTTCCAGTAAAGTTTTAAAGATTTGGGGGAGGGAAGGAGTCTTTCTGTGACCATATAGAATAGCTGAACAGCTGCAGAGTAAAACCTCAGGGACTCCCCTGGTTTCCCCTTACTGAGAAAACATATGGTGCATTAGACACATGTGCTTCCCATGTGGAGGCTACATTTCATGCATGGATTTTATGTGTCTTAAGTGAGTGCAGTTTGGCTCAAAACTGTTCCATAGGCGAGTTGTTCCAAAGCGTACAGAATAGAGAAAGCCCTTTGAACATTGCATTGAGTGGCATGGGATGTGTGAGTTTATCCTTGAATGGAACTCTCTGGGTCTTGAGTACTAACTGTTTGGGAACATTCAACAAAGTACATCTTCTACATATCTGTCTGCCTTTTTAATGCTTGTGATTTAAACCCAGAGTCAACAAACTGGGGAGGAGATTATGATGCCCCAAGATAACTGTTCTTGCTCCATCACTAACATGAGATGTCGTGCACTGATGAATCAAACACAACTTACAGGCCTTCTAAAATGCAAAGCAAATATCTGTCTACCACCAATCTGCTGTTCAATACAGATACTGCTACTCTATGATGGCTAACAGAGGGACCTGAGAACAAAACTATAACTGACTTGGGAGGGCTTTCTTTCAGTCTTGCCACCATCACAAGCCCATTTGGTGAAAGCAGGGAAGAGAGCTTTCTCCATGGCTTCTTCCAGGCTGTGGAACCCCCTCCCACAAAAGATTTGGTTAGTTCCCTCTCTGGTCTCTTTCTGCTGGCAAGCAAAGACCTTTTTATTTAGGTGGGTCTTTAATCCTTAAATCATGTGATAGAAAGGTGTTTGAAAGTGGTGTCTTGTGCTTTGTTTTTTTAATTTTTGTGAAATAAGATCTTAGTTGAATTTTGTCTTAAATTATTGTATGCCACTTTGGGTCCCATGCCAGAAGAAAAGCAGGGTATAAAATAGATAGATAGATAGATAGATAGATAGATAGATAGATAGATAGATAGATAGATAGACAGATAAGCAAGCACGCCTTGTTAAATGCAATGAGCCTTACCTCTGAGCAGCAGTGTGCTACACAATGATCAAATCACATCACAAAAAGCTACAGTATAATAGAAACCAAATCTCTGTGAAGATAAAAGTGTTCACCTTGCAATGGGAAGAGCAGAAATAGAAACAGTGATTACTTTCTAATGGATGTAGACAAACTGTGGCTGTGTGCAGCCCCCGAGGTTGGTTTTGAGGCTCTCAATTCCTCTAGCTGCCCCCAACTGACTGATACTCTTCTACTGAAAAAAAAATTAAAGGGGAAATGGTGTCTCATGGAAACTCCCAGATGTGGCAATAATTTGAAGTAGTTTGCATGGCTTCCTTGTCTTGGTTAACATCAAAATAAATACTTCTAGTCATTTCTGGTTTTCTTTTCTTTTTTTTCAGTTTTGGTTGTCTTTTTGGCAGTTCATGTGGCCACTGAAAGGGGGAAAAACAAAACCCATAAACTTGTTATGTCTAGAGGTGGGGAGTTCTCTGAAGCAACACAGGCTTTCCCCACTTATCTGACAGGTTGGAGACCAGAGAACTGTCAGAAAATGGAATTGGTTGAAAAGTGGAACCCACACACAGTACTGTAGGGAGCACGAAGAAGGCTCACTTGGGACTGGCTGCATGCATGTGCTGCTTGCAAAATCTCTCAGCCAGCTTAACATCCTTTTCCCCCTATCAGCTTGTTTTCCAAGCAGTATGTGCATGGGAACAGCTCTAAACGAGCTTCTGTAGGCAAGAAGAAATTATGAAAGAGCAGAACCCACATCAGATTAATAGAACTTTTCCTTAATTTGGAAGCACCAAAAGTCATCAGATAACAGGGCATCAAAAGTGTGAACTTCCTGTAATGCCAACTCATTGTATGTTTAAAGGATGCAGGCCTTACTGTTCTGTCCAAGGCCACAGGCTAACCGTTCTAGCCTTTCCAGATGCCAAAGAGAATTCCCAGGGTGGACAGTCAAGACTTAGTCCAGGACATTTCAACAAACTTGCCCTGCATCAAAAAAGAGATCTGTCACAAACATTACCACAGTTCCTTACCTCACCTCACCAATAGCAATCTGGTTTTTCCTATTGGTTTATCCAACTGTGAAGTGTCAGCCAACATTCTTGTTTCTCCTGAAAAGTAAGAATTTGATGGTTCTAAGAGGTGTGTTAATACTTTCTCTTGATTGTAGCTATTTAATTGGTGGCTGAACATGCTAAAATTTGGCTAACTCTCTCTTCCTCAATTCCTATGACGTGAGTCTTGTGGGTAAGTCCCTCAATTCCCTCAATGTAACAAATCTGTTGCACAAGATTAGGTAGGAGGGATCATGGTATTCCTCTTACCAGCTAAATAGAAGTAAGCCAATTTCAGAGGCAAACCTAGAAAAACCCAGTGCTAGTGGCTGATAACAAGCTATTGGTTTTGAGTAAATGGTTTGATTTCAGAGCAGAAACTAGGAGGAGCAGTTGGGGGGAGCCTCCTCAGAGACCCAGAAAATTCTGGTCTATTGAAGTTAAGTTGTCATTCTTCATTAAACTCAGATGCTTCACTATGTTAAAAGATTTTTAAAAACCTTCTTAATTAAAGACATCTCAGTGTCAGTGCTCTTGTTTCTCATATGCAAAAAATTAGGCTGGTAACATGCTGGGTAGAGGTAAGTATAAAATGGGGGGAAGGGTGAAACATCCTGTCTCCTTATGTTCTTGTCAGTGCTGAGTGCCATTTGCAATCCTCATAGAAACTTGCTGACAGGAAAGATAACATAGGAACACAGCCTTTGTAATTTATTTGGGTAGGGTTTATTTTTCCTAATCAGAGGGAGGTATTTTGAGAAGGAGAGGCAGAAATCTCCAACAAGGGTAGTTCATTAGCGGCAAGGAAAGTTCTTGCTAAAAGAGAATGCATCAAGAGATGTCTTCTGAGGACTGTCAAGAGAAATAAATGTTCTGTCATGATGAGGTGACAAGAGATTTAAATGGCGGATAGGGAGAGTATAAACACAAAGTAATAGCTCATCCGCTATTTCTCCCACCTCTTTCCTCAGTAATCCAGGAAGCAAGAGGAAGCCCATGCCGCAAAAAGCTTCACTTGCTGAATTTCTGCTTATTTACCATCCAAAATATTGGACTGTGTTTATTGATAAGGAAATCCTTTCCACAGCTACCACCAAACACACCAGCCAGCTCCATCTGTGAGAAAGCAACAGGAATGTTTCCAAAAGGATTTGATCTCTGAAATAACAATTATTACCTCAGTTTTTCCCTGTTCTGCAATGTCAAAAGGAGAAAGACAGAAGATCTTTGGAACAGTTGCTGTTCTGTGAAATCGAAGGGGAATGCAGAGGAATGTTTGTTGGAGTTAGGCCTCACTGGGAGAAGGATCTGTTGGGAGGAAGAACTATTAATTAAAGGAATTTTATTAACCATAACTGCCCCTTGAAAACATAAATGTTTGTTCCTCTGGTAACACGGCAACCTCCCCATTCCTAGTACAATTGAGTTGGCTTCCTGTTCTGGCCTCCATATGTTGATGTAGTGAATTCAGCACAGTATCAATGTAAGATCCACATAGCTACTTGAAACAGAATTTTGTTCAAAACTTCTCTCAGTAGTCAGAGCTTACTTGTCAATTTAGGACTTCTGTATCAAAAACTGCTAATGAAGATACAAAAGGAGATGCCAAATATTTTTGTTGTGATAAAAAAGGAGCCCTAAATGAGCCACCATCAGAAACAGGATCTTTAATAAAGGCCTTAATAACCATTTTACCTAATCAGATTGCCCAGTCACTGTGCCTTACTTTCTAGGCAACAGGAGCCCTGGTGGCACAGTGGTTAAATGCCAGTACTGCAAGCCACAAGGTTGTGAGTTCGATCCTGCCGGGCTCCAAGGTTGACTCAGCCTTCCATCCTTCCGCAGGTCAGTAAAATGAGTACCCAGCTTGTTGGGGGCATGTATAGAAATACATGCTATTTGTAAGTTGTTCGCCGCCTCGATCCATATGAGAGGCGGGATACAAATAAATAAATAAATGATGATGATGATGATGATATAGCCATGTAAAAAATCAGCCTTAAAGCATCTATTCTGTAAGTTGGTTCTGATAACAGATATGTGTACATGAGGAGTACAAAATATACATGTCCCTGACATCATTTATGAACAATGCAAATAGAACTCATTCACAGTGTTTCTTTTGAAACATTAGAAAAGCAAAATGCAGTGGAGGATTGGAGGGCTTGACTTGTGGTTAGCTGAGACCAAATTATGCATACTAATTATTCATGATAAATGCAAAATGTTGGGACATAAGAACACATTGGAACCCAAATACCAACATTTGGTAAGAAAGAATCCCAAGCTTTCCACTGTAGAAGAAACCACTAGGGCGGGTATACAATATAAGAGACAAAGAGTTCACAGAGGGCTGACAGAGAGACAACAAGAGAATGGCTCTGGTCAGCAAGATAAGTATTGTGATCAGCAGCTTTATCTTTGCAAGCGTCACAGCCATAGTGATTTATACAGAGGGATTTGGGAAAGAACAAAGAAGTGGCTCCAGTGATATAGGGATCCCATGTTGCAGTAACAAAGAGGTAGCATGGAACATTTATGCTATGTGGAATATATGACTCTGTGCAGCTACACATATTTTGGAGGGTGAGAGATAGACTATGACCCTTTTTGCAGGGTATTTGTCATGCGAAAGGGCCTCCAGAGCATTGCACGATTGTGAGGAGTGTTTCACATGACATCCTTGTAATCACGCGACGCTGCTGGAGCCAGCAGGCACTGATCGCGCGATATTTCATTTTTGGCTTTTGGCCGAAAATGATGTGCAATTGCGCATTGCTCTGGGGCCCCACACACGCTTACAGTCTGTTTGGAGCTCCAGAGCTGCAGCCCTCGCACTTCCTCCCCCAGCGCAGCCTGGGAAAATACCCAGCTGCGGAAGGAAGGGAGGGAGGGAGGGAGGGAGGGAGGGAGGGAAGGAAGGAAGGAAGGAAGGAAGGAAGGAAGGAAGGAAGGAAGGAAGGTGGAGCGCTGACACTGCATGCCGACTGGCAGGCAGCTGCTGCAGAGCAGGAGCAGCAGGGACTTGAGTGCCTTGCAGAAGAGGCTGCTTGCGTGATCCCCGCATGTGACCACGCCGGATGGAGGTAAGCTGCAGAAAGGGCCAATGAGAGGGCTATAAATCTACAGTGTTGAAAAGATTGGCCTGTTGGTGTAGGACTATAGTCCCTGAAATAATTTGAAAAGATACAATTAAGCTCTCTGTTTCCCTGGGGTCAGAGGTGCAGCTATGGCTGGACCTCGTTAATATCCAGCGTCCTCCAAACGGGCAAGTGATAAGTAGGGTTCTCAGATCTCAGGGCATGGCCCAGATTGTTAAGGCCCAGTCTTTGACCTCCAGCCCTTAGGACAATGGCAAGAATCTTAGGGTGAGAGCACTGCCCTGAAAGCAAAATGTTCCCCCCGCCCAAGAAACTCTATGCTGCTGGTCTCTGTTGTTCAAGAAGATTTTGGAGTGGTTACTTGAGTCTCCAGAGAGCTCATCCCCTTCCTTCCCTCCTTTGTCTCCTTTGTTAGACTTATGCCTTTTAACTAAAAGATATGCTCTGAACATCTGGTGATGCTGCTTAATGGATCATGCTTAATGACATCACCATGTCCTGCCCCCATGTGGCATCACCAGGCACTCTCCCTAGGTGTCAGCTCTGGGGCCTGAAAACACAAGGCCTGGGATCTGTGGGTGGGGGGAGCACTGGCAGTGCCTGGCCCATCATGGACATTGTGACTCAGCAGAGCTTATGCTGTTCACTTCATATCTATGGTCTCAATGTTCCAAAAGGGGCAAGAAAAGATCCCCTACTTGTATGAGGAACTGATGAACCACTTTCATTCATAGAACTTAGTACTGGCCTGCCAATATGCTTGCAAGTCTAGGACAAATGGAGACCCTCACCCCAGGAAAAAAAAATATCCCAGGACATAGCACGCATCATCGGAGCTGGAATTCCTGAAAGGATTATCAGTGGAACTGGGAACAATGCAGTTTAGCAAGTGATTGCAGCTTTCATCAGGCTTTGTAACAGGCATTATTTAAATATGCAGCTGGTACATTTTGTGCAGTAGGAAAACAAAATGTGCAGTAGGGAATAGGGGTCTTTTTGTGTGTGCAGTTGGCTGTGTGGACTTTATTCAGGAATAGCAATAGCATGTGTATATCTATACCGTTTATCAGCTAAGTGCTCTCTAAGTGGTTTACAATGTGTTAGCTAATTGCCCCCAACAAGCTGGGTACTCATTTTACCAACTTGTGGAAAGCTGAGTCAACCTGGAGCCTGGCAGGATCAAACTCACAACCTTGTGGCTGCAGTACTGGCATTTAACCACTGCACCACCAGGGATCTATTATTGTTATTCCCTGAAAGAAGGGAATAAGGGAAATAAGGAAAAATATAAAACAGTAGGTAATTAAACTGATTGTTGCTATCTTTTAGTGTTCAGAACCTCATACTGTTACTGGGACCAGTCATCTGACCTCTTTATCTATGACCAAGGAGGTTACAACCTTTAAGATCTGTTGAGCTGCTTTGGACGCAACTGTGCGGCTGCACTCTTTGTGCATGAAGGTTGCCAGACTCATTTGCATCTAGAAAGCTCTGCTTTTAATTACCAAATTTTGTAATGACTTTCACCATTAAATACATTTTGTCAATGCTGGTTTAGTCTCCCACACCATCACAGCTCAGGGCCAGTGCCAATGTATCTTCAGACAGTGTCTCAAGGAGGGCCCTTTCTGCATGGCATTTGCCATGCAAAAGGGCGCCTGGAGCATCACACTATTGTGAGGAGCGGTCTGCATGATGCACTCACAATCACACGACGCTCCAGGGGCCGGCAGGTGCTGATCGCACACTTTTTCATTTTCAGCTAGAAGTCAAAAATGGTGCGCAATCACGCATTGCTCCTGGGCCCCGTGTGCGCTTACCTGGTGTGCGGAGCCTCCAGAGCTGTACCGGTCGTGCTTCCTGCCCCAGCGCAGCCTGGGAAACTCCCAAGCTGCACTGCGCAAGGAAGAGACGGGGCTCTCGTGTGAGCAGGCGGCTCGTGCAGAGCTGAAGCAGCAGGGACTCGAGAGCCTTTCGCTGGAGGCTGCTTGCACGATCCCTGCACTCCAGTGCCAGAAAAAGGTAAGGTGTGGAAAGGGCCCCAGGCTGCACTGCAGAAGGGAGAAGCAGGGCTCTCATGCTAGCAGGCAGCTTACGTGAAGCCGAAGGACCCCGGACACGAGAGCCTCTCGCCAAAGGCTGCTCACGCAATCCCCACACCCCAGCGCTGGAAGAAGGTAAGGTGCGGAAAAAGCCGAGGCTGTCTGTGTGACCTTCTGTGATGCATTATGGAGTCACACAAAATAACTTATGGTGCTGTGTGGATTGAAGGATGGCACTTTCTTAGTTCTGGCCCTTTTGGTAGCTTGTGCAGAAAAAAAGCAGGGGGGAGACGCTTTGGAGGTAGAGTAGGGTTGGGTTGAGGAATATGGAGGTTTATGTGTTTCTACTGGGAAAGAAGTATATAAAAGTCTGTATGAAAGTGCTCACAATACTACCCAGCCCCCATGCACACTTTTATTAATAGTAAAGAGTACTGGGGAAAGGAGTAATGGAACATTTGTTCCTTTTTAAAGTTGTCTTATTAAGGGAGGCAGAAGACCAGAAGAAGCCAGCACATACCCAGTCACTAACAATAAAACAGTGAAGTGTACAACCTTAGCTAGCTTTGATGGGTGGTGGCTTCCATGACAGTGGGGTGGCAAATCCCCTCTGGGTTTTAGTCTAGACTCTAAATAAGCTATCCACTGTGCTGATCACTGCCCCCAAATTAGATTAAGCAGCTCTTTGAACAAGACCCAGTGTGGTGTAGTGGTTTGATTTGATTCCCCATTTGGTCATGGAAACCCACTGGGTGGCTGTGGGCATGTCACACCGTCCCCAGAAAACCCTGTTACGGGTTCCTCTTAGTGTTGCCATAAGTCAGAAATGACTTGAAGGCTCACAATAACAACAAGCTCCTTAAAAGTTCAGACGAAGGTCCACAGTGGATTTACCACCAGCTGCCATTGGCGTTGTACTGCACAATCTTATCTGCGGTCCACATCTTTTGCCAGAGAGGTAGGGAACAAGACACAGGATGTATTCAGAGCCCAAATGTGTTGTTGGAATTGGGCATCCTGAAGGATTGCATCTCTTAGTGCTCCCTAATGAAGAAAAATTGCTGTCAGGAAAGGAGCAGAACAAAATTTGAATGAGGGGAGGGATAGTCTGTGCATATGTAAACAACCCAGGCTGTTGCTCCTTGCCACCAGACTCAGACTGGGTCAGGCAGGCAGGCAGTTCAGTTTGTTTACAGAAAGAGAACCTTAAGTTTACCAAGAAATACATCTCCCATTTCCTGTCTGCTGTAATGAGCCAAATGTTGAACAGAGACAGATGGACACAACATCTTTATAAATCAAACAAACGAGCTTCCTAATTTTTATGTAGTAAATGAGAGACAAAATAGTGATTTGCACTGCCATCAATCTTGAAAGCCAGTTCATGCAACTTGGAAAGGAAGGAAGAGCATTATTTCCAGATTGTGTTGACTTTTTTCTTTCTTAGCACAGTCTGAAATTTCATTTTTTGTAAACTAATCTCTCACAGTGCTGGTATCCTGCTTGAATGACAGTTCTCAGAAGTAGGAGTTTCAATAGTCTTTTGTCAACATGGGTCATCTAGACATGGTGTAGATGGAGCTAGTCCTTGACTGTCTTCCAGCATAGCCTGTTCTTTCTGCTTCTTTCCTCTTATTCCAGTCTAACATGGGCAACAGAGCAATTTGAAGACCTACTCACTCACTCTGTCCTTGATCCAGGACAATAGGCTTGACAGAAGCAGTGGTGATGATTGGAGTCCTTATTATCCAAACTATCAGTCTGTGTTTAGAGAAAAAGGTTGCTAGGACAGGGATTATGTATGTATATATATAATCCTGTTGGAAGAAGTGACATGGTTTCTATACTCTCCAACATTTCACAGACAAAAATTGGGGCACATGTGGCCAAACAACACAGAATGTGGTCAAGATGGGGGAAAAAAAGATTAAAGATGAACAAAACTCAAGCTGCAGCAGTTTGCTTTTGTCTGCTCCACTGGGAAGGGCAAGATCTCCTCCATGGCCCCCACTGCTGAGTTAATGGAGTACATACTACTTTTGAACTTTGAACACAGTTTACAGCAAGTGAGGATAAAGTGGAAAAGTGAGAGGACGAGAGACAAAATGGGACATTTTAGAAACAACTGGAAAAGTGAGAGGGTATGAGTTCATGCCACAGTCATTGCTCACCTTGGATTTCTGGAACAGTGGTCATGTCAGTGAAAGCCCTAGGTTTCCTCAAGTTACATGCATCATGACTCTATTGGTGACATTTCTTACAATATGAAATGAAACTTACAGTCAATCAGTGCTAAAAGGTGGACAACATGATGGTATTTACACTTTTGTGATTGACACCATTATTTGCTCTTTTGGGAAGACTAAAGGCGACGGTGTTATGGAGTCAGAGCTTATAGGGTCAAAGCTCTTGGGCCTTTTTGATTAGGAGGGACAATTACACCATCTGCTACCTACTCTTGGACTCCTGCCTAGCTCAATCCACCCAGTTGCTGGAGGGCAAATTGATTATCCCAGCAACTGTGTGTAATAACTCACAGCTCAGATGTAATTCAAGCTATTTGGGGGGGGGGGTTAGTCTTGAGTAGACAAAAATCATTAGCTTTACAAAAGACCTGCTCCTTCTATTGGACAATGAAAACTACTAAAAATTTCAGCTTTGTTTGTGTGTGGTCATAAACAGCTCAGTTCAGGTCCTGCAAATACAGAGCTGTGGCTTCTTTGATGGAGTCTATCCATCTGTAATGCGGTTTTCTTCTTTTCCTACTGCCTTCCAATTTACCAAGTGTTATTGTCCTTTCTAGTGAGTCATCCCATCTCACAATATTCCAAAGTGCAGCAGCTTCAGTTTAGTCCATTTGATTTCCAGTAAGAGTTCAGGTTTAATTTGCTCTCAGATCCATTTATTTGTCTTTGTGGCAATGGTATGGTATCTGTAGAATAATTCTTCAGCACCACATTTCAGATGAGTTGATTTTCTTCCTGTTAAGCTTTAGTACAAACAAGAGTTATCATAAGTATCACTGCCATTGTCTCTGGGAGATCCTCTGCCAGTGTTAAGCCTCCCCCAACCCAACCCCCCCCCACACCCACTATTGCTGCTGCCCAGTATCTGTTTGACACCTTTAGTCTTCTCAGCAAAGGTGTGACATGGGAGACCATACCAGCAACCATCCTACCAGCAGCATAGCCTCTGGCCTCACAGGAGCAAGCAATCTCACTACTGTGGAAAGGTAATGCCAAGGTGGGACTTGGACTGCATTTTGGGCTATTAGTTTACATTTAACAAATTGGTAGACATTGGTCCCATTCTATATCTCACACCTTCTCATCACTAGTCCCAAGTAATGCCATTCAGTATGTCATTTGATTTTCTTTGAATAATAGTACTTCAGATTCTCACTGTCCAAAAATGTGAGGCAGGCAGGGGAAATGCACACACTCCAGCATTTCATAGGTGAAAACCGAGACACATGTGGCCAAGGAACATCAGAGTGCAGTCAAGATGACAACAGTTATTCACAAAGAAGAAAACTCAAGCTAGGAAGAGCTCCACCAATTTGCTTTTGCCTCAGCCTAATGGAAAGGACAAGATTCTACCGCCTCTTCTCCTGTCTCGATACTGAGTTAATTCAGTGCACATCGAGCTCAGTTTGTAGTAACTGAAATATGCTGAGGAGAAAAGAGGAACATGGGAGCAGGACAGAGAAACTGGGGTAATTTCTGCACTAGACTGTTATAGTGCTATTATTCCACTTGCAACATCCTATGGAATCCAACTGGCCCCTCCCTAAACTGCAAACCCTAGGATTCCATAGGATGTTGAAAGTGCAATAAGAGCACTCTAACAGTCTAGTGTGGAAATGGCCTGGGACATTTCAAAAGCAGCTGAAAGTGAGACAACAGGGGAGTAATCAGGACTGTTCCTGCCAAATCTGGAGAGTTGGAGGATATGGAAACATGTGTGTTCATGTATGTGTGTGAGAGACAGAGGGAGGGGTATGTGTGAGAGAGTGGGGAGGCATGGGGGAAGGGTTTGTATGTGTATCTAGGAGTGGGGAGACCCACAGTTACTCCTAAGTGAATCTGTACATGATTGTAGCCTAAGAGAGACATTTTAAAATGCTGTTGGAATGCATGGACTTATTAAGACTATCCCAGGCTCTGAGATTTCAGGGCCAAAACCTGAGATCTAGGAATGATCCCTTGTAGTGCCACAGGTAATGATGTTAGAAGGATGATTTTACAAGGAAAGGCTCTTGGTGAAGCTATTCAACATAATACAATAAGTATCAACCAAGTGGCACAGAGTATGCCATTCAAATAAAAAAACCCATCAGATCTGTGTAATGAGGAAAATATATATATGCACACACTTTTCAAGGCAGCACTCCCATGCTGAGATTCCTTCTCCTCATCCTGAGGACCACAGAAGAGGATCCAGCCTCCAAGGTCTGGGAACCCTATATAGATTTTTTCCCCCAACTATGGCCCTTTTCTCACGCCATTTCCCATTCAAAATGGCCACAGGAGCAACATGGGATCATGAGGACAACCCTGCATGACGTCCTCGTGATTGTACATTGCTCCCATAGCAATCACATGGCAATCACACAGTATATCATTTTTGGCTATTTGCTGAAAATGATACGTGATTGTGCATCCCTCCCATGCCCCTCCCGCACTTACCTTGCATGCGGAATGTCAGGAAGTACGGCCATTGCGCTTCCTCCTCCAGCACAGCCTGAGAAAGTACATGGTTGCACTGCACAAGAAAGGAGTGGAGCTATCGTGCTTCCTTCCGTCCAGCATGGAGCTAGTGTGGAGGGAAGTGCAGGGGACGCGATTCCCTCCCAGAGGAGGCTTTTCGCGCGATCCCCACACAACTCCAGCAGCACCAGGTAAGGTGCGAAAAGGGCCTATATGTTTTGTTACCCTGATTTCTGGGGTCCCTTGGGGGACGCCTCAATGTACTCCATGTGATGGGGAATGGAAACTAGCCAGAGCACGAGCAAGAGCAATGCGAGAAGCAGGATAACCCAGTGGGGTCTTTTTACCCAGTTTTTATGGAGTCAGGCCAAGCCAAAAACCAAACGAAAATGTCTAATAAATGATTTTATTGAATGAAAATCTTAGGCATCAGCGCACTCACACACACACACTCAAGGCCTATTAAGAAGCAAAGGAAAGGAAAGTGGATAGGGGAATATTGAAGAGGTTGTAGCTGGGGTAATGCTGTACCTTTTCCTGAAGTCCTTGGTCTGGGAAAAACAGAAAAGAAGTGGAGCTCAGCACAGAGAGGGCTGAGGGGATTGCTCAATGGACAGAGAAATAGTCAGCTGGGATGACCGGGAGTGATCCAAAAAACAGCTCAAAAACGGGGACTATTTGTAGGGGGAAAAGTACCTGTAGGGCTAATCCTTTCCTGGGGAGAACAATGGGTGTTGCAACGAGAAAGAAGCTCCACAATGGTAACTTCCTTTGCGTGATGAGATTACAAGATGTTGCCAAAGTCTCAGGATCTTTGGCTGCATTTGGTTGTGGTGTGACTTCTTGGAAATGGTCCTTGCCTGATAGGATTTTGCTCAACTTGGGGTAAACATGCTAATCCCTTCAAGTCGGCTTCTCAGAGACTGAGGACCCTTTGTTTACTGTGGGTTTGAGGTCTCCTGGGGCTACGTGACGGGGGATTTTACTGGCCTGACCTGATGTTTGATTGTTCAACCATTGCTGCCTATGTGCTCATCTGGGCGACCTCTCAAGCACATGGAATCATATTTTAATATCAAAATTGTAGACCCCGGGACAGGGTTTTCCAGTGGGGTAACAGTTTCTTAACTCATTTCATTCCATGTATTGCTATTGTTTGTGCTTTCAAGCCATTTCCCAATTATGGCAACCCCATGGTGACCCTATCATGGCATTTTTTTTCCTGTGGCTGAAAGTGTGTGACACATCCAAGATCACCCACTGGGTTTCTGTGTCCAAGCAGGGAACCAAACCCTGGTCTTGGAGTCCAACACTCAAACTGCTATGCCATGCTGGTTCTTGATTCCATGTACACCCTGGAGATAAAACAACCATGGCCATTTCCACACTATACCATTATAGTACTATTATTCCACAGTCAACATCGTATGGAATCCTGGGGTTTGCAGTTTAGTGAGGGGCCTTTGAGGCCCCTCCCTAAACTGCAAATTGCAGGATTCCACAGGATGTTGAAAGTGGAATAATAGCACTATAACAGTCTAGTGCAGAAATGGTCCCTGTGAAGTAGATTAGTCTGAAAGATTATGATTGACACAAGTTGACAGTATAATGTTAGGGACAGTAAGGATTTGACCTGATATGCAATGTATATTAGGCAGAGGGGTGGGTGCAGAGCTCATGCAGTGACAATGGATCTGAAAAAAGCAGTGATTTTTTTTTAAAACAGGGTCCTGTCTGATCTTGGAGGCTAAGCAGGGTCAGTCCTTAGTACTTGGATGAGAGACCACCAATAAATACCAGATGTTGTAGGCTATATTTCAGGGAAGGAACTGACAAAACTACTTCTGAGTACTCCTTGGCTAAGAAAACCCTATGAAATTTATGGAGTCTCCATAAGTCAACAGGGGATTTGAAGCCATACACACAGACACTGATAAAGACTTTTTAATTTTGCAGTATCATAATAGGTAATCTTGTATTTGTTATTAATCATGCTGTGTGCATATACGCAATGTATTGTATTTACTGACTAGCGTATATACCCAGCGTTGCCTGGGATTTTACTTTCTCATAGGTAATACCAGTTAGAAAGATTTGAGGTCCTGTATCTCTAATTTCCAAACTGTCTTGCCCAGTACCTGTAGCTTTTCTCCCTATTCCCCAATCCAATCTGTATTCAGAGTTATTAATATACACGGGTTGAGTTCCTGAAGGAATACACTGCCGTCCTCCTTGCTGCTAGGCCTCATCCCCATAGCAACAAGCCCAATCAAGACAGACACAGTTGACTGAGGCCCAAGGGCTCTCTGGCTGAGAATTCTAAAGGCTCCTCTCTGAACTGCAAACCTCCGGATTCCATAGAATCTTCTTAGGCAGCCAATCATATGAAGTCTTTACCTCACACAGCCAATCATATGAGGTCTTCACCTGACACAGACAAACAGACAAACTTTGACTTTTATATATTAGATTAGGATTTTAACTTCTTTCCAACTCGATACATGAATTCCAAAGTCTTTGCTGAAATAGCAGTTTTTAGTGTTCTTCCCCATTAAAAACTTTTGTCCTCTTGTTGTCTTCTCAAACCCATTTGATCACACTCTGATGTTCTTTGGCCACGAGTATTCCAGTTTTCATCTGAGAAATGTTGGAGGGTACATCTGCTCTGCTATAAATGTTATTTTTTAGCAAATCAGGAAAAAGAGGAAATGAAGCTCAATTCTGACATTAATTGTAAGTCCCTGTGTCTCAATATCTTTTTAAAAAACAAGAATGAAAACCCTGTCTGTCTACCTGAATCCTGTCTCAGATCCTTCTTCATGCAAGGCCACAGTGGAATAAATTCTGAGCAGGAAGCACTGATCTACTATATAAAAGTCAATGTTTGTCTGTGAGTTTGTCTGTTAGTCCGTGTCAGGCAGGCAAAGACCTCATGTGATTGGCTGGCTATGAAGATTCTATGGAATCCTGGGCTTAGCAGTTTAGTGAAGGGCCTTTAAAATTCTCAGCCAGAGAATAGCCAGTTGCTAGGGAGATGAGACCTGGCAGCAAGAAGGAGGAAGGCATTGTATTCCCTCAGGAATCCAGCCTCTGTATGTTAACAACTGTGAATACAGACTGGATTGGGGAATATGGGGAAAAGTTACAAGTACTGGAATAGGCTGGCTGCTATGGAAATGAAGCCTAGCAGCAAGGAGGAGGACACTGTATTCCTTCAGGAACTCAACCTCTGTATGTTAACAATTCTGAATATAGATTGGATTGTAGAATATGGGGAAAAGTTTCAACTACTGGAATAATCCAGTTGCTATGGAGATGAGGCCTATCACCAAGGAGGAGGACAGTGTATTCGCTCAGGAACCGAACCTCTACTATTTTAATAATTCTGAATACAGATTGCATTGAGAAATATAGGGGGAAAGTTATAGGTACTGGAGAAGATAGTTTGTGGAGCTCTGAAGAAGAAAATAAAATCCCAGCCAACGCTGGGTAAATACACTAGCATTTTATAGTTCTTTAGTTAACGCTCCCCCTCCTGTTTCTTTTTATGTAGCCATCTGTCAGATTATTTGTTTTGTTTGATTTTTTTTAAAAAAAACGGTTTGCAGATAGCTAACATTTAGTGACATCTGTTAATTTTCCTCCCTTTAGTCCCACTCAGGGCTGAGCCACCTTTTTACTTTCGCAGAGGTGTGTGGAGTTCAGCCAGCTCTACCGTGTACTGTGTTGGAGAGAGCTGCTGTTTTCTGCCTGAGTCATCATCTGTCATAAATGCTAGAAACCCATGTGAGTGTGATTTTGGAAACCACCTTATTTTCCTCAGGTTCATGGGATTTGGGATTGGATTGGTAGGCGGATTATCTCATCTCTTTCACTTGTTAAGTGTGCCAAGGGTTTTATGTGCCAAAACAGGAGAAACCATCTGCCCAGCAGCAGTAACTTTTCATCCTGTTCCTTCAGCCTCTTCTAGATTGTGCTTGAAATGCCTTTCTTTGGAAAGAGCAAACTAAATAAAGTCTCCTGGCTGCTTATACCACAGCCCCCACCAAGACCCTTTCCACACGGCATTTTCCATGCGAAAGGCCACCTGGAGCATTGAGCGATTGTGAGGAGCGATCTGCACGACACACTCACAATCGCACAACGCTCCAGGGGCTGGCAGGTGCCGATCATGCACATTTTCATTTTCAGCTAGAAGCTGAAAATGGTGCGCGATCGTGCATTGCTCTGCCCTGCACGCACTTACCTGGTGTGCAGAGCCTCCAGAGCTGGGCTGGTCGCACTTCCTGCCCCAGCACAGCCTGGGAAGGTTCCAAGCTGCACTGCGGAAGGAAGAGGCGGGGCTCTTGCATGAGCAGGCAGCTCATGTGGAGCCGAAGGACCCTGGACGCGAAAGCCTCTCGCCAGAGGCTGCTTGTGCGATCCCAGCACCGGAAGAAGGTACAGTGCAGAAAGGGCCCAGATGTGGAGAGAAGAGGTGAAGTTGATGCCTGCAGCTGTGCCATCAGAAGGCTTGAAGTGATGATTGTGATGGGTGCCTGGTGTGTGTGTGTGTGTAAAGTTTAACCCTATCTCTATTCATTCTTTTTTTACTTCTACTCATAACCCACATCCTTACCACAGAACATTTGGAAACCCATTAAGAATGTCACTTAGAATTGCCAATTTAAAATGTAGAAGAGGTTGAAGAGGGAAAGAGTCAAGTGCCTGTTTCTCAACTACCTGATGTCCAGTTCAAATCTCTCTCTCTCTCTCTCTCTCTCTTATTCTTTCTCTCTTTCTAAATGGCACTTGAGCACTGTCAGACATATGCTTTAATCTTTATTTATTCCAGAATACTTTTTGTTCTCTCCTTTAATTACAATTCCAAGGTACCTTACAAAGAGGAATAAAGCAATGAAAGTGTGAACACAGGCAAAGCATCATAAACAATGGCCCTTTCCACACTATACCTGGATCCCGTGACGTCCTGGCATCATCCCGGCAGTGCCATTGCCAGGATAGGAGAGTATCCCAAACACTCCCTACCGAATTCTGTTGGCAGCCGGTGGATGGCAGCATTAGAAACATGCTCCTTCCTTCCAGAGTGCAACCAGCCTCTTCCAGCACTGCCCTGAGGAAGGAAGTGCTTTGATGGAGCTTCTGCCCTTCCCACATGGCCCCAGCAGGCACGATTGTTGTGCAAAAGGTGATTGTGATGACTGGGGACATGACAGGAGCAGGGATGTGATGACGTCGTGCGGTACTACACATCACAGACTGGCTTCAACATGTCCCTGTGCCGGGATGGAGCCATAGTGAGGAAATGCCCTAACAATCACCAAAACGGCAGGAAAAAAAGCCATATACACAACCAGGAAAATTAAAATTGTATCTAAAAGCTCTGGGAACATTAAAAGGTCCTTCCCAAAGAGCAATATTTTTATTTTATTTTATTTTATTTTATTTTATTTTATTTGTTTGTTTGTTTGTTTGTTTGTTTGTATTCCGCCTCTCCATATGGATCGAGGCGGCGAACAACTTACAAATAGCATGTATTTCGAAACATTTCTATACATTTCTATACAATAGGGTGACAGAGCGGCCCAGGACATTATGCCAGATCTTTAGAAGTAATGTGCTACCTTCAATACAGCTCTTCTTAGATATCAATGTTAGCAGTGTTGCTACTTTTGAAAAAACACATAATGACTGGTAATGTTGATACTTTCTTTTGAAGTAACAACATTTATTGCCTACTCTTAAAGTGTTGTTTTGGGAGGCAATTTAGTGGATGTTTGAGATTGTTTTCTTATTTTTGTGTGTGCTTCTTTTTTTAGAAAATATAATTCAAACTTTGCAGTAGCAACCTATTTTTTCAAAAAAAATGCAGGGAAGGATGAGTAATAGATAACTTTTAAAAAAAGTAACACATTGAATTCTGCATTTTGCTGTCTGAGGTAAATATGCACTCATGTGCTCTTTCAGATGTAGGATCCCACTGGTCTGTTGAACACTTATTTCAAAGTTCTGCTGATAAGACAGGGTCCTCCAACATAGTTGGAAGCATAAGGCTGGTTTTCATAGCATATGATGGAGTAACCTTGGGGACTCAGGGCTAAAAGTGGGAGGGTGCTCCCCTGCTCACTGGCACTCACCACTGCTAACTACCACTAGGCAGGCACTGTTGGGCAGTCAGGCAAGCTGCTCTTAGCTGGGGAGAGCCCAGGGAGATAGCCTTCTCTGGCAGATGCACATACCTTCCAACTATCCCAGTTTAGAAGGGACAGTCCCAATTAATTCTCTGTCATTCCACTTTCTCAGCTGCTTTTAAAATGTCCCAGTTTTACTCTCCTCCTTGCACTTTTCCCCTTTGCCCTCAGCTTACTTCAGTTGCTGCCAACAGGGTTTGCAAAAGTAGTTTGCTCTCAGTTAACTCAATGGTGGGGGAGAAGACAGGAAGGAATGAAATCTAGCCCTTCCCAGTTGGCTCAGGCAAACGTGAACTTGTGGAGCTCTTCCTAGATTGTGTTTTCTTCTTCGTGGATAACTGTTGCCAGTTATTCTCTCCTAGTTTGTGTGTTCTTCCTCATCAAGAACATTTGCCATGTTAATCACACTCTGATATTCCTTAGCTGCACATATCCCAGTTTTCACCTATGAAAGGTTTAGAGTGTATGGGGACACCTGCAGCAAGCCCTCAGCTGAAGATCATACGTACTAGGAGGTGCATATGGAAGTTGGCCCCAGTACTCAGGACTGAAACGACAGCTTCCTGCATTCTTAGCATAACTTCCACAAGCAATGACTAGAGCTGGGTCATTGAACTTTCCCCTCATAAGCTTGTGGACTGAAAGTTCCTCCTAGTCTTGGGACATAATGCCCCCAGTGGAGCACCATTGGGTCAGGCAAGCCAATTTGGATTTTACAGGGAAACAATACTTAATGTGTTCATCGGCTGCTTCGAAATCTTTCCACTGCTTTGGGTCATAAGTGCAGATTGTTATAATTGTTAAGGCTGGAGTAATTTAGCATACAGTATTTATTCTGGCTTGTGGAGAAATTCAGTTCCTGGAGGTCTCCCTATTTAGTAAGAATGATGCTGGGATGGAAAATGAGTCTTTATAAACGTAAGAGTGAATGTTCGGAAGGAAGGTAGATGTACACCCTCAAGGCTTTAAATGCTGATTCACTGATACAATTGTTGTGTCAGGACTTTGTATTCCAGAATCCATTTATCATTCTAGATCCCTGTGGCCCCTTTTATCTGTTTCCTGCCAAAAATACACAGTGGAGATCCAGGAAATAAATAAGAATGATGCCTAAGCTTAGTTCATTTTACTGAATAACTTCAGAGAAATACAATGAATTAGAGGTAAGAGGAGTAAATATTTGCCTGATTGTTCCCCTCCAGAAGAACCTTTCTTGATTCTTCAAAAACTTTCCTTAAATAAACAATCTCCACTGTATAGCAACAGATTTTATGTATTCATTTATGTATTTATTAAATTTACATCCATTTTCCCCGCAGGAAGCTCAAAGCAGTGCATCCATGATGACTTTATCCTCACAACAATTTTGTGAAGTATCTCTGACACCAAGGACATGAGTGAACCAAGATCACCCAATGATTTTTAGGGTTTCATGAGAAAATGAACTTGGATATACCAAGTCCCCATCCAACATTCTAACAACCCTATTATTCTTCCTCTTATATTTAGATTCTAGTGATCATGCAACACTAGAGGACTGCTAGCCAAACCAAATTCAGATTGGCTCACTAAGGTGCTCAGTGGTACATTACAATTATATGTACTGCGTAATTACTGGGGCGATGCAATTATAAACTGATGAGCTCTGGTATCTGTTGTAAGAACATCCCTAGGGTACACGACACAGCTTCCACTTTACATGGTTGCTCTGTGGAGGAAAAAAATGGTCTTAGTACACTCTCTCATTTTTATGGTATGAGAAAGTAGAAACCTTTGGAAATGACAGAGTACAACTCAGCTTGCAGTGAAGATGCATGCTTTGGGATGGAGAAGACAGAGAGGGAGGGAGGGGAAAGGGAGGGGAGAGAGAGACCAAATGAGAGACAGAATGAAAGTGAGTGTGTGTGTGAGAGAGAGAGACCCTTTTCGCACGGGCTTTCTGTTGCGCGAGAGCCCCGTGAGCCTCGCGAGAGTGGGAGCATCGCTCTGCACGACGCACTCCCACTTCCGCCACGCTCACGGGGCTGCAGTGGCGCGATTGCAGGTTTTTTTTTCGCCTCAAAGCGAAAATCACCCGCGCTTGCGCAATGCTCCTAGCGCCCGCACGCACTTACCTCCTGTGCGGAGCGTTGGGGAGGCGGCCGGGTCGTGCTTCCTTCCCTCCGCCCCTGCGGAAGGAAGGGGCGGAACGGGGCGCTAGCGCGACAGACACGACAGCCTCCTGCTTCACGGGGGGGGGCGACGCGCAAGCCTCCTGCTTTGCGGGGGGGCCGACGCACGAGCCTCCTGTTTCGCGGGGGGGCGGATGCGACAGCCTCCTGCTTCGCGCGGGGGGGCGGACGCACGAGCCACCGCCTCCTCCGGGAGGCTGCCGCTTCCCCGCTCATTCCTTCAACTGCGGAAGGGACGAGCAGGGAAGCGGCAGTCTCCCGGGGGAGACTTCTTGCGCGAGCCGCCCTCTCCCGCTCACGCGAGAAGCCTCAATGCGAAAAGGGTCATAGTTTCCTAGGTTTTCTAGGCCATTTCCGCACTATATTGTTATAGTGCTATTATTCGACTTTCCTATGGAATCTTGGAGTTTGCAGTTTAGGGAGGGGCATCATGGGCTTCAATAAACTGCAAACTCCAGGATTCCACAAGATGTTGAAAGTGGAATAATAGCACTATAACAGCGTAGTGCAGAAAGGCTGACCTTTACCTGCACTTGCTACTGTAGTTTCTAGCCCAGACTTGGGAGATATTAGATATCACTTTGATATCAATAATTTGGCCTTCTTTACCCATTCCTCTCCACGTGCTGCAAGGTCCCCCGGACAAGCTCGCAGACAGGCACGGCCACTAATCGCTGTAATATTCCAAACAATACAGGCTGGCAAGAAATAGCTGTCCTGCCACTTCAGGAGACCTCAAAGGCAAGTACTCTATTATGTATGCACGCTACTTACAAAGAACTCCCTGCCCTGAGCAGGCAGCTTGATTAGAAGAATCCTCATCTGTCAAGCACTCTGTGTTTGCATACTGTCTACTCCATTGTCAATTCGGACCTAACTCAGTCATGCGAAATTCTGACCTTTCGGAGGCTTTGTCTCCAGCCCGAAACTCATTGTTTTCCCCAAGTACAGACTAGCCTACGGCCACATTTTCCCCTATAAAAACCCCTGACTTTGAGCACTTCTTTGGATTGCTCGGATCACTCCCGACTTCCATCCAACCTTGCTGCCACTTTGCTTGGCGAGCCTTCCCCTCAGTCCCACGTACTGAGAACTCCATACCTCCTAACTTCTGCTGCAGACTACCCGGGCTTGAGGACAGGTGTAGTATTACCCAAACCAACAACTCCTCTAAAAATCCCTCTATCCGACTCCAACCTTTATTTCTTTAATTATTTGAGTGAGTGTGTTGCATACACTGTTTGATTGTATTTTAATAAAAACAATTATTATTATTTCAATTCTGTTTGCTCCTTGACTTGGCCTGACCCCGTAGACATTGGGTAAAAGATCTCGCTCCGTTGCCCTGCCTCTCGTATTGCTAGCTTGTGCTCTTTGCTAATTCCCCCAACTTATGTAATTGAGAGCGCATTTAGTTGTCCCTCCCAGGACCCCCAGAAAACAGGGTAACACACTGATACTAAAATGTTCTTGGCTATTTGATCCAAAGATTGCTAAACCTTAGGGTTGTTGATGTTATTCCATTATTTTTGTTCACACTGACAGAGAATATATCTTGGCTTTGTTCTTAGGAGGCTGAGGATGAGCATGGCTTCCTGCATGCCCACTCTACAGGATTCTTACCATCTTGCCTATGACAATGTATTTCCCATAAGGCATGTTAGTTTCTTGTTTTTCTAAATATGATTGCTTGCTAGAGATAATGGCCATTTCCACACGGGGCATGGGAATCACCCTGTGCTGCTACCTACTGGATCTTCTGGCTCCCTGGTCTGGTCTAGGCTGCTCTGGAGCAGTGCGTGGTCATCCATCTGCTCTGCTCTGGCATCTAAAATGGCAGCTTCCGGTTGGTTGTGGGTCTCGACCAACCACTGAAGCTCACCAGCCTAAAGCTCGCCCTCGGCAGATTGCAGGTTTGCATTGGTGTGAGTCTACGAATCTGCACAAGGGAGCAGGCTCTCAGTGGTGCGCTCCGTGCTTTTGAAAGACCGGAAAATTCAGGCCTTTCAAAAGCATGCTGGAGGACCACTTGGGGTCGTTCCAGAGCGGACTGAAGTGCAGATCTACGTAAGTAGTCCGGACCCGGTCCGCTCCAAGGTGCAGACATCCTCCATGGAGGACGCACTGCACCATTTTTATTACTCCATGTGGAAATGGCCAATGTGTCCTCCTTCGGGCATTCTGATATTTTAAAGGGCTAGATTGCATGGTAAGGCCACCAACTCAAACTCTGCTAACAGACATTTGGGGCAATGGCTCCTGGTCCTAAATTCAGAGGGAAGGTGAGGCAAGGATTTATTCCTTGAGGCTGCAGTGTAAAACACAGGATAAGAATTAATCTTGTCCTGTCCCTTTGGTATTCCACTATTTGGGTTGCAGAATCACTAGCTATGACTCTGACTTTCAGCCAGCCCCATGCATGGGGACTATAAGACTTGCTACATTATTGTTGCTAAGTGTGGTGTAGTGTGAACCTTGGACTACAACTCTGGAAACAAGTGTTTGAATCCCTGCTCAGCCATGGAAATCCACTGGCTGATTTTGGAAAATTCACATTCTCTCAGCCTCAGAGGAAGGCAGAGGCAACTGCCCCCAAACAAACTTTGCCAAGAATACCCAGTGATAGGGTTGCCTTAGAGTGCCATAAGTCAGAAACAACTCACACCACCATCACCACCACAAGCTCAAATGTAGATATTTCACTGCCACTGTGAATTACAGCTGCTCCTTCACCCTTTGATTTTTACAAATGTCTTTCAGAAAACCTAGACAGCTATGAGTGGTTTGGTCTAGCCAACTATTCTCCCAGCCTCCTTACTGCTCTACCAGCTTTTTGAGAAACTAAAACATCTGGATGTTGGAATGTTTCCAGGCTGAACTGTTATGGCTAGCTTTAAGTCCTCCAACCCTCTAGTGCAGTGGCAACACCATCAATCACTTGCTCTAAGCCCTGTTGGACCAAGCATGCATGGTGCGTGGATAAGGCTAGACATTCCAGGGCACCCAAGCATCCTTCCTCCTCCATTTCCTGCCATACCATAGACGTTTCTGCTCCAAGGAATAGAGGGGTCTTTAAAGAAGACATCTGTCCAAACTTCCTGTCTCTGGAAGGGGTGGTCTGTGTTCTGTTAAGCAAGACAAATTAAAAATGAATTTGGGGATTGTTTATTTTTCTTGAGATGAGGAAAATTGATGATCAGTCTGATTCCCATCTCCTGCTTTATAGGTTATAAATGTGTATGTACTGGAAGATGTCTAAATTAAAGCGGCTGCCCCCTCTGATCCAACTCTTCTCTGATCCCATTGCTGATGGTTCTTTAGATTTTCTCTTCTAACTTTTTGGAAAAAGTTACAGTGAGGGCAGCCAGCAAATTTTGGCAGCTCTGTTGGTCTTTGAGTAGGCTTCTCTTGGGATCACAACATGGAGTTTCTCATTTCTCTCAAGTCTCCTAGCCAATACTAGCCAATACTGATTGCTTCTCCTCACCACCATCATCATCACCATCTTGGACTTGACTGTCCGTATGTGAAGTCTGCCAATGGGAGTGGATGATATAAGCAGTATCTCTGGATCTCTGTGGAAGTAAGCTGTCAACACTTCAGTTATCAAAGCCCAGAGCCTGAAAGGTTACCTTTTTAAAACAATTTTCTGAATCCCCCAACCCGTCTGGTCATGTTCTTCTCAAAAATAACCTTGTCTAGATCCACAGGACATAATATTTTTAATTTCAGTGCCAATGAAAACAGGAACTGTGTGTGGAACTTTGTGGAACTTTAGATCAGATGGTTATGTAGATCCATCCTTTACTGAGTTACCTGGGATGTAAAATCAGCCAGGAAGACTCTGCTTGTGGAGCCTCAGAGTAGCATGGCCTATAGGGCTACTGCACATGATGGAGCTTTCTTAGTGGTGGCACCCCAGTTAGGAATTCTCTTCCATTAGGTATCTAATTTTTCCTCCCACCTTTGTGTCTTTCAGGTGGCAGTTAGAAACATACCTATTTTTACAAGCTTTCAGGGAATAGACAAATGTTTGATCTGCCCTCTGTTACAGTTTAGCAGATCTTAGTAATTTATTTTTGGTAATTTATTATTTTATGTACTTGTCAATTGTGGCTTTAGCTGTGTACATAATTGTTCATCCCTGGCCTGCTAATATTCTAAGTAGTAGACTGGAGGTAAACAGAGTGGAGATGGGGCATGCTTTCTCTCAGCCAAATTTTGTCAATCAACTTGAAAAACAAGAGTGTAACAGTAGCATCACCACCTTAAAAAGAAAGATTTTTTAAAATGTTATTAAAACCTTTGGAATTCAAAATCCCAGGTAGCAATGAGGTTACTACTAACACTGAAATATTCCACCTGAGATCCTTTCATAGATGCTGTTGCTGTGCACCTTCAAGTCATTTCTGAACTATGGCCACCCTGAAGCAAATCTATCATGGGGTACTCTTGGAAATATTTGTTCAGATATTTGCTTTGCCTTTGCCTTCCTCTGAGACTGAGAGAATGTGACTAGCCCAAGGTTACACAGTTTCCATGACTGAATGGGTCTCCAGAGCCATGATCTGACACTCAACCACCACACTACACTGGCTGTCTTATACAATGCAGTTATAGTGTTATGATTCCACTTCAACTGCCCTGGCTGTGGCCCTTTTCACACAGCATTCGCCATGCAAAAGCGCCTCTGGAGTATCGCACAATTTGGGGAGCCATCCACATGACGTCCTCGCAATTGCACAATGCTGCCAGGGCTGGCATATGCTGATCACGCACTATTTCATTTTTGGCTTCTAGATGAAAATGGTGCACGATCTCGCATTGCTCCAGGGCTCTGTGTGCACTTACCATGTGTGCGGAGCCTCCGGAGCCGCAGCGCTCACGCTTCCTGCGCCAGTGCAGTTGTGCTGCAGAAGGAAGAGAAGGAGCCTTCATGCTGCCTGCTCGCTAGTAGGCAGCAGCTGCAGAGATGAAGCAGCGGGGACACGAGAGCCTCTCACAAGAGGCTGCTCGTGCGATCCCTGCACCCCAGTGCTGCAAAAAGATAAGATGTGTCCTATGGAATCCTGTAGTTCCCAGAAGTATTAGAGCTCTTTCCCCTGAGAATTCTAAATGCCCCTCCCTAAACTCCCGTCTCAGAGTTCCATAGGATGTTTCCATGGCAGTTAAACTGGAATCATAATGTTGTAATTGTAAAGTGTAAAATGCAGATCAACAGACAACTGTGCTAGTGGCCAGTTATATCACTGTCCAACTGTGTGTGTGCGTGTGTGTGTGTGTGTGCGCACACACATGCACGCGTGCATGCGTGCTAGAGAGAGAATATGGAACTAAATGTGGAAGAAAGGTATTTTCTGTCATTAGAATGAGACTTCTGATCAATGTGGGTTTCATTTTTATTGGAAGACCACTTCTAATTCCTGAAATGCAAGTTTTCTTCATTTGCCTTGAATAAAAATTGCCACAGTGATTATTCTAAGATCTTCACCTACAACAAGCTGACTGCCTTAGTTTGAGAGACCCACTAGAAAATGGTTTGGAGGTGACAGTACTGAGTAAGGCTTTGGACTCTTGCTAGCTGGTTTGGAACCAGCTGGAGGATCGCATTTACCTGCTGAGCTAGCTTTGGGTGTCAGTTTTAATGTTTAGCATCTGATATTTCATAACACAGGGATCTGTCAGTTCCTTCAGCCAAAAGTGTAACACTCTGATTCAAGAACAAATGATGTAACAACCAGGGCAGGCTCTGTGGGGCCTCTAAAACTCTGAAAGAATACTGCCAATAAAACAGGAGAAAAGAAAACATGTTTGAAAACTCTGGGGCTAGAATATAAGTCATAAATTCTATTCAGACAGCACCCAAGTCCCCTTGAACCACACAGTACTTCATTCCTCATTCACAATATTACTACTGCTGCCCAACAAATGTCAGTGCAGTAGTTTGGATTTCATTTCTAATTCATACAGCCCGCAACTAAATGATTATGCTTTCAAGTATTGTGAACCCAAAGGTCACCCCACGCTGTAAAGCAGTTCTAAAACAGCTTTCTAAACTCTAATGTAGGGCTGGGAATCGTGCAGATTTCCACTTACTGTTGGACTACAGCTCCCAGCATTCCTTACCACTGGCAATGCATACTATGGCTGCTGAGAGTTCCAGTCTAGTAACTAGTTTGGAGGGTCACATGATTCTAATGGCTGACAACAGCCATACGAATACCCTTCTTCTTTTCAGCCATTAAGTGCTCTCTCCACAACTGTAAAGTACTTCTGAATCAGGAAAAGGATGGTTTATTTGATGGTAATGCAGACTTGCTTCTGAGACCCCTGCCTTGTCACTGGTCCAGCAATCTATGTTTTGGAGAGGATGTGACTACAATTGTGGTAATTGTTTTCAGGCAGGATGAGAGGAAAGAAGTCTGTCTCTGTGCTTGTTGTACAACGTTTATGTAAAGAACCATCAGAATCTGCACACGTCCAGGGAGAATGCAAAACATATGTTAACTATTGTCCCCAGGCCCAGAAATGTGAACCAGATCAGCTTGCACATGGCTGATATCTGCCCTCACAAAGGCAGCAGCATATCATGGGTGGTCTCATGAAGAGATTGCTTACTTCCAGTTCATATAGATTCTGGCTTGTGTCAGAAAAGAGATGGGGGCAATGCTTGAATCTGCTTCCCTGGCAAGTGAGCAGCAGATTCCTGAAAGCAAGAATTCAATCATTTGCAACACAAACCATGGTGTGTCGAGTGAGAACTAAGTCCCACGGACTTCAATGAAAGTTACTTCCAAGTACGGCCATTTCTGCACTAGACTGTTATACTGCTATTTTTCCACTTTCAACATCCTGTGGAATACTGCAATTTGCAGTTTAGGGAGGGGCCTTTGAGGCCCTTCCCTAAACTGCAAACCCCAGGTGCATAGTAGCCTTCTCTGACATGGTGAGAACCCCCATTATCCCCAGCCCTGCTAAATGAAAATAACGGGTGGTGTAATCTAATGCATCTGAAGGATATGAGGTTCAAGATGTTTAGTACAGAAGACTTCAGTCCTAGACAGCTAACCTAACCATAGTTAGCACACACCAAAAAAAAAAAAAAAATAGGCCGCACTAAAATCATTGGGGCTTGTTTCTGAGTAAGTAGATTAAATACTACCACAGTTACCACAAATGGGGATCCTCTGCATTCATCTGATATCTGTGTGCGTATGTGCCTTCAAGTTGCCTATCATCCTATGGCAACCCCGTGAATATCATAGGGTTTTCTTAGCCTAAGATTACTGAGAGGTGGTTTTGCCAGTCCCTTCCTCTGAAATGTAGCCTACAGCACTGGGTATTGCTTGGCAGTCTTTCATCCAATACTAACCAGAGTTGACCCTGCTTAGCTTCCAAAATCAGACAGAATCTGGTACCTTCAGAGTATTCAATCTGATATCTGCCAGTATCAATATCTACTGACACCTGGAAATGGAAGAGTGTCCCCTGTCCAAACATACATGCACTGTTTCAGTAAAATGAAGAGTGGCATTGCATTCAGATTAGGCACAAATTGCCTACACAAAGGCCATTTCCGCACTAGACTGTTTTAGCGTTATTATTCCACTTGCAACATTCTATGGAATCCTGGAGTTTGCAGTTTCGGGAGGAGCCTGCTGGCCCCTCCCAAAACTGCAAACTCCAGGATTCCATAGGATGTTGCAAGTGAAATAATAGCGCTATAACAGTCTAGTGCAGAAACGGCTAAAGAAACATTTTCCAGTAGTTTTTAAAGCAATGCTTTTGGAGTTGTGTGGGAAGCAAAGATGTGTTCATGTGAAGAAAATCTTCCTAAGAAAAAGAAAAGAAAAATGACAGAGGAAAGGTGGAGGAGCATACTGCTCTTAGGAAATCACCCAGCTTTCATTGAAATCCAAGATAGAAATTAACTAGCTGCTAGATGATTCTGGTGGTGATATTTTAAATATAGTACATCCTCCATATCCACATGGCTGGTATACATGATTTCACTTACCCATGCTGAAATACGGTCCAAAAATATCCTTATATAAAATCCAACCGAGCCTCAGGCCTCCCCCCCCAGCAGCTTACTGCAGATGTGGAGGTAGCAGCAGCGTGTGCAGGCCTGGCTCATTCACTGCACCCATCTGGGCTTTGGGTGGCAGAAGTGGGCCTCAACATCCCACTGCCATTCCAGCTCTGCCATCTTGACCTTGTAGATGGCCTGATGACCTGGGTCAGACAGCTCAGCTCCATACTTCTGCATTCTGGAAAGCCTTGGCCAGCCGCTCCACTTCCTTGCCCATCAGCTCCAGCTCCTCCAGGCTCAAGCGGCCTGCCATCATGGATGCTCACTGAGGTTGCTACACAGAAGGCAATGATCGATCCCTTGGCATACCCAGCCAGAGGGAGAAAGGGAAGCAGTTGTCAAGGAGATGGAGGTAAATAAAACAACCACATTCACTATTACCTGTTGGTTGGTTGTTTTCATTATTCATGGTAAGTCCAGGAACATATCCCCTACTGTAGGCAAATAGATTTTACTTAATTGTCCATTTAGTTATTTTTAGGGAGCTAGAAACGGTTGAATGAGAAGTCACACACATAATTGTTGGTGGTGGTGGTGGAGGAGGAGGTGATGGTGGTGCTGTTGCATGCCTTTAAGTTGATTCTGGCTTATGACAACCTTATGACAACCTTATCATCAGCTTTTCTTGGCAAGATTCATTCAGTGGGTTACCAAGGGCCTTTCTGGCAGATATATGAGCTCAATGGTAGAGCTCCTGCCTGCTAGCAGAGGGTTTTTTCCCCCTGTCCTATCTTAATCCATTCCAGAGAGTCTTCAAAAGGGTTAGAATTAGAGATCATTCCAACTTAAATTCATGTTTCCTCCATATATTGATTCCACTCCACCATTCATTCTGCTTTTAGGTTACACATCTTTTGTAGAAATCTTGATAAGCATGATACAATTCCTGCTGGGGCTCTACAATTTCCTCTGTCTTATATTGATTTTTCACTCCTTTTATATCATTTATTCTGTTTAAAACAACATCTAAAGCACTTTCAACTGGGTTAAAACGACTTGATGTGTGATGTGACTGCTATCCAAACTTGAATCAGAGTTTTCCTCCAGTAAAAGGGTGTGGTTTCCTTTGAGATTTTGTGGAATAGTGATATGTATTTTGTTGCTTTACTGGGAGGAACAAAGTTTACCTACCAGTTAATTGACCCTCAGTTCATTCTTACAAACTAAAGATTCCATAATATTTTTTTTCTCATCTCCAGCTAAATCAGAGTTTTGGTCATTTTATCATGTTATGTCATGCTTCTGTCGACATGTCATAATTTATGACAATCAGAGCTGTCCGGCAGTGGAATATGCTGCCTCGGAGTGTAGTGGAGTCTCCTTTCTTGGAGGTTTTTAAGCAGAGGCTGGATGGCCATCTGTCGGGAGTGCTTTGAGGGTGTTCCTGCATGGCAGGAGGTTGGACTGGATGGCCCCTGGGGTCTCTTCCAACTCTACATTTCTATGATTCTATGATTCTATGATTATGTTTTCCCTTAAAAGCCTATCATTTTTGTTTACAACTGCTCACTCACTCCTTGATCATTTGAGAATTTCATGCCAGTCTGTATGTCTTACATTATTTTCTACAGTGCTATTATGATATATTTATCAGGAAAGTTACCAACCATCTAGCATATCAATCAACATTAAGGGCTGGTCCAGCTTTAAGAGCTTAAGAGGAAGCACACTGAAATCAACATAGGTCAGACTGGTGTACAAGGATGTACTGAGACAATTTTCAACAGCAGGGAAGAGACAAAAATGGGGGAAAGAAGGGTTGAGTCATCAGCCACTGTAAAAAATGTTTTCATAGGTAATGATAAAATAAACCCAATTAATTCATTTTAATTGTAAACTATGTTGTGAAACTTACAAAAAAAGCAAATCCAATTTAAAATACTGTGCAGTACTTTACATATGCAAAGTAGTTGCATAAATTAAATAGTATTGACTCGGAAGACAGTTAATATTGTGCAGGTCATCCTGCCATAGTGACATGAACAGTCGTCTCTAAACTGCCAGCCCCAGGATTTCATAGGATTCCATCGGATGTTGAAAGTGGAATAATAGCACTAAAACAGTGTAATGCAGAAATGATCAAGGTCTGATGTGCCATAATTTCTCTGCAGACTTGTGGAGAAACTGTTCACTTGAATTTCTTTCTAATGTATTACTTTCGAAAGCCAGGAATACTAAAGCACTGAGCACTCATATGGTGTCAGCATATACGTTGAAGTTGAAAGGTCTGGTTTTCCTGGCACAATACCTAAAATTGTCCTCAAACCTTACAATGTAGAGGCTTCTTAAGAGAATTCTTACCTGGACCTGTGCAGCAAATGATGCTGCGGAAGAGGGTGAGCCTCTGAGGGGGGTCTTGAGAGAGTCAGTGTCTAATCTGTGATTGGCTCTTGGCACCAGATCACAACATGTGATAGGGGTGAGGCAAAGGCTATTTAAGCCCAATTGTCTCTTCATGTGTTCTTCTTGGATCATTGTCTTGACCCTCCCTCCCGCTTAGATGGCCACCTGTTGGGAATGATTTTATGGTGTATTCCTGCATGGCAGGGGGCTGGATTCGATGGTCCTTGTAGCCTCTTCCAGCTCTATGATTCTATTGGGTTGCCCTTCTTTTTTCCTATCCCAAACTGTGCTTGATGGGATTGGACAATAGGTTCACACCTGGCAGGTAGCGTGGGGGGTGAATATAAGACTTCTGGCACCTTTTTTGGTGTAGCCTATGTGATAGATGCTGCTGCTATGTATGAGGAGCAACTGACTGTGCCAAGGACTGGGCCAGTGAGTGAGCAAGTCAACTTGCAAACATCCCTGCACCGGAAGGTCAAACAGAGGCAGAGTTGCACCAGCCAGCTCATGACGGAGAGGGAACCAACAGTGATGCTGAGGAGTTGCAGCCAGCTGTACCCATCAGCCCTCAATCATGCAGAAGGCTGAAATGGGCTGCTGAGAGGGAGGCTTCCTGGACTAGGCTGAAGAAACAATAACAAGCAGCATCTGCTCACAGGGGCTATTCAAGTCTGCCAGCGTGGCTGCTCTTTGCCTACAGCAAATTACTAGGAAGCCCTCACAGCCTTTGTGTCTCCTGCTCCCTGAAACCCTCTGGACGGATCTCTGCCTCCTGAACCTTTGGACTGGACCTTGACCTGGCTCGGATTGTGTTTTCCTAGTGTTTGGTATATTCGGACTCTCCCTGAAAGTATTCCTGACCTCCCTCCTCCCTTGCTGGCTGCAGCTCGTTAGGGAGAGATTCCTGACAGGTTAGGGCTCTGGAACTTTCTCTTTAGGGCACTGTGTCCCATGGGGTGGGGAAGGAGACCACTCTGAGACTAATCTGGGAATAGGGCTCTATCTTGTAGGTCCCTGCAGTTTCTGTAGGAGTTCCCTTGGTTACCTTCCAGTTATGCCAGTCCAGGGAGCAACTGACTGTAATTTGGATTGCCCTTGGGGTTAAGGTGTTTCACTCAAGGTAAGGCTGAGGAAGTAATCGGGGGTAACACCTGGCCCCGGCTGGACCCACATCAGGTTCCCTCCCCCGCTCCTTTTCCAGGCCAATGCATTTTAAACAGGTCAGGGCAAATAAAGTGACTCTTAATCATCCTGTTCTTTTGTCTGGTCTCATTACTTTATGGTTAACCATCAAAGACTGCACTCTGTTTAGGAAGGGGATTTTTTCTTTAAAATGACAGAGACAGAACTGTATCTTGAAGGGAGTCTTTTTAACGCTTATAAAGAAAAAAAATAATGCAATTCTATTTCTTTTTGTTTCAAGTCCCCATGAAACTACGGGTTAGACTACAGGTTAAACTACAGGTTAAACAATATGTCGAGCCAGAGGCAGCTCTGGACACAAACATCTTCTCAGTTCCCTCCTTCTGTGATTTTTAACATCTTTACCTGATGAAGAAGCTTGTAAAGCTCTGAATGCCGGTGTGACATATTTTACACCCCCAGTTGCCCAAATAAAGTTGTCATCATGATGTTATTGGAATTTTGCAAAGTATATCTACATGGCCAACATTGAGACTCTGTAACAACTTATTGTTGAATAATAATTGTGTAATGCTTTTGAAGTGTGAAAGGTGCTTTACATGAATATCTTTAAGCATTGATTTATGAAAGGAAATGCTTGACAGCATATCACATAGAGTTAGCTTTAGTGCTGCTGGAGGCTGCCAGAGTTATCTGTGGCATGCCTGAGAGCTGTTAACAGTGGAGCTTCCTTGTGAACAAGCAGGCCCAAAACTGAGTTGTGTTTTCTAGGTTTTGTGGGGAAATATCCAAATTGTTATCTGGTTTCCTTTCCCTGCTTTCCTTTTACACACTATCTCTTGTTCATTCCACTGCTGGGATGCAACTCCTAAGATCCTTCCCATATTGGAAGTTTAATCATCCTGGAGAGAAGTGACTAGCGGGGTGCCACAGGGTTCTGTCCTGGGCCCAGTGCTGTTCAATATTTTAATCAATGACTTGGATGAAGGAATAGAGGGCATGCTCATCAAATTTGCAGATGACACCAAATTGGGAGGGGTTGCTAATATGCCAGGACAGGACAGGATCAAAATTCAAAATGACCTGGATAGATTGGAGAGCTGGGCCAAGGCGAACAAAATGAAATTCAATGGAGAGAAGTGTAAGGTCCTACACTTAGGTAGAAAAAATGGAATACAGAAATATAGGATGGGAGACACGTGGTTGGATAGCAGTACGTGCAAAAGGAATCTAGGAGTCTTCATAGATCACAAGATGAACATGAGTCAGCAGTGTGATGCGGCAACCAAGAAAGCCAATGCAATTCTTGGCTGCATCAATAGGAGTATGGTGTCTAGATCGAGGGAGGTACTGGTACCACTCTATTCTGACCCCATCTTGAATACTGTGTCCAGTTCTGGGCAACCCAGTTCAAGAGGGATATTGACAAGCTGGAGCAAGTCCAGAGGAGGGCGACCAAATGAGAGGCCTGGAAACCATGCCCTGTGAGGATAGACTTAGAGAGCTGGGTATGATTAGTCTGCAGAAGAGAAGGTTAAGAAGGGACATGATAGCCATGTTTAAATATTTGAAGGGATGCCACATAGAGGAAGGAGAGGGCTTGTTTTCTGCTGCTCCAGAGACCAGGACAAGGAGCAATGGATTCAAGCTGCAGGAAAGGAGATTCCACCTGAACCTCAGGAAGAACTTCCTGACAGTCAGGGCTGTCCGGCAGTGGAATCTGCTGCCTCGGAGTGTAGTGGAGTCTCCTTCCTTGGAGGTTTTTAAGGAGAGGCTTGATGGCCATCTGTCGGGAGTGCTTTGAGGGTGTTCCTGCATGGCAGGGGGTTGGACTGGATGGCCCCTGTGGTCTCTTCCAACTCTACATTTCTATGATTCTATGATCCCCAGGCCAAAATAATAATAATAAAAATAAATAAATAAAAATAAGTAAATATAAAATAAATAAAATAAAAATAAAAAAATAAAAAAATAAAAAAAATCCATCCCTTCTGCAGTGGTTTAAGGGTCAGACCAAGGCTCTTTCCACACCTTATCTGTTTCCAAAGCCATCGTGTGGGGATTCAGGGAAAGCCTCTCCTGGGAAAGGAGCGCTTCTGTCGTGCTCCCCTCGCACTGGCTGGCTGCTGGATGTGAGGAAGCATGATAGCTCCGCCTCTTCCTCCCACAGCACAGCCTGGTAGTTTCCCAGGCTGCCCTGGGGGAGGAAGCGCAGCCATTATGCTCCCTGACATTCTGCACTACAAGTAAATGTGGGAGGGAGGCGAGAGGACTATGCAATCATATGTCATTGACAGGAGAAACCTGTCAATGATTTAATTCGTGATTGCCATGGATGGCCATGGGATCACGACAACATCATGCAGAACTGTAGTTGCGATCCCGTCACGATCCTGTGGCCATTGCAGGTTGGGAGTGGCATATGGAAAGGGCCCAAGGCTGGGGCCATTTCTGCCCTCTACTGTTATAGTGCTATTATTCAACTTTCAACATCCTGTGAAATTCTGGGGTTTGCAGTTTACTAAAGCCGAAGAGCTCTCCGGCTGAGAATTCTAAATGCCCTCCCTAAACTGGAAAGCCCAGAATTCCATAGGATGTTGAAAGCGGCATGATAGTAGAATCATAGAATCATAGAAATGTAGAGTTGGAAGAGACCACAGGGGTCATCCAGTCCAACCCCCTGCCATGAAGGAACACCCTCAAAGCACTCCCAACAGATGACCATCAAGCCTCTCCTTAAAAACCTCCAAGGAAGGAGACTCCACTACACTCCGAGGCAGCAGATTCCACTGCCGGACAGCCCTGACTGTCAGGAAGTTCTTCCTGAGGTTCAGGTGGAATCTCCTTTCCTGCAGCTTGAATCCATTGCTCCTTGTCCTGGTCTCTGGAGCAGCAGAAAACAATCCCTCTCCCTCCTCTCCGTGGCATCCCTTCAAATATTTAAACATGGCTATCATGTCCCCTCTTAACCTTCTCTTCTGTAGACTAAACATACCCAGCTCTCTAAGTCTATCCTCATAGGGCATGGCTTCCAGGCCTCTCACCATTTTGGTCGCCCTCCTCTGGACTTGCTCCAGCTTGTCAATATCCTTCTTGAATTGGGGTGCCCAGAACTGGACACAGTATTCAAGATGGGGTCTAACCAAAGCAGAGTAGAGTGGTACCAGTACCTCCCTCGATCTAGACACCATACTCCTATTGATGCAGCCAAGAATTGCATTGGCTTTCTTGGTTGCCGCATCACACTGCTGACTCATGTTCAGCTTGTGATCTATGAAGACTCCTAGATCCCTTTCACACGTACTGCTATCCAGCCACGTGTCCCCCATCCTATATTTCTGTATTCCATTTTATCTACCTAGGTGTAGGACCTTACATTTCTCTCCGTTGAATTTCATTTTGTTAGTCTTGGCCCAGCTCTCCAATCTATCCAGGTCATTTTGAATTTTGATCCTGTCCTCCGGCATATTAGCAACCCCTCCCAATTTGGTATCATCTGCAAATTTGATGAGCATGCCCTCTATTCCTTCATCCAAGTCGTTGATAAAAATATTGAACAGCACTGGGCCCAGGACAGAACCCTGTGGCACCCCACTAGTCACTTCTCTCCAGGATGAAAAGCAGCCATTCGTGATCACCCTTTGGGTTCGGTCGGTCAACCAATTACACATCCAACTAACAGTAGCCCTGTCCAGCCCACATTTTACTAGCTTCATTGCAAGAATGTCATGGGGAACTTTGTCGAAGGCCTTACTGAAATCGAGATATGCTACATCCACAGCATTCCCTTCATCTATCAAGCTAGTAACTCTATCATAAAAAGAGATAACATTAGTCTGGCATGACTTATTTTTGAGAAATCCATGTTGACTTCTCATGATTACTGCATTGCTTTCTAAATGATTAGAAACTGACTGCTTAATGATCTGCTCCAGGATCTTTCCGGGTACAGATGTCCGGCTGACTGGACGATAATTATTTGGGTCCTCTGTTTTTCTCTTCTTGAAGGTGGGGATAACATTTGCTGTCTTCCAGTCTGCTGGAACTTCTCCTGTCCTCCAAGATTTCTCAAAAATTATAGCAAGCGGTTCCGAAATGACCTCTGCCAGCTTTTTTAATATCCTAGGATGCAATTCATCTGGCCCTGGAGACTTGAATTCATCCAGTGTGACCAGGTATTCCTGTACCATCTCTCTACCTATTATGTGCCTCATTTCTCCGGCTTCCTCACCTGCTCCCCAACCACCAGGTTGAGTGCTTGTATCCTTCTGGGAAAAAACTGAGGCAAAGAAGGTGTTAAGTAGCTCTGCCTTTTCTCTTCCCCCTGTGAGTAATTCGTCATCTTCTCTGCGCAGCGACCCTATCGTCTCCTTCTTTTTTCTTTTGCTGTGGACATATTTTAAAAAGCCCTTTTTATTGTTTTTAATGTCTCTGGCCAGCCTAAGTTCGTTCTGTGCTTTAGTCTTCCTGACTTCCTCACTACATCTACTAGCTACTTGCTTAAATTCTTCTTTGGTGGTTTCCCCCTTCTTCCATTTCCTATACATGTTTCTCTTAACACTTAGCTCAGCTGAGAGTTCTTTAGTCAACCATTTTGGTTTCTTCAGATGCCTTCCATTTTTCCTCCTTATTGGCACAGTTTTAGACTGTGCCTTCAGTATCTCCTTTTTAAGGAACTCCCATGCCTCCTGAACTCCTTTCCCTTTCACTGTTCCTGACCACGGAATTTCAGCCAGCAGCTCCCTAAGTTTACAGAAGTCCGCTTTTTTAAAATCTAAGATGAGTGTCCGGCTACCCTTATCTTCTCCTTCCCACTGAATGCCAAATTCCAATAGGGCATGGTCACTCCCCGCTAAAGATCCAACCACTTCTACCTCATTAACAAGGCCATCCCTGTTGGTCAGGATCAGATCTAGAATATTTGATCCCCTTGTGGCCTCTTCCACCTTCTGGACCATGAAGTTGTCTGCAAGACAAGCAAGAAACTTGCTGGACCTTGCTGTCTTGGCAGAGTTTGACTGCCAGCATATATCCGGGTAATTGAAATCTCCTATTATTACTGTATCTCTCCTCGTTGAATGTGCAGTCATTTGGTTGAGGAACGCGTCATCCAAGTCCTCAGCCTGGGTTGGAGGTCTGTAGTAAACCCCCACCAGAATATTCCTATTGTTTCTCGCTGCCTTAATTCTTACCCAAATGCTCTCGACCTGGCTTTCTGGGTTCAAGTCCTGGATCTCTTCACAGGTGAAAACATCCTTGACATACAAGGCTACTCCTCCTCCTTTCTTGTTTGGTCTATTTTTACAAAATAGGCTATACCCCTCTATTCCTATATCCCAATCATGAGACTCATCCCACCAGGTCTCAGTGATGCCTATCAAATCGTATTTATTTTGTTGTACTAGGAGTTCAAGTTCGTCCTGCTTGTTTCCCATACTCCTTACATTAGTGTAGAGACACTTAAGTCCCCGGGCCCTTCCTGCAAGTCCTGTACTATTGTTTCTACTCCTCCCGCCATTGGCCGCTTGTACTGCTTGTCCAGTATCATTTGGGCCTTTTCCCCCTGCGCTCTCCGAGTCCTTGCCCTGAATAATATTGTCTCCCTCCCCAGTGGAACTTAGTTTAAAGACCTCTTAATCCTCCTTGCGAGACTGTTTGCAAAAACATTCCTGCCCAGTTTTGTGAGGTGCAGCCCATCCCTCGCCAGAAGCCCATGTTCATGGAAATTCAGGCCATGTTCCAAAAACCCAAACCATTGCCGGCGGCACCACATGCGGAGCCACATGCGGAGCCAGTACCATAGCAATGTAGTGTGGAAATGGCCTGGGAGGGAGCTCCTTACAGCCATTAAGTTCATTGGATGACTTTGCTCTGGTTGCTATCTTTCAACCTCACCCTCCTTGTAAGTTTTTTGTGCAGATGAAAGTGGTTAGAATCATATCTGCCACCCTATCTGGTAAAAAGAAATCAAATATTAAAAAAAAAAAAAGAAAAAAGATAGAGTTCTGTATGAACCAAGTGGGATACAACTGGAACGATGCAAAGGTTTTTGAAACAAAACTGCATATGATTTTACTTTGGTGATAGCTTCCTACAAGACACAGCATTTAGATAAGTAAGTATGGCTTTGCATTTCTCTTTGGATCACACAAGCCGAGCAAAAATCAGAAGTTGCTTTGCACATCCAAACTCACAGCATTTTGGATTCTGGTTTGGAAAATGAGCTGCAGCCTGGGGTGACATTAATAGTTTCTGAACAACTGAAGACTTTTTTTTTTAAGGTGGTGGGTAATATGACTGGATAAACAGCTCTGATTTTGGCTCATTCTTCATTTCAGGCAGAATTCTTTTGTTTTATATGACTGTTACAAAACTATTATGAAATAACCAAAGAATTCATTCACTCTGCTTTGCACTGTGGAATACATTATACAAATTACAAAATATGCTTTCAGTATTGCATTAATAACTAGTCAATTTAGACAATAACACTATTCAGTCTCAGGAAAGGGGAAATAGTTGATTTGAGACTGTGCCACCTACATGCTGAAAACAGGAAATGTATGGGAGATAGGTACAGTAGTTTAAAACAGGGAGAGTTGAAATTCAAGAATGTACGGTAAGAATAAACCAGGAATCATGAAAACCCAGTAAGAGAATCCTTTAGCCCCGTGAACTCAAATTCATACTAGCCTCCTTTTAAATTGTATTATTGTCTTTGCTTTTTGAAGGGTATCTTGCCAATCATAGCCTGAAGCCTAAATGTAGAGTACTAGCTGGATTCAGACACCACTGGGCCTGCATGAGTGATTGTATCTTCTCAGGCTTCTGCAAGCACTGTCTGGATTTGTTCTTCTTCTGTCATATTGCATTAGGAGAGGTTAAAAACAATAAGAACGGCTTTTTTTGTTATGTCCATAACAAAAGGAACAACAAGGAAATGGTAGGGCCACTGCATGGAGAAGATGGTAAAATGCTAACAGGGGACAGGAAAGACAGAACTACTGAATAGTCTTCTCCCAAAAGAAAAACAATGTTGACCTGGGGGAAATGGAGCAGATGATGTAGTAGGGGAAAAGCAGCACAGGATAGATAAAGAGGTAGTATAGGAATAATAAATGAATCCATGTCTCCAGGGCCAGATGAACCACATCCAAGGGTATTATTAAAAGAACTGGTGTAAGTAATCTCAGAACCACTAGCAATAATCTTTGAGAATTCCAGTCTTCCCACATCTGCATCAAAAATTAAAAGACAATACATGGGGCATAATTTGATGTTATACTTCTATAGGTCACTTTCAGGATTCCAGCCGTTGTGTACATAGGAGAAGAGACAATTCTTCTGTTACATACTTCGCCACTGCAAAGGATGGTGTAACAAAGATGGCATAAAGTCCCAAATATTTTATTCTATTTTAGGAATGCTTTCCAAGCTTATCCACAGGTTCGAACAAATTAAAATTTACTGGGACTTACACACACACACACACACACACACACACACATATATATATGATTGCATTCTTACTTTAATTCACCGCATAATCTTTAAGTGAGCTCCCTGGTTCAGGAATGAATCATCATGCAAATGATAGCAGCATTACTATCTTCAATATGCTCGAGTAGGTGGAGTGAAGTGTTATCACAATAATGCAGTGATTTGCAAATAGATTTAAATTAATAAATGAAATCATAGCATTCCACCAAGAAGAGAGTTATAGCTGGTAACCTTGAATCTCTTTGTATGTATAGATTACATTATGACAAACTTGGGTTTGTCGATCAAAAGAGGAAACATATCGAAACCATATTTAGATATTGCTAACTGGTTACAGTTCATGGTTTTACAAATCTGGCTCATAGCTGAGCTAAGGAAGATGGGATGACTGCACCAATCTGATGGAGAGTTAAGCTTGATCACTTGCTACTGTTGTGTTACTCCTAAACATGCTTTTAAAATGTATTTTCTTGCCATTGTATTTGCTAATAAAATGGCCAATGGCCTGCCTTGACAGTACCAGAAGGCCCCATTACAGCATGAAGCATCCTTTATTGTTCAAATGCTTCAGCATGTCCAGAAAGCCTTCAGAAAATAAATGCATTTGGCCCTCTAATCTTGTTTCTCTTAGGGGTGTCTTCCTTTTCCAGAATACCTGTCCTTTGTTCTCAGTTTCTTTTGTTGGTGCTTTCTCTATCTGCAACTGCAGAGCCGGAGAGGACTGACAGACATGTTTCTGCCGGCTCCAGAGTCAGGCGACTTGGACCAAACAATACCAGGCAGTGTTCTGAGTCGGTGCGTCTAGACTCTCACTGTTATTACAGATGGAGTTAAAAAGTACAACCAGGACTGTAGAGACCACGGCTGTGCTCCAGGCTGTATGTGCCTCATTGTGGGCAGCCTACCCCAGCTGGAAGAAAGCTAGCAGAACTGTTGTGTGCCAAGGAAATGGTGAGGAGGGGAAAAGGGGGAGGAAGTCATGGAAAACTATTCTTGACAGTACTGCACTCAACTTATATGAGGTTTAGTTTTTCAGTGTGAAAATTTCTGATGAGGGTACGGGGAGGGCTGTGGGAGGGACAAATTTACATTCCACTTTTTTCTCATGAATTTTGTGTGCACCTGTTTGTTGCTATGGTGTTCCAAATCAGCTTTATTTTATTACTTTTTAATTTGCTTGCTGTTGCTTGCTTTTGTTTTAAAGGGCTTTTTCACTGTGTGGTCCCAGGCAGTGATGGCCTAGTGAATACGATGACCTCAAATACCACATAGCCAACCAAGGCCTGATGATGTGATGATATCACTGGGGAAAAACAGAACCACCACTACCACACCATAGTGTGGGAAAAGGAAACTTTATAGCACAGACAGTCAAGCTGATACTTGAAACACTGCTCTGCCAGCACTGTGCAACAAAACTTTTAACCTAGTTGTACTAGCCAGATCTAATTGTTTACGACTAATTGGGCCAGCATGGGGGATGGCCAGGAACTTTCAGACAAGGTAACTTGAGTTAGGTCATTTCTGCACGACACTCTTATAGCGCGATGATTCCACTTTAACCTCCTATGGAATTCCTCCTATGGAATCCAAAACTGCAAACCCCAGATTCCATAGGAGGTTGAAAGTGGAATCATCGCGCTATAAGAGTGTCGTGCGGAAATCTTCTTAGTCCAGGTGGACAATACACGTGGTGGCCCACCTGTAGTTCCCCGAGGCCATTTTCGGACAGAGCTCAAAGATGCTCTCAAAAAGTTGCACAACAAAATTTTGGTGGCAGATAGCAGAAAGCCATGAAGCTGCCTCCCAGTAGAAGGTATTGGGGGAAAAACCTACTAACTGGTTCCCAAGTTAGATGAATCCTTTCCCAGAGTGGGTTTGTAAAAATTCTTGTGCCACCCCTGAAATTAGCTGTAATGGTGTTCAAACATGTAGAAACCAGCCTAAATTCTTGAGCCCCTCTAGCATCACCTTCTCAAACACAAATTCTAAAGCAAAGCAGAACTAATGTCTTAACAGCTTTTATGTTCAACAGAATCTGGATCTGTTTATTCAAATATCTTGTTACATGTACATTACGGTGGGGCCTAAATACCCTAAAGGCACTAGAATAAATACCCTAAAGGCACTAGATCCTGTCTGATCTTAGAAGCTAAGCAGGGTCAGATCTGATTAGTACTTGGATGGGATACTGCCAACTAATATCAGGTGCTATAGGGTTTATTTTAGAGGAACGAACTGGCAAAACCACCTCTGAGTATTCTTTGCCTAAGAAACCTTATGAAATACATGAAGTCACCAATCAACAGGCACATACACACATGCAGGTCCCTGTAAGCTTACTCAATTATTTCTGTATATTTTTAGAATCTTCCTTCTCCCCATCCCAGCCAGTTTGCTTGGAATTAACAGTCAGGCACCAAGTTCTTGCAGCAAGATGGGGAGGAAAGGAACTCTCTGTTTGTCCTTCTTGTCTTCTTATATTTCACCTGGTTCTTCCTACCCAGCCTCTTTGTGGCAAAGGTGTTGGGTGCTGGGGAAAGCTGAAGCATGCTTGTTACAGCTTGTACAATGGAGCTGAGTATTAAAATAACACTGAGCCCAGGTCATTCCATTTCCCATTACAGAATCAGAAGACAGCTGCAAGCCTTGTTGACAGATCAGAACTTCCCCAGAGTTTCATTTCTGTTTGGATCCAGATTTGGATTTCTTTGCCATGTGAAAATTACCAGGAGAGAGGGAGGGAGAGAACAGACATTTTTTGCTGTCAGCTACCCATCAAACATCTTAGCCCGACCAAATTCTTACCTGTCTGCATACATATAAAAAGAATGCCTTTTAAAAGACTGAGGGCTAGACACTGTCTGAGGCTGAGGAATGTTTTCAAATATAGCTAACAATATGGAACTCTCATACATCAAAGGAACAGGTAGTAAATGGGTGACAATCTTTTAACATTTTTTTTAATTAAGGGCTTTCTAAATACTCTCTGTTACCTCTGGGACTGATATTTATGAATAGAACATTACCTAAAGAGGGAGAAGAAAAATCCTGTAAATCTGTATTCCATTCAAAAGAAGAATTTATAGAAATGAGTTTTTTTTAATTTGAAAAATAAGACTTCCTCATGGTTTCTAGGAAGAAAGGATGGCTATGATTTTAAACTGAACAGCTTGAAAGAAATACCCACCTCAAAATAAAAATAACCATAGCAACGTGGTATCTGCCATAGGGAAAATTTCCAAATCTCTTTCCTAATAATTTGGCAGATATTTATAGTTTGCTTCTGCATATGGATCAGCCATCGATGGTGTGAAACAGGTTCTTTTACATAGCAAAGACAACCATCAGCAAAATATGATACAGAGGAAAGTCTCTTATAGAACTCCATGCATTATCTCGCCCCAGGTATGTCGTTGGCTAAAATACTGTCCTGAGCAACAGGAACATGTAGCAGCACATGCACGTAGACTTTTGATCAGGTGCTAGATTCTCTGTATGTTTTTAGAAGTGCAAAATCATGCCAGATGACTTTTCTTTCATATGTGTCTCCTGGTAGTGGTCAAGAAAGTTCCCCTTGCCACCAGCTTGTTTGGGAATGTACATTGGCTGTGTTACTTCCTATGTAGGAAGAACTCCAAGATCCTGCCAGCCATGTTTTTTGTGTCATCTAGATGATGCTCTGTGCATGGAGCTGCCTTTGCAAAAAACGTTCAGAAACCACAACTGATCCAGGATGCCATACAGATCATATTGCCACAGCCTGGGCCATTTCCGCACTAGACTGTTACAGTGCTATTATTCCACTTTCAACATCCTATGGAATCCTGGGGTTTGCAGTTTAGGGAGGGGCCCCTCCCTAAACTGCAAAACCCAGGATTTCATAGGATGTTGAAAGTGGAATAATAGCACCATAGCAATCTAGTGCAGAAATGACCCTGGAAATATATTTTTCAGAGGTTATCTTGTTCCTGTTTTTCATTATAGGGTAATTTATAGTTCAGTATTCATTTTAAGAATGTATAATTTGTTGCATTGAAAGTAATTTGTTGCCTTGTTCATTCCCCTTTCTGTTCCTTTTCATTACTTCTTAAAAAAGACTCCTTAGGATCAGTGACAGAATGGTATAAAATTTGAAAAATTCTTACCAAAATGTCTCTAAAATGCCCTTTAAATGTACCTTTAAACTGCAACCGGAAGAGCATAACATTGATGTCACTGATTGCGTTAATATTGAAAGGCAACTTTGTTACTGCCTCACTACAAAACAGGGTAAAAGGTTACAAGTGACTACATTACTTTCAACTCAGTGCTTCCATGCTGTGCATTACTTCAGCTGGGTCATCTTGACTGCCTCACAGTGGGTTTGGGGGCATGGATTCAAAGATATAATATTGTTCCTTAAAGCCCTAAATATTCTGGGACCAGAAAATCTCAATAACCACCTTCTTTCATAGGAACCTACCTGGTCATTCTTAGTTTGTCTTTGAAAGACCATGTTCCATGTGCCCCTCATTACCAATGGACTACTGCAAGCTCATAAAAGCCTTCCTTCTCTCATTCTGGCACTGTTTCCCTGAGGACTTTAATTTGATTTTAACATTTTTGAGTTTCAAGTGCTTTGCTTTTGTAGAGAAGACCCTGAGATACTTTGGTCTGATTTGTTTTTTGTTTTTTGTTTTTGTATTTGTTGTGTTACCCCAAAAGGTGGGCAACCTTGAGGTCTTCCAGCAGTGCCAGTATCTCCTTAGGAAGATGGGGAATTATAGCTCAAAAGAGACCTGCGAGAGGGGGATAAACACAAGACCTTTTCACCTGAGTATACCAGTACTAACTATTTGACACCAGTTGAAAGTAAAAAAAAATCTTCATTGCGGGAATTCACACCCGTACATGCAAACAATCAAACAGTCTCATGAACTGCACAAAGCTAATGAAGGTAAAGGAGAGGATTTTTGGAGTGTGAGAATCTTGGTATGAAGTGGGGTGATAATTATCATTCCAGAAGTGAGGGATTGAAGCAAAATGGCTCAAACATGAGAGTCTGAGGGTAGCCCAGGGCACAAGAATCAGGGAGCAAACAGACAGAGTGACATGCCTACTTGTGTCCGGGGTGCTATGAATCATCAGACTTGGAGACAGGGTTTAAATACCCTTTTTCTGCCCTGAAGGGGAAAGCGTTAATTTATCTCTGGCAGAGTAACCAAAAGGTGACGGGAGATGATTTACAGCACCAGCACAAAATCCTCCCTGGAACCGCTGCTCTCTGGACAAATAGTGTCTCAGAGGCAAGAATAAACATAGCAGAGCTTCCAAACAGCAAAAAGCGTGTGTAGCAGAGTACAACTACGGCATCAGCTCTGACCCCTCTGCCCACTGGTTAATTAACTCACGGATACAGAGTTTGTCATCCAGAATTCCTGGAGGCTTTAATCTTCACAGTTGCAGTATATACATCTATACACAGGATACGCAGATCCACAGGCAGAGATTCGGAGTCAGAGAGAGAGCAAGCATCCACGCTCCTCTTTTATACACACCTGTTTCCATGTCATCACTCAGGGCCATTTGCATGATGCAACCTCTTGCCATGATTTCACTATCATGACTCAGTCCTTTACTCCATGTCCCCTAGGGAATGAGTCATATTCTACCCAGTCATTCCCCAGGTGTCCCATGACATGCTCATCAAATGTATTTTCAACTGGGGCAAATGTCACTGCATTTTTAATCCAACAAAAGGGTTCCAGAATGGACTAATGGTCTTAACTTCAGGTGACAAAGGACTGATGGGAGTCGTGATAGCCTCTTCATGTCTGGGCAGGTGAGGGGATAAGGGAGAGCTTCGGTGGGAAGAGGGTGCAGGTTGATGACCACCAATTGCTCTGTTGAGGCCATTTCATTCACCATTGTACCTCAAGGTTAAGTCACTGAGGAAACTATCACAAGCATAGTTGGGGCTTTCTGACTAATCCCTTTAAACTTACAACCTGGCCATGCTGAGGTTGTCTGTCGTAGCATGTGGCTTCCAGTGAGAGTCCTTTTTCCACATGATGTTCAGCCATAGGTGCAAGATTTATATTTATTTCATGCCAATTAAACAATATTTATAGCCAATCATACTGTATCATGCATTGGTGGTGTATGGCATGTTAACAATTGCTTTACTGTTTAGTGAGTTTTGCTTTTTATATTTTGTCATGCAATTCTACTATCTTTTAGATTGCTTAATATTTTTGGATTTTATGTAAGTCAACTAATTTATTTGTTTTATGTATTTGTTTTTTTGATAGGGAGAAAGGCACTATTGAAATATTTTCAATAAAATATTTCAGTAAATAAATGCATTAAAGTAAATATATATTTATTCATTTAAACATCTGTCCTTGGCAGCAAAAATATACACAGATCACAGAGAGCAGATTATCTATCATTGACTAACAGGAAGGGTCATTTTAATTGGAGGAAGAAAAACGTGAAGGTCCATTGACTGTATTGTTCTGTTTAAGACATCTTGTTAAATCTGAGGCAAGCTATTTGTTTTTGTCAGTTTGCTTGGGTCAAAACTGATAGAAGACAACATGTGATCTTCTCATTATGTGTTGGTTCTGCAACTTAGAAATAACGGGTGATCCTTGGCAACCCAATTTCCACTATACTTGAAACTTTGTACCTACAGGAAGTCAATAATAAAGAATGCTGTATCAGTTATATATAATATGCTGTAAAATACTGGAATGGTAGCTGTGGAGATCTTAAAACAGTACAGGATGTGAGTGTCTATACAAGATATAGGCCAGAAACCTTATACTTCTAGTTGTATTTTTTAATCTGTTCTATGAATGTATTCACTTCTTGGTTGTATAAGTAGAGTTCCACAAGTGAGAGCATCTGACATAGGCCCAGATCCTGTTGTTAATGAGAGTAGACTCCGTGAATCGACTGGATTTACCTACCTGTCGACTCACAACTCAACAAGTGATTGAACAGGTTTACTTCAACTGGGATTAACCATCCAGATTCCAGCCATGCAGTTAAACTTTCTGGGACTGTACATAACTGTCGGTCAATGCCTTCACTTTAGTCACTAGGATTTCAGAAACAGCTATTGTACCACTGCAGTTTGGTACAATAAGCAGGCACATTGTCAGATACACAACTGGTTGCATAATGATCCATCAGAAGGATGGTACAAAAGAACCAACTTGTACCCATGCGACTGAAGATTCACACTAAGCAGGTGTGAGGGACTATCATGGAAGGTAAAGGTGGAACAAAGCTCTTCTGAGAACAGTTTCAGCCTCTGTAAATTGATACACAGAATCACAGAGTTGGAAGAGACCCCAGGGGCCATCCAGTCCAACTCCCTGCTATGCAGGGACACACATTCAGAGCACTCCCAGCAGGTGGCCATCCAACCTCTGGTTAAAAACCTCCAAAGAAGGAGACTCCACCACAATCCAAGGCAGCCTATTCCACTGTCGGACAGCTCTGCCCATCAGGAAGTTCTTCTTGAGGTTCACGTGGAATCTTCTTTCCTGCAGCTTGAATCCATTGCTCCTTGTCCTAAGTCTCTGGAGCAGCAGAAAACAAGCCCACTCCCTCCTCAACATGACATCCCTTCAAACATTTAAACTTGGCTATCATGTGCCCTCTTAACCTTCTCTTCTGCAGACTAAACATACCCAGCTCCCTAAGCTGTTCCTCATAGGGCATGGCTTCCAGACCCTTCACCATTTTGGTCACCCTCCTCTGGACACGTTCCAACTTGTCTATATCCTTCTTGAATTGATGTGCCCGGAATTGGACACAGTATTCCAAATAAGATCTGACCAATGCAGAATAGAATGGTACCATTACCTCCCTTGATCTAGATGCCATAGTCCTATTGATGCAACCAAGAATTGCATTGGCTTTCTTGGCTGCTGCATCACACTGCTGACTCGTGTTCAGCTTGTGGTCTACCAAGACTCCTAGATCCCTTTCACACATACTGCTATCCAGCCATGCATCACCCATCCTATATTTATGCATTCCATTTTTTCTGCCTAAGTGTAGAATCTTACATTTCTCTCTGTTGAAATTCATTTTTGTTAGCTTTGGCCTAGCTCTCCAATTTGTCAAGGTCATTTTGAATTTTGATCCTGTCCTCTGGCATATTAGCAACCCCTCCCAATTTGGTGTAATCTGCAAATTTGATCAGCATGCCTTCTACTCCTTCATCCAAGTCGTTGATGAAGATGTTGAATAGCACTGGGCCCAGGACAGAACCCTGAGGCATCTCCAGGATGAAAAGCAGCCATTGGTGAGCACCGTTTGGGTTTGGTCGGTCAATCAGTTAAAAATCCACCTAACAGCAGCACTGTCCAGCCCACATTTCACTAGCTTCTTTGCAAGAATGTCATGGGGAATACATAGCTGGTATCAAGTTGATACATAGCTGGTATTCAACATCAGCAAAGCCGCACTATATTAATAAACCTGTACTGGAATAGATGTGGAGAAAGAAGCATTCTTATTTACCTGTTTTAATAACTTTTGGAAAAGCAGGATAGACTTAAACCTTGGAAATAACATGAAAAACCATACATTCCTTTTATTAGCTCTTTGAACAGTATTTACAAAAAAGCACAAATATTCTTTATAGAGGCTAGGTTGGAGTCTTGTTAGCAGTGGCCACTAGAAAGAGAAAAAAGAAGAAAAGAAAATTCCCTCTGGGATACACATGTGAAAGTCAGCTTAGAAAAAAGTAGAGTATTGCTCCTGCAGAAAAGCTGACTCATCAAATTAGATTATCTGGAAGTATAATGAGCTGGCATGGCTTTCTCATGGTGTGGTCCCTACTCATTTTTTGTATCCATAAAATGTGTTATCTCCTTGACCATCAGTTACAAAGTTCACTCTTGTAAAGGCAAACTGACATGGATAAAGAATAAACTTATTTTCTGTCAGTACTCTGACAGTAAATGTACAGTAATGGTACAGCAGTTTATCTCCTGTAATGCACGTCCAACCTGCAGTGACATTTTTTTGATGATTTTAATAAAAGAATTAATAAAGAAGTCATATGACACTTCATACTGATAACAAGGTGGTCAACTTGTAGTCATCAAAATGTTGGACAACATCTCCTATCAGTCTGAGTCAATACCAGGGAAGATGAGAGCTGTAGTTCAACACTGTCTTTGGGAAACAAAAGTCTTCCAATGCCTTCTGGTCCCACCAGATGTCCTTATTTAATAAGGATTCATTACCCCTGAGCTCATTTTAAAAACACTCCATTCTGTTCATTTTCAATATGAAAGATTCCACCCTTCCCTCATTTTCACAACATTTTATTTTTCCATTGCCAAAATCTAAAATGTGTGAGCAACCATTTGCCCTTGCTCATATTAAGTCCTCAGTAGTGAGAGGTGGGGAAACTCAGAAGAACTAGATGTCCCTGACTGGGGGAGGCCTTGTAGCTCAGCCCTTGGGCCTTTTCCATATAGGCTGTGTTTTCAGAAGTGAAGAAAGATGCTAAGAAGGAAATGGTTCCTTGTCCTTTGCAGGCTTCTCAGAGTTAATAAGCAAGCATGTCTACCGGCCCAGAGCCCATTTTAACACGTGGTTTCAATAAACAGCCCAGGGAGGGACAATAGCTTCTTGTGAGAGGAGCATATGGTTCACTTCAGCAAGAAGGAAATGGCAGGTGGGAAGGGTGGGAAGCGAGATGCTGAGGTTTGCAGTAGGAGGGGCAGAGAAGTTGCAGAGGAGGGAAAAGCCTTTTTCTTCTAGCCCACAAATTTAATGGCACTGTAGGAAAAGAAAATGTATGTTTTTAATTGCTATCCAATTTCAAAAAAGGAGAGCTCTATTGTCTTGCTAAAGGAAAAAGACCCCACTATTTTTAATCAGTGGAAACAAGCACATGAGAGCAAAGAATCCCAAGTGATAAATGCAGCTCATAAGCATAGAGCTGGAACAATGAACCAACTTCAGCCTTTTGAGAGAACTTGTAATAGCCAGTTTATAGTATGTTTCTGAAGCAATAAAATAACGGAAAACATGCAAAAGGGAGCATCTATGTACTAACAAAGTATGAATATCAGTGTGTGTGTGTGCGTGTGCACGCGCGCACGTATGTATTTGGATTAAGTCTCTTTTGAACATCACACTGGTTATAGAGGGCTTGTCCTTTCCCCTGCATGCATATTCACATCCACTTCCTTGCCTAAGTAAGAAACTTCAAGGGTCTTTCCACCCTACACTGTTATAGTGCTATCATTCCACTTTTAACATCCTGTGGAATTCTGGGGTTTGTAGTTTACTGAGAGTCAAGAGCTCCCTGGCTGACCATTCTAAATGCCCCTCCCTAAACTGCAAACCCCAGGATTCCATAGGATGTTGAAAGTGGAATAATAGCACTGTAACAGAGTAGTGTGGAAAGTAGTTCTAGTTAGATATGTAGGTAGAAGAGACAGGAAGCCACACTACCTCTTGCTTTTGGAACAAAGCAAAGACATCTTCTCCTTGGAGGATCAACAGAAACCAAGTGGACAAGGTGGCATCAGCAACCCTGGGGTTATCAGTCTACTTCAGAAGGAAGGTCTGCATAGGATTGGCAGACAAAGGACAGTTTAGTAACTTGAGGAGGTCTAACTCTCTTATGTACTCCTATCAACACACGTAAACATAACAGAACTTGGGTATAAGCTGTGTTGCATCTGTCTCACCTTAAAGGTATAGCATGTTGCTAAAATGGCACTAAAATAGAAACCATGCAAGAGGATGCAAGCATCTACTATGCTACAAAAAGCTGAAACCTTTGCAGTTAAATTCTAAGGGAATCATGTTTTGAATAAAATCCCCCCATTCTATTGTACCTCTGAGATCACAGCTTGATATAGATCCTTAATCTATTGGTGGATCTTGCTCACTTCACGGGGGGGGGAATCTTATTTGATTTACTAGGCTGCGGCACTCACACATTCTGAGAAGCTGTGCCACCAACCAGAAACCGGGGAGACAACTGGGAAATCTAAACTTTTACTTCACATTTCCTAGACAAACAGGCACTGGTTTGAAAGAGACCATTAGAATCTTTCAAAATATTTCACACTAAACAGCACAATTGTCACCAAATCATCATAAAAGAGTATTACTAGGTGGGTGTCTATCTCTCCTGCAAAATTGATTTCATTCTCTGAACTGTCATTAAAATCCCATTAGTCTCTTGTAGTACATTTTCCTACAAACACCTTTCTGTGTATATCCCCCACCTTTTCAAAGATGATACCTGGGACATGAATATCCAAGCAACATCAGAGGGTGGTCAAGTGGCAAAAGTTATTAGTGAGAAAGATAACACAGGCTAGGAGAGGCAGCAGCAGTTTGCTTTTGCTGGAGTCTAGTAGAAAGGGCAAGATTCTGCCTCCTGTCCTCTCAAAGTAGTGAGTACTTTGAACTCAGTTCACACCAATGGAAGAAAGCTGAGGACAAAGGAGAAAAGTAGGAGGTAGTGAGAGAAAACCTTTTAAAGGCAGCTGAAAAAGTTGAATGATGAAAGATTAATTGGGACTGTCCCTGCCAAACTGGGACATTTGAAAGATATGTCTGTGCATGGGCCCTCCAACTCACTATTGTAAATCTCTGGATAAATTGACTTATTGACTCCCCCAAAATCACACATATTGACCACTAAGTAGTCAAGAGTTGGAGGCGGTGTTCATTCCTCAGAAAGCATTATTCCCACGTTTTTCAAACTTTATATTTCAAACCAACAGGGCTGGAAGACTGCATTTTATAATTTTATGAAATAAAAACTGAGATTACCAGAAAGCCTTTTGCTGTCTCAAATCCTAGGTGCCTTGCAAGGTCAAAACGTTTCTCACATGAGTGTTGACTTACCAAGTTCCCATATGAAGTTCTGATCATAACTCTGATCTTCTGCAGACCTAAAACAGAAATGTCTTCCATCATATAAAGTGCATTACTTCAGTGTCAAGGTTGAAGAATTGTAGGAAATACTTCAAGCAGTTGTGTGGAAGATCACAATCAATACTGGAATGCCTTCAAATAAGACAGTATGTTTCCTGGCCAGTTATCAGAACAGGGGATATATCACCCCAATTAAATTTTTTAAATGTTCATTCATTATCACAGGTACAAAACACCTATCCTTGGATCAGTATGACTGGAATATGAAGGTTGTTTTAGATCATGAGACTTTAGGTAATCATATCTGAGGGGAAAGATGACCTTTCCCCCAGCATAGCTGAATGCATTCCATGTATCACATGTGCCTTTCATGTGGTGTTCAGGATGTAATTCAAGGCTTCAAGTGGGGTCTTTCCAGACAATTGTGATCATAAATCCCAGAGGATTGCCTTGCATTGCTCCTAAGAATCTCAGTAATGTCAACATTCTTCTCCCTTCTTGTTCACTTTTTATTGTCTCACCACATTGTCTAGACATTGTTTCCTTCAGATGGTCCAGCTTCTACCTTCCCATAACAGAAATACAATAAACAGATAAGGCAAAGGCAATCATGCAACACTAAATACAGTAATAGGGGCTGTCTGAATGTGCTTAAGAAAGCAGATGTGTTCCACTGTAATTTATGGACATCATCAAAGTCCAGAAGGCCAACAGCCCAAACTGCTAATTCAGACCCAGGAGGGAAACAGCTGGTCTTCTTACTAAGACATGCTTCGTAGTCATTCAGGACTAATGGCTTGGTAATTATCTAGAATTTACATAAAGCCACCAGATTGTACTAGGGAAGGAGAATACATGGCTCTCCAAGTGCTGCTGGATTACACCTCACATCATCCTTTGCCATTACCTATGCTGAACTAGTATCACACTAGTGACCATCCACTAACACCTCAGCCTCTGTAACCTTCCACACCACCCACAACCCTCTTCTGGAAGATTTACCTGACCTCTGGAACAGGTTTTCAGGATGTGGAGGGCTGCAGGGTGGTGCAGGAATCAGCCTTCCTCTCCTGGTTCTGACAATAGAAATTCAGAAGACAAATGGATAATAAAAATAATTCTTTTTATCTATTGTATTTAAAAAGAAAAATAACAACCATTGGTATTTATATAAAGACAATATACAAAAGGGAAATGTTAAAATGAACATGAGCAATATAGGCAAGTAAAAATAGAAAAATACAAAATATATCAAATGACAAAATACCACAATAAGGCAGGATCAAACAGGATACTACACAAAGACCTACAGCAGAGCAGATAAGCTCACTAAAGAAAACACTTCTCTTATAGAGGCTTCACAGCTGCGTCAAATAACATTTACAGCTGAAGGTCCTCTCTATCTCACTAATACACAATTAGCCATCTAATGACTGAAGTTGTAACTCTTGTCTATACTCCAACAGTTCTGTCAGTGGAAGAACCCTGTTGGATCCAGGCCAATGTCAGTGATGGAAGCTGTACTTAAAACTAGAGGAGCCAGATGTATGAATCAAGCTCTTCTTAGAATATCAGTGGGAAATTTGCTGTTGTTACATGTAGTCATGTCAACTTTGACTTATGGCAACCCTACAAATGAGACACCTCCATTAGTCCTGGACATCAGTTGCACTGTTCAGGTCTAGCAAATTCAAGACTGTAGCTGAATGGATCCATCTGTAGTGCAGTCTTCCTCATGTCCTCCTACCTTCAACTTTACCGAGCAATATATTTTCCAGTGTGTCATGTCTTCTTATAATATGTCCAAAATATGATAGCTTCAGCTTAGTCTGTCACTGGCTTCTTATGAGAGTTCAGTGAAAACCTAGTGATGGAAAATTCTCATTGAACAAACATGGGCCTAATGTCTCCGTTACAGGAGATCCATTGAATCACTAACATCCTCCATTCTGTTACTAGGAAACTCCCGTATTATTGATGAGGAAGAAAGCACAAGCTAGGAGAGGCTGCAGCAGTCTGCTTTTGCCTGAGCCTACGGAGAAGGGCAATTTTCCTTGTCCTTCTCTTTTCTTCTGCTGCTGTGTTGAATTTAAACTACTTTTGCACTTTGAACTCTGTTTGCAGCAATTGAAGCAAGCCTAGGACAATGTGGGGAAATGGGAGAAGGAGAGAGAAATACTGAGACATTTTAAAAGCAGAAGAAAAAGTGGGGTGACAGAGGAGGAATTGGGATTATCCCCACCAAATTGGGACAGTAGGAGGAGAGAGAAACTGACCAGGTAATCTTGCACTCTCCACCTGACCCAGCTCACATCATAAGGGTGAAGTGGAAAAAAGGAGAAGCACATGCCCCACTTTGAACTCATTGGAGGAATGGTGAAATACAAATATAGTGAATAGAGAAGATATTGGTGACCTTTCTGGCTGATAAGCAGTGAAAGTTAAAATCCAACCCATCTGGAGTTCACTGGGGAAGGCTGACAAAAAGGTTTTTTAAAGCTGCAAATTCAGTACTATTTCTCCACTTTGTGGGAATCCTTGTGCCTCTAGGGAGACTCAAGGCACAAATGAAGAGGATTTTCTAGTAGCAGATGGAACCAGCAGCAAAATCCTAGTAACCATCCATAAATCTCTTTCCTGCTCCCTTCATCTCCAGACTTTCTACAGAAAAAACTCCAAGAGGAATGCTGGAATCTCTCACCCTCTTTCTTCCACCATAGCTGTTTCCTTATATTCCAAATTCTCTAATAGAGAGACTTAGTTCTCTTTTTCTCTCTCTCCTCCCAAACCCTCTGCCAATGGGTTGCTTAATCCTTTCTGGCAAATGTATATCAGGTAGAAGGGAAGCAAGGGGCCAAAAGCAGCCACTCAGGAAGTAGATGACCATTCCTGCCCACTCACAGCCTTTAATGCAGAAACACCAGTAATGTCAAAACAAACTCAGTGGCTTTTAGTTGGGTAGTACTCAAGAATCATTCTCTATATGCTTAACATAATTAAATCAAATTTTTAACAGAGGGGAAATGAGTGAACCCACAGAGGTGGTTCACTCAAAGAAAGAATTCAAGCAGGACATCATTATCAAAACCAGGAAATGATCTTTTTCTTTTTCCATTTGAAGCATCATAGCAATGAGAATGTATGCTGGGCTGTCAGGCTTAAGAAGCTGGCAATAGTGATATTGTAGGTCAATAGTGGTGGATAGAACCTTAGAGCTGGAAGTGACCAGAACAGCCACCTACTCCAACTCCCTGCCATTGAGGAAAACATAACTAAGGTGCTCCTCAGAGATGCCTGTACAACCTCTCTTTAAAGATCTTCAAGGATGGTGAGTCCATCACCCTCTGAAGCACACTTATTCCACCACCTGAACAGCTTTTAATTCTTCCTAATGTTTAGATTGAATCTCTTTTTTTGTATTAGAATCCATAGGTTTGTGTTCTAGTATCCGGAGCAGGAGAAAATAAGCTCATTGCCTCTTCTACACTATTGCTTCTGATGTTGAAATGCTGGCTAGAGGTTCTGGGTTAGACCTCTAATCTAACATGACTGAGAGACATCTAGTATGAGGAAAGCTGCTCTATTCCATCTTGGTTTGCCTTCTGAAACTCTCCTTCAACCCATGCCTGTTTCTCCACCCTGTCCACTTCTCTGGGATGAGAGGAAGGGCCATGAGTATAAGTTCCAGCAGTTTTGTACAGCTTTAAGTGCCAGAAAAAATGTTTTAAGGGAAGGAAAGGTAGGGAAAATGCAACAGCTGCCACAGTTTCTGCAGTTTCTTGGCCTGGAAACTGCTTGATTTTTTTAAAAAAAATCCTGCTTCCAAAAAATTGATTTTTTGTTCTTATCCCCCTTTCAGCCCCTTCCCCCATGATATCGGAAACATTTCCAGTGAGAAAAAAATGGATCACTTGTACAGCAATGAGATAAGGGTGGCAGGTGATAATCATGGCAGCAAAGATGGTAGTGGTGACAGCCTTGGGTCTTGGTCCCTGTTTATTTTTTTACATATATAGTATTTCTGAAGTTAAAAACATTTTAACACATTAAACACATTAAAAAAACTCAATCTAAAAACAAACCTAGAATTGAGTTTCGAAATAGTTAAAACAACTTCAAACAGTGAATGCCATGTGGAACAGCAGTGTCTTGATTACCTGGTGGAAGCTTAAAAGAAATGGGGCCAGCCTAACTTCCCTGGGTAGGAAGGTCCACAGCCCAGGCACTGCTACAGAGAAAGCCCTGTTACATGTATCCACCAACCTAACTTCATGAGGTGTTGGAACATGCAACAGGGCCTCCACTGAAGAGCTCAAATTTCTGCCAGGTTCATATGGGGGAGGTGGAATTTCAGCTGTCCTGGCCCCATGTCATTCAGGGTTTTGTAGGTCAACAGCAACACCCTGAATTGAGGTCAGAAACAAATTGGAAGACAGTGCAGCTCTTGCAAGATCGATGTTATATGGTCTGTAAAACGCACACCCAACACCAATCTAGCTGCTACATTTTGCACTAGCTGTAGCTTTCAAACACTTTTCAAGAGCAGTCCCACGTAAATCATATTAGAGTAGTCTAGTAAGGAGGACCTTGGGTGCATCACATACCAACAGCCCCAGACAACCCCATGATAGGTTCATTTTAGGGTCTCCATAAGTTGGAAATGACTTGAAGGCACACAACAACAACAACAACAACAGGGAGTTAACTAAAGCATGAACTGATATGGCCAGATCTTTCTTCCCCAAGAAAGGGCATTAACTGGGGTACCAGCTGAAACTAGGCAAAGGCACTCCTGGCCATTGCAGCAACCTGGTTTTCCAGAAGCTGTTCCAGGTTGGTTTTTCCTACTGCCCAGCAGCACTTCCACCTTGTCTGGATGCAGCCCCAGTCTGTTCGTCCACACTCAATCCTTTACTATATCCAGACAACAATTAAGTACTACCACAGCCTCCTTGGCATCAATTGTGAAGGAGAAACAAAGCTGGGTATCATCAGCATACGGATGACACCCAACTCCAAAGCTCTGGATGACCTCTCCCAGCAGCTTAATTTAAATGTTAAAAAGTATAGGGGACAGTATTTACCCCACAGAACCCCAAAAGCTACAGAAAATCCCTGATCTTAAACATGGCCATGTCTGATCATTACCAGCTCCCTATAGGCAAGAGAACAGCGTGTAGTGTATAAATGAATGTCCCCAACTCATTGTAAGGTAGCTTTGTCCTCAGAAGAAGCAGAAGCTGCAATATGAGAAATGACAGACAAACTATCAGGAGCTTCTGGGGTTAGATCCAGGAATCTGCAGCTCTGCACGCAGTTGCTCTGTATATAGAACTACAGCTACAGCCTGGACCACCCTCCTGGCAGTGAAATGTTCCCAGGCTCTGGACTGGCCTTGGCTGGACAGGAAGGGGATATAAAAGACTTCCTGTCTGGGCTGAGACCTTGACTGACTCTGACTCTGGTGTATTTCTGTATTTTTTTCAGCTCTGTCTCAGTGCTTTTGATTTCCCAGGCTTCTGGTTTCCAGATTCCTGGCTTATGTCTAACCTCTTTTGCAACCCTGACATAAACTGGTCAGAAATGACAGGGATCCATTTAGTAGGGCACTTCTTAAGCTATCTGATATGGAGAACCAGCAGGTTTTCTTTTCTCCAATGTGCCACGAACCAGCAACATATTGTGCCCATTGACTGCAATCGTTTCTTTCTCTACTGGAAAACACACTACAGATCAGGAGCTAATAGCTATTGTACTGGCACTGGTACTATGGGTCAGACATACCCGGTGATAGCACTAGATATCTCTTGATATCAAACTTATTTGGCCTTCACTTGACCTTTTCTTGCCACCCTGCTCCACGTGTTTGCAAGGCCACCAGACAAGCACGTAAACAGGGGTGGCCAGTTAATGGTTGGACATTGCAATCCCCACTTAGGCAGGCAGATTAATGCCACTTCGTTGCTTCAGGGACCTCTCTTGCAGACACACCTTGCTTAAGCGCAACTTTACACAAAGACACTCGGTCTCGAGCCAGCACTCTCGCAATGCTAAGCTATTTGCATACTGGCTACTCTATTGTTAAATCTGCACTAAACCCATCATGTAAAGCTTGACCTTTCCCAATGCTTTGTCCCGCTCCAAACTTGCATTGTTCTCACTGAGTATGGCATGGCCTGTAGGCACAATTCACCCTATAAAAACTCCCCGATTCCAAGCACACCTTGGATCGCTCGCCCATCTGACCAATCACCCATCAGATTGCTCTGGACTTCCATGCCGCCTTGCTGTCGTTCGGTCTGGCGAGCTCCCCTCAGTGAACTGCGCTGAGCTTTCTTCCCCGCAATTCTCTGCTTTCTCCGGGACTATGAGATAAGGTGTCGTATCACCCATTTCCCCCAAAAACTCTCATTTCTAATTTCTAGTTAGCTGTGTGCTTGTGCTACCTTTTCTGTTGTTTGTCCTTTAATAAAGCTATAATTTTTACTGTTTTAAAACTTGTCTGACTGCTCTTCTGACCTCACCCCATAGACATTGGGTTACAAGATCCCTGCTAAGTTACCCTGCCTCTCGCTAGCTTAAGAGAGTGCTCGAGTTAATTTCCCCATCTTGTGTTTTTATTTGGTTATTTGGGTGCCTCTCCCGGGACCCCCAGAGAACAGGGTAACAGAGTGGTGGAGCCATGCGGGCAGCCCCGGTACCCCTAATCTGAGAAGGAATCCGGAACCTCCTCAGAGCAGGCAGTACCGACCTAGGGAACGGTCAGTTGAGTTGGTTTAGAACGCTTGTAGGCAGGAAAGTATGTGTGCGTGAGTTCTGTGCATGTGAAATAGCTCTATCGGGCGGGAATCTGTCCCCCTTCTCTTTGTCTTGTCCAGGGAATCACCTCCCCATCTTGGGTCTATCATGGGCCGGGATCCTAGCGATAGTGAATACATTAGGAACAGTCCACACACATCCCACACCTTAGCAGCAAGGCACATGAAAGCACTTACGGAAGGAGTAAGCCCCCCTTGTGCTCCTTCCCTTTTTGTCCCCCCTTGAGTTTTGGTTTTACTTGTGTTGGAGAAGATGCAGGTGGTGAGTCCTGGCTTCTCAGAGTTCTCGGGTGCGTCCCGACTTGGCTAGCTGACTAGGAGCGGGTGGTGAGTCCCGATCTAGCCTAGGGTTTAGAGGTTTTCCCGAGGTGTAGGAAGGGCCCCCTCACCCAGAAAACCAGTTAGGGGCGGTTTTGGCTTTGGCCCTTGTCCCTTTTTCTCCGCTGTTCGGCCAGATGGCGTTGTAAGTTCTGTTGTGTTCATTACCCCTCCTTCAGGCAGGCGGAGTACTCCTGAGGGTCCCCCTGGGTCTAGGTGAACTCCCTGTCCACCAACCGTTTCCTTGTCCTCTTGTTCCCTGTGCTGGCGAGGTGTAAAACTGGGCCTGGGTGTACCAGAGTGACTTTATTTGGGCAGGCTGGAGATTGGTTCCCGTCCCTCTTCCCTAGAGTAGTTATTGAGAGTTTGTTTCCCGAGTTCCCCCAAAGGGGCCTAGGTGGTCCTACCCATCACTCCAGTTCCTGGTCCCGCAGTTTGTGCAGTTGTAGTTGTGTTGTGGTTGTGAAGAAATGGCTAAGGAGAGCCCCATTGCAGTTAAGGACCTCATGTGTGAGGAAGAGGTCCGTGGAAAGTTAGAAAGGTGGGTTCTGAGTAAGGGGAAGTGCCCCTGGAAAGACTCTGTCTTCCAGATGACTGATCGCTTTGCCTCCTTCCGTGAAGCTTACGCCCTGGCGCGTAAGTCCAACCCATTCGGGCCATCGAAGGATGCCTTGGCCACCTGGGGACTTTGGCTTGCGGCCAGAGACACTAGCTGCACCCTAGTTGAGACCCGGGGTAGGCTGGCAGCAGTAGAGAAGGAGAACACCTGGCTTCAGGCCGAGATCGAGGCTTTGCGGGCAGATAAGGTAACGTTTGCGTCTGCCGCACAAGCCTCCGCCCAGAAACTTAGTGATCTGACTTTGGTAGCCCAGACTTGGGAGGAGAAAGCCCACAACTTAGAGGCTGAGCTGGATCATGCCTGAGCTGCAGCCAAGTTCATGGTTGGGCAGGTTAAGGAACAGCACGAGGCTGTTAGTCACGCGGCCTGCCATAAGAAAATTGCCGCATTGGAGAGCCAGCTCCAAACATGCAAGGCCCTGATATCGGCTGTATGCCCGGAGCTGCTCCCCTCATTCGCCCAGGATTTGTCCGGGGAGCCCTTGCCGGAGGAAGCTCTGGCCTCCCCTCCTGTTAATCCGGACTGGAGCAACCCTAAGGTCCCAGTCCACCCAGTTGAGACGCGGTCCATGACATGCCGGACTGTCCCCACCGGAGAAGGCAGTTCGGAGAGAGCAGAAACCCAGGAGACACAGGTCACCAAGACTAGGATCCCCTGGCGTGCCACCGAAGCCAAGGCTATTGCGGACCAATTGGGTCCCCTAACTTGGTCCACCGGGATCATGTGGTTGAACACAGTCATCCACTCGCATCCCACGGGTAATGGCCAGGACATGACCCAGTTGGCCCGTCTTTGCATGTTCCCATCTGAGCTTCCTACTCTTGAGTCGGCAGTGGCAGCTCGAGGTGTGGTTAGGCTCAAGGCACACGACTGGATGAGAGAGGTGGTGAAGATCCTTTGGCCCAGCCAGAGTGCAAGTGTGCTCTACGTCATGGAGCAACAGGGTCCTCGTGAGAACCCTGAGGCTTATGTGGCGCGGAAGCAGCTGCTGGCCATTCTGTCCGAGAAAGTTCCCCTGACTGCCCACGGGTACCATTTCGACACCGTGGAGTTCAAGACTCTATTGTATGGAGGCTTGAACCATGAGACTAAGATGGCCCTTGGTCTGGTGGATCCGGCCATGACATCGTGGGAGGAATTTGGGAACAACCTCCGTAGGGTCACTGACCTGTTGTGAGAGGCTGGCTCCCTAAGACCCCCCCATCAAGGCCCAGAGACGAGACGCAGGGAACTGGGAACCCATAGCGGAGGTCACGTACTCAAATTATGGACCCCATTCCTGGCACAGAAAGTCCGTGCCGAATTCCGTTCCAAGAGGGAATTGGAACTCGCACCCAGCTCCCAGACAGGACAGGCAGTGGCAGGAGAGAGACCCCCACAGCCAGGCAGGCAAGGCAGGGAGTCCCCCACAGCAGCCCACTGCCCCCAAACAGCCCTCTGAGTCCGGTCCTCCCAGGGAGATGTCTGACAGGTACAACCCCACAGCCCAGGCGTACTCCTCGGATAGAGCCAGAATCTGGGGCATGCTTCTTAAAGTCGGGCTAGACCCGAACCAGTTTGATAAGCGACCCACATCAGAGCTGCTAGAAGCTCTGGAGAAACAGCTCTTGGCGGGTGGTACACAGCCGGTCCAGGCCGTGACGAACGACCCACCCCCGGCTGGATACTACCCGACCTTAGACTTGCAGGAATAGGGATGCCCTCATCCAAGAAGTTTTCCCGCAATGTTGTGGCCAAGTTGCAGCCAAACAGGAGGGGAAAACTCCAGGTGAAGGCAGGCACCAAGACCGAGGTGGGAAAATCTCCTGCCACCCTGTTAGTAGACCCTGGTGAGGCGCCGAGTGTGCTACACCCCAAACCAGCTAGGCACAGTGAATCCAAACCTGAGTGTGTCCAGCCTTCTGGATACAGCGGGGGGGGTCACCTTGCCCTAGCTTGGAAGAGCATTCCGCGGCCCATGGAAATGTTCCATTGTCGGTTTATGACTTGAGAGAACTGTGGTGAGAGCAATGGCCCTCTGGGCATCGTCCTCCTGCAGAGAAGCGAGTCCATTGCTGGCGATGTGAACATGCTTCCATGGCCGCTAGGTCAGGGACCTAAGGCCATTCTGACTGTGTACTGCAGTGCCGCCATTGAGGCTTTCACTCCAGTCCCGTCAGCACCCGAACAGACAGTGTGCCCATATGTGGAGGTGATTGTGGCTACCGCCTATCACTCTGTTCGTACATTTTGTTGCTTTGTCTTCAAGGGCCCCCACAGCGCCCTGATTGTGACATCGGTAATCGTTAGGTGGGGCAGGATAGTCCGTGGCCTCCTGATGGTCACCGCCCTACCCAGCAAGGCTGTTGTACCGAAGGTCCACGGGCTTAAGCCAGACCTTCGCACAGATTTGAGTAGAAGGATCCCAAGCCAGGAACAAGTGTTGCCGCTTCTGCAGGCAGTCCTGGAGACCCAGACTGAGGATTGGAAGGGGAAACCCCCAGACGGGGAGGCCCTTTTGGTAACACAGCCAGACAACGACTGGGCTTTGCTTCCCTTCATGGGATGGCAGCCCACTTGAAGAGATGGCGGCTCTGGCCCTTCTTGTTCCCCCATCCCTTGTAAATAGTTCCCTTATAGCTGAGACGTAGATGGAGACCCCATCTCTGTGTTCCCTACAGGGAAACGGAATGGGCCCGTTACTGTGGATTGTCGCGCTGTTTTTCTTGACCAGATGCATCCTTGGAATTGGAGTCCGCCCAGCGTTTAGTCACATCTACACTGATTGGCAGTACAATGTGCAGACAGTGTGCCACTGGAGTCCCTACCCCGAGGCAGAGGCTCTGATGCGTGGAACCAACCTGTACCCCTGGTTCCAGAAGTGGTACCCGTTCCAGTTGTTTACGCACCCTAGAATACAGTCCAACACTAGGCTCAGCGCAGGCTTAACCATGGCTGTCGCTGACAAAAATGTGTCATTGTATGCGGACGTGGCAACCAACGCTGCCCCCACAACCATAAGGGTAATCCAGAGCAATCTTCGAAGGGAAGCGTTAATCACAGTCACATTTGACATGGATGGGTGCCGCCCGAAATGGGTATGGAAAACATTTTTATTTAAGTAACATAACATCACCTGGACCCTGACAGGTTGCTCATTCACCTGCAGGAAGAAATGGTGTCCTGACTCTCCTCTTCAACCTCCTACTTCTTCAGGTAGGCGACTGGCTATGTATGTGGGTAGCTCTGTGGTCTGCAAGGACATAGAAATGGTAGCATACTCCGATGTCCAACTCATAATCACGACGATGGTGCTTAATTTCACTGTCGTCAACATCTCTAAAGTGCTCCCGACCTGCGAGCCCTATCTAAAACTAGCTTGGACCCAGTGGGAACACTGGGAGAAACTATGGTTGTCCTTCTCCCACCCACACACTCGCCCTAAGCGAGGTATCTTAGGGACTGTACTAGGAAGTATTGGAACTGGCGGCGCCATCCTCAATACCATTAACGAAGAGATTTTGGCCAACAAGCTAGGGGTAATTGACACAAAGACAAAAAATATAGGTATATCCCCACCAGCAAGCAACTCTTTCGGTCATGGCGAGTAAAATCTCACAACTCGAACTCAGTTCCTGGCAGGCTCCGTGCCATTAATTTACATTGAATGTCTGTATCGGTTATAACCCATGTCAGTCTCTCTTTTATAGAGCTATAGGTCGATGAGACCATCCCCGGACTCGTCCACCACCCCCAGGCACCATGGGTGTGTGCGTGTGCCGAGATTCCACTGCTTCCGTCGAGGGGATTCCACTGTCGAGGGGATTCCACTGTTTCTGTTGTTTCCCCAATGGATCTTTCCATACTGCTTGCTGTTTTCACCTGGACTACCAAGTTTCCTGCCACTTGGACCATTCTGCTTGCCACTTTTGCAAGCCCCATTCTGCAAAGAGCTAGCACGCCCTGGCTAGCTTGCCTACGGACTTGGACAGTTTGCTACTATTTCAGCCCAACTTGGACTTATTTCGTCGTTTGCTCCAGCCACCAGACTTTTCCTGTACCTGGGGTGTGTGTGTGCAGAGACTTTTGCTTGCACCTCGCCTCCCCCGGACTAAGAACTCTTGTTCCAGTATCCATGCGGAACTGTTTGCTTTTGGATTACCTTCATTGCCAGACCTGCATGGATTCACAGTATTCCATTGCTTATTTCCATTTTGCATTGCTGTTTTACCTTTCTCCATTGGCGGGAGGGCTTTTCCGTTCATCGCTCACCATCTACCGCTATTGCTATTGCTGTTTGCCATTAGCCATTGTTAATTCTGTGTTTGTCTGTATGAATGTGGTTAGGTTTAGGAGATAGTCATGTCGCAAAAGCCTTTTTTGCCCCAGAGTGATATGACCCCGGAATCTGTAGACCTCCATTCGGCTCTAAATTTGACTTTAAATGTTTAATTGGAAAATGTTCAATATTGTCCCAATACCGCCCATTTTCAGGAGGGGATTGTTACTATGGTTCAGACATACCCGGTGATAGCACTAGATATCTCTTGATATCAAACTTATTTGGCCTTCACTTGACCTTTTTCTGCCACCCTGCTCCACGTGTTTGCGAGGCCACCGGACAAGCACGTAAACAGGCGTGGCCGGTTAATGGTTGGACATTGCAATCCCCACTTAGGCAGGCGGATTAACTCCACTCCGTTGCTTCAGGAACCTCTCTTGCAGACACACCTTGCTTAAGCGCGACTTTACACAAAGACACTCGGCCTCGAGCCAGCACTCTCGCAATGCTAAGCCATTTGCATACTGGCTACTCTATTGTTAAATCTGTGCTAAGCCCATCATGTAAAGCTTGACCTTTCCCAATGCTTTGTCCTACTCCAAACTCGCATTGTTCTAACTGAGTATGGCATGGTCTGTAGGCACAATCCACCCTATAAAAACTCCTCGATTCCGAGCACACCTTGGATTGCTCGCCCATCGGACCAATCACCCATCAGATTGCTCTGGACTTCCATGCCTCCTTGCTGTCGTTCGGTCTGACGAGCTCCTCTCAGTGAACTGCGCTGAGCTTTCTTCCCCGCAACTCTCTGCTTTCTCCAGGACTACGAGATAAGGTGTCGTATCACCCATTTCCCCCGAAAACTCTCATTTCTAATTTCTAGTTAGCTGTGTGCTTGTGCTGTCTTTTCTGTTGTTTGTCTTTGTCTTTTCTGTTGTTTGTAAAGCTTTCATTTTTACTGTTTTAAAACTTGTCTGACTGCTCTTCTGACCTGACCCCGTAGGGTTACAAGATCCCTGCTAAGTTACCCTGCCTCTTGCTAGCTTAGAGAGTGCTCGAGTTAATTTCCCCATCTTGTGTTTTTATTTGGTTATTTGGGCGCCCCTCCCAGGACTCCCAGAGAACAGGGTAACAGGGCTATCATTTGGGTAGCACTGATCTAGCAGCTTAGTGTGCAGGTAACAGGGCATTTTAAAGAAATAGCTGTGTATCCAAATGGTGACCCACTCCTGGTTTTGGACACCCATTGGAGATGAAGAGACATATAATTTAATCAGTGAACCATGCAATTCCCACTCTTGTTTCAATGCTTTCTGTAAGTTACTGCAAACCAAAATGAATAAATAAATGCATAACCCCAAAGACATATATTCTGCTATCTCAGATCAGATATGTGTTTTTAATCAGTTTTTTTCCAAGCTTTGGGAAGAGATTTACAGATTTTTCTTCTTTTTAATTCAAGTGTTAGATGTAGCCCTAATAATCATCAGATCTGAAGTGAACATGAGTAGAAATTTGAAGTCACAGAAATAATAAGATTCAAATAGACAGTATTTAGCACTTTTCCATCACACTGTGTCTTCAGTATGAAACTTAAAGGCATGGGTAAATTCTTCCCAGAGTTTGGAAAAATTACTGTTTGGACTGTTACTCCCTGAATCCCCCAACCAATAGGAATTCTGGAATTTAAACTTTTTAAAACTCTAATCCTTCCATTGAACTTAATGAGAGTTAACAATACAATCCTATGTGTATTTACTTCTGAGTGAGTCCCACTGTGTTCAATGGGGCTTATAACAATTTTCTGTTTGAACTTGGAGCATGAAAGTGCTTCCCTTTAGCTGGATCATGCCCTCTTTATTTTTATTTTACTCTGGAAGAGCACAGAAGGGAAGGTATGTGGAAGCAAAAGAATTTGGGGAAAGTCACTCAACGATCCAAGTAAAACAGCTCCTGTGTGTGCCAGAAACCCAACCGGGACCATATGGTTTCAGATGCTAAGCTCTTTGTGCTTCAGAGCTTACTATCCACTGATGGGCACAACCCTTCACAAGGGTGTGGTTTGCAGAGAGTTCTGGGAAGCTCAGCTGGAAGATGCTGTTTGGAACACAGCATAGATTCTGTATTGTTGTTGGCAAAGCACAGCGGTTTCATATTTTGGCACTGCTTAAAGGGGCCCAGTAGGCAAGAGCATGGAAAGCTGGCAGGTTGAGAGGCAAGATTCAGTCGGCTTGGAAAAAGAACAAGAATAATGGAACTGAACTGACTGAACAATGTTTGGGAATATGTTTTTTTTTAATCCCCGCACTTGATTAGATCCAAAACTATATTTGACCACAGCATGCCAGATCATTAGCCCCAAAGTATAAGCTTCCCAACAGGTTTTTTGAGTTTTGTGGAGTTTATGTCTTAATGGCAGCTTCCATCAACCTGGAGTTTTCCAGATGTGCTGAAGCACAGCTCCCAAAAGCCCCCACATTCTGGTTGCTGCAGGCTAACACATCTGGAAGGCACTAAATTGGGAAAGGCTATCACAAAATCATGCACTGATAGCATCTTAGAGTTGGAAGGGACTGTAAGGGTTATCTAGTCCAGCCCCCTGCCATGCACACAGCTACACAACTACAGCACTCCTAAAAATGGTTCTGTTTAAAGACTACCCTCTTAAGCAGTCTATTCCACTGCCAAACACGTTATACAATAAATACGTCCTTCCTAATGATTATGTGGCATCTCTTTTCTTGTAGTTTGAATCCATTGGTTGGGGTTCTAGTCCATTGGCTGAAGCAGTAGAAAACAAGTTGGCTCCCTCTCCAACATGATGTCATTTCAGATATTTAAAGATGGCTAACATGACACTTCTCAGTCTTGTCATCTCCAAGCTAAACATATCTAGCTCCCTAAATCATTCCTCATAAGGCTTTGCTTCCAGACCTTTGATAATCTTGGTTGTTTTTTTCTGGACATGTCCCTGCTTATCTTTATCATTCTTGAACTATGGAAGCCAGAACTGGACATAGTATTCCAGATGAAGTCTAATCAGAGCAGAATAGAGTAGTACTACTGCTTCCCTTCATCTGGATACTCTATACTCCTATTGATGCAACCTAGGCTTTTTTGGCTCCCACATTACACTGTTGACCCATGTCTAGCTTGTAGTCTACTAAGATTCTTGGATTCTTTTCACTTGTGCTGGTTTTAAGCCAGGTGTCACCCATCCTATATTTCTGTATATTTCCTGCCTATATTACATTACTTTTATCTCTGCTGAAATTGATTTTGTTAGTTTTGGCTCAGCCATCCAATCTGTTGAGATCATTTTGAATCCTGATCCCATCCTCTGGGGTATTATCTAGACCATCCCATCCAATTTAGTGTCATCTGTAAATTTGATAAGCATGCCTCTATTCCATTATCCATGCAATTTATAAAGATGTTGAACATCACCAGGCCAAGGCATCCCACTAGGCACTTCTCTCCAGGGTGAAGAGCAACTGTTGGAGAGCACTCTCTGGATTTGGTCTGTCTGCCAAATAAAATCCATCAAATAGTTGCACTATAAAAGCAGAATGAGAAACAAAGTAGCAGAGAAGCAAAATGAGAAATAGCAGAAACAGTAGAAGCAGAATGAGACATATATACTCAGATGGGTTACTGCACCATAGCAGGAAAGGGGTTCATTAACAGATTATTTCCAGCTCTCACACACAAAAATGAATTCCAAATGAAAGCACAATACCAGGAAATCCACAACATTGTGTGATACAGCTGAAGCAAAGGTGGAATTAATCCACTACTATAGTGGTATAACAGTGTCATGTGATAAGCACCTGAATGTATAATGATCTGTTGAACAGTTTAGAGTTTGCAGTTCCATAAACTGCAGACCCCAGGATTCCATAGGAAGTTGTAAGTGGAATAATAGCACTGTACCATCTAGTGTGGAAATGGCCTGTGTCTAAATGCCAGCTCAGAGACATCAGGAACATCCATCTGGGCCTTCTACTAAATGTATGCAGGAAAAATAAAGTTTGAATGGCTCTTTGCTTTCCCTCATCCATCATTTTTGTAATAAATTATATTCTAAATCACAGCATGTACTGATATTCACTTAAACCCTCCAGGCTTTTCTGGACACGTGTCCTTCCTTGTCGTACCTCTTTCTCTCTTCTCCTCCCCTCTCAAAATGGTAGAGGACAGGTCTTGGAGCCCTTCTTTTGTCTCTACCTAATTATATCTTATTGGGACTAATAAAATGATTCAGTGTTACTATTAAGGGCTTGTCAGTGCTTACTTTCCAGAAAAGAGGTACTATTTGTAGTGAAGAAGTAGTGTGAAAATTTTAATAGTGTGAAAAATGTACTCCGCGCTTGCTCTAGAACTCCTTTATCATCCTTTCTATGCGGTCAGCGTTAGCACTGAGAACAGATATAGGCGCAGAATTCTGAGATGCGTGAAGCTGTACAGTTCATTTGCCAACAAATTCTTGTGTCTCACAATATTATCTTCCAACAATGTACATCATATATATGTAGGGAGGAAGAGCTCTACTCAGAAGAATGAATGAAAGAATGAAGAAATAAAAACCAGTGTGATCAGCATTGCCTCAAATACTTGGTGTGGGAGGATGCCTCTTGCCTCAGACTGAATGACTAACAGTTATATATTGATGTTTGGATAACCCACTTACTTCTCTGCATTCTGTCTGGGATGAGGTCACCAACATCAATGCTGCAGTATTTTGGTGGTGGTGGTGGTGGTGGTGGTGGTCATCATCATCATCATCATCATCATCTGGAATCCTAGACTGGCTGCTTAGTTAAGGAGATGTAACTAAGTAATTTGTTCTGGTTCACCCCCTGCCCCAGCAACCAGGATGCAAAGAGGACGGTGCCCACCCCCTCCCACCAGCAAGCAAGGCTTCCTTAATTGAAGATTTGGCTACAGATAAAGCAGAAATATTATGTAAAACTCCCAATTTGGACATCACCTCAGGAAGCATTGGAAATTCCCCCAACAAAACAAGGAAAAATATTAACATATTATGATATACTGAAATGGGAGGGAGACAATCCAAGAATGAAGATGGTAGAAGAGCTGTAAGTAGATGGACATGAATTAATTTGGTTCCCTTGGTAACAATTAAAAGAAAGGTTCAAAATGGATCACAAACTATACGGATTTGAGAGAAAAGAAAATGAATTGGACTTACTGTTGAAAGAACATCAAAAGAAGAGAATCTCTAAACTATATAGTTTACAGTTCCATTTCCTTCTTTAATAGTAGTTTATATAATTATTAAAGAGGGAAATGGAACCAGATATAATAAAAGGGACAATGATTAAATAGGCTCAGAATGTAGGTCATCAAATTGAATTAGATGCTTGGGAAAAAGTATAGAAAACAGATATAAAATGTACTCCAAATTTAAATTTAAGAGAAAACTTCTATAAGATGATGCATAGATGGTATATGACTCTGGAGAGGTTGCAAAAAATAACAAAAAATGGAGATGTGAAGTGTTGGAAATGTGGGGAGAATGTGTGAACCTTTTTTCATATGTGGTGGACTTGTCAAAATGCAAAGAAATTTTGGAAGAGAATTCATGATGTAATTCAAAATGTTTGTAAACTGAAAAATTAGCATATTCTTTAAAAATAAATCTGTTCAGAACTTTGAAAGAGAATGGAAAGGGGTAATGGATTGGTGAAGAATATAAATACATGTGATGATTAGGTAAAAATGTATTTGTGTAAAAATGGAGGATTCATTATGGAAAAGCCAGTAGTGACTAAACTGGGGAAGAATAATATAGGGAAGTGTCAGGGGGGAGGGACATATTAAACTTGGTGATGTATGTCTCCTTTTTTTATGTGTTGTGGAAAACTAATATCTATCTATCTATCTATCTATCTATCTATCTATCTATCTATCTATCTATTGATCGATCTATCTATCTATCTATCTATCTATCTATCTATCTATCTATCTATCTATCTATCTGTTTGCCAAAAGCAGACATGGATGCCAAACTCACAAGCAGGTTACTTTGTGGCTGCTTTTTTTTTTTTTTTTCATTTTTGGAGTATTTTTGAAAGTCCCTACAGCTTCCAGGGGATCTTTGGGACAGAAAACTAACCCCTAGGTCTTCTGCAGTTGCCTGCCTCTGTCCTGCACTGTAGATTCTGAAGTATTTAGGGAGAAATTGTCTCAGGACAACCTGATAGATAGTTTGTTACATATCATGAAGACTGAGCCAGACTCTGCAATACCAAGAAGAAAGCTTAAGTGTTGATTGACCCTTGGTACCTCTCTCATACAAAGGGAGCCAGATGGCTACATCTGCAAATGTTTTCGGACAATTGAGCTGAGGCATAGGCCTCTGGGTTCCTCCCCCCAGCTCTGTTTCCTGAGTTCTTACTGGAACTGTGTTGGATGTGGATTAATCACTCTGTTCTATTGCCACTTGAAGCCATGGAACACTGCATGCTGGAGACCACAGGACTGAAACAGGCCAGCAAGGAAAATGGGCTGGGAAGGAGCAGGCTGAGAAAGAACAGAAATAGCAACTGGGGCGGTGTGGATGTTGCACAAGCCCATAAGCAATTCCAAGGATTTTAGTCGGAGGAAAACAGCATCAGGCATGCTCTTGGCATAGCAGGAGTCCAACTGTCTTTATAGTCCTACACCAGGGATAAAGTTAATATTTCTGGAGTTTATATTCACAAATGTGGGTGGTTTTTTCCTTTCCCACACAATCCAAGAGCTTTATGTATCCTTGTTGGTACACAGCGACCTATTACGGCACCAGTGCAACTGAAAAGCAGTACTTGCTGGAACCTGCCTGTTTTTTGTTTTCAGTGAACAACCTGCCAAGTTCTCTGTCTGACAGCTTTATTTCAGCCCAGATCTCACCCTGAGTCTCCAGTCCCCTTAGGGAAAGTAGGAAGAATCTCAGGGTGAGAGCACTTTTTTGAAATATGTGTGTGCGTGCACACATGCGAGTTCATGGATGCATGCATATACACCTGTGCTTCCCTCACTACATAGACTTTGTGTTATTTATTTTAATGGTGTACTGTGTTCAGTTGTGATTGATGTCAAACATATCATAAAGATGTTGCTAGGGTCTGCCCCTTGTGACAGCATGAGGGCCTTCCTCCTGTGACATCACAAGGGGCCATCCCTACAAAATGTCAAGACATAGGACAGTCCTAACCTGGCATCCCTAGCCCAGACTCCACTTTAACTAATGAGCACATCACAGAGAACTACAAATGCTGAGGGTTATGTACTTGCTGCTGCATTCAATATTCCAGAACCCACTTTGGGCCCATGTTTTCTCCAGTCAAGCACTGTGACTACTCATTGTGGCTACTCCTTCCCACTTCCTGGGAAACTGGAAGCTGAAGCCACCAGGGGATGAGACTAGAGCTAGAAGCTGTCAAGCAGAACAGAGACACCTCCCTCTCATTCTTTCTCCATCTCTCTTTCATTCCCACTTATTGAAGTGCTGGGAAGTGCTGAGATTCATCTTGTGGAGTTCTACAATAATATACCCACCAATGTTTCACAGATCAAAATTAGGACATGTATGGACAAGCAACATTGGAGTGCGGTCACAATGGCAAAAAAGTTACTAATTAAGAAGAACACATAAACTAGGAGAGTCTGTGGCAGCTTGCTTTTGCCTGAGTCTACTGGGAAATGCAAGATTCTGTCCCCTTTTCTCCCCACTGTTGAGTTAACTGCATGTAGACTACTTTTGCATTTTAATTGCTGCTAACTTCAACTGCAGTTAGCAGCAATTGAAGTAAGATAAGGACAAAGGGGGAAAGGGGGAGGAGATTGAAACTAGAGCATTTTAAAAGTGGCTGATAAAGTGGAATGGCAAAGGATTAATCAGGACTGTCCCCACCAAACCTGGACAGTTGGAAGCTATGCAGTAATCACTTGCCATGGGCTTTTATATGTTAGGTTTAGGGTCACATGAGACTGGGCTCTGAGCCACAGGTTACTCATCCTTGCAGTAAATATTGTCCTATTCAGGGCTTTGAATCAGAAAACAACAATCAATAAGTGGGAACAAGTGGAGATAGCAACAACATGCACATTCTGCCAGCCTCATGATCCAGAGCAACTTGTGACCAAAAGAAGGAGTCTACATTTGTTCCAGTAGGATTTATTGAGTTAAAATAAAAGAATCATAGATGTAGAAGAGACCACATGGACCATCCAGTCCAACCCCCTGCCATACAGAAACACACAATGAAAGCATTCTCAACAGATGACCATCCAGCCTCTTTTTAAAAACCTCCAAAGAAGGAGACTGCATCATACTCCAGGGCAGCAAATTCCACTGTCAAAGTTCTCTTACTGTCAGGAAGTTCTTCCTAATGTTTAGGTGGAATCTCTTTCCCTGTAGTTTGAAACCATTGCTCCATGTCCTAATCTCTGGAGCAGCAGAAAGTAAGCTTCAGGTCACATGAGGAGGATGCCTGTTTCAGTGCTGGAAATCCTTCATGCATACAAGTGACTCCCTTCAGAGTGATGCCCAAGAGGCTGTGGGTAGCATTGCTACTTCCTCCTAAACAGGATTCTCAGTTAATTAAAATGAACATTGTCATGGTGACTGGGCTCCTATGAGTTACTTGATGGTCTCATACTGGAAAACCCAGGTTCCTGATACCATTTTTTTTTTTTAAATTCTGAACTAGGAAGGTATGATTCAGGAGTCCACCATGGAGGAATTAAAGCGGAAAAGCAATATACTTGTCTTCTATAAAGGGAATACCAGGTGCTCTTCTGCTGTGTTTGTCATTTCAGTGCCTAAATAAACGTTCTGCAAAATAATTACAGTTGGCCTTCCACATTTGCAGGTTTAACCTTCACAGATTTGATGATTTGCAAGTGTTTTCAACTCCTGCCCTGCCACACCTCAAGTGCTTATTTTCCGGGGGAACCTTTAGTCTCTTCAGCTCCAATTAGGCTGTCGCACACCTTTAAAAATCTGCTTTTAATCTTCCTTCTCCTCCACCAGCTGCTGCCCAGCCTGCTAAGGATGGCTTGCAGACTGAATTCTCAGTACCACAAACCATCTCCCAATGCCCCCCACACACAACCAAGGAAGGAGATGGTCAAGAGAGAGAAAATATAGGGCCACCATGCCCCCTCTTTTCCCTCTCCTTTCCCTAACATAGTTTGGACTCTGGATGCCCACTGTCCCCAACCATGCCTTGCCCCCTTCCCCAAGACACACATACACACACACATTTTGATATTTGTCGTTTTCCCACTTTTATGAGGGTTCTGGCCCATAACCTTAGGAAACGTGGAGAATCAACTGTACAATTCCTCTGGTTTAAACTGAATGAGACTACACTACAATCATATGTAAGTCTACTCTCAAGTAAGTCCCATTCTATTAAATGGGCTTATTCCTGGGTCAGTGTGTATAGGATTCCATGCTTAATTGCTCAAGCATTACACCCATCCCAAGGGTCAGGCTGACTATGGTAGCCATTGGCTCAGGCAGATCACCTCCTGGACCCATAACAGGAGCCCAAAGGAAGACCAGACCAGCTTGTTCTTAAGCCTGGGAATGTGCTAGTTATGGAGGCCTGTGGAATAAACTCAAGCCAATTAGGATCTCCAAAACGTGGCAGAGAAACTAAAGCTCCAGTAGGCTTTGCAGACAGATTCCAGACATTGCCCCAAGTGAGAGTCTTGACCGGAGGTGGTTTGGAAGGAGTCTGGAAGGAGTCGGCTGGAACTGGGACAGATGCCGAGAATAACACTGGTGAATTTCAAAGTTTGGGGGCAGGGTGTGAGTCCTGTTTACTCAGCAGCCTTTAAATCCTCTCAGCAGCCCTGTTCTTGGTGTGTATGCAGGGTCACATCCTATTATTCTGGATTAATTAATACACCCCACTTCAACTCCCCTGCCTGGCAGAAGTTTCTACAAACTGCTCCCCTACCACCACAGCAACCATGTTTATATAGCATGCTTTCCAAAGAAAATACGGCCCCTGGCTCGTATGCGCAGCTCTTGCAGAGGATGAAAAGCTGCTCTCAGTCGAATGTTTATTTTTCCTTGCGCCCCTTCCCTGTGGCATCCTCAGTGAGAGAATAGCCATCTCTTTGACTCAGCTGGGGCCAGATGTCTCCTTCCATCCTGTCCTGTCCCTTGCACACTACAAGGCCCTTCTGTTGCAGGCGAGCGGGCAAGAGATCAGCCAAACAGAGCACAAATCAGTGTTTCACCCCTCCTCGGCCCCCAAAAGGCAGTGTTTGAAATCCATTTCCTTTCCAGGCCTAGAAAATGTTTTTGTAACCCTCCCGTTTTCCCCTCCCATCCATGCCAACTGCAGAGAGAAGTTCCAGTAGGTTGAAGCAAACAGGATCCTTTATACCTGTGCACTTTGTCATCCCCTGCTGCATGCAAAACAGCTCTAACTGAGGGAAAGGGCAACATGGAGGGACCTACTTTTTCAATGAAAAGCAGAACAACATGTTGAGAAATTGGGCAGGCAAAGAGTTAGGGATGAGAGAAGGAGGAACTCAAGGAGTCAGCAACAGCTGCTGTCCCTCATCTCCTCTTTTGTCTTGTTCCCTGAGCCAAGTGACACAGACTGTTGCCAAATAGTCAACCAATATAGGACCATGGGAGGTATCAAAAGGCTACAAATCTTTTACACTGTGTTTTATCCAAAAAAAAAAGAAAGAAAGAAAAAAGAAATCATCTTTATCTACTCCTTCTCTGAAAGCTTAGCCCATGAAACGGTTTACTGTAATACAAGACTCTGTTGTTTTTCTGCAGCAGACTAACATGGCTGCCTGTCTGGAAATTGTAAACCACTTGCTTTATCAATGGCTTTTAAAAGGATAAGACAAATATCCCACAAATTAAGATTGGAGGGCTGAGTTAAACCAGCTGTGGATCCTTTTTTTTCTCCAGATTAGACATTTTATGACTAAAGAACTGAGGGAAATAGGGGTGTACCATGAAATGTGAACTTGTGTGGAAAGCAGACTGCTTCCTTTGTAAGCACCAGGGCTCTGCTTACTATTTTTATAGCCTGCTTCTGAAACAGACAAAGTTTTTAGCTGGATAGGAGATAGCAGTCAGAACAACCATTCCAGATTGAGCAGAATGCTATACTTTGGGGAGTCAAACCTATTTCATAAACAGAATTAAAATCATCTTCAGATGTTGTACCCAGGGCATCTTACAACAAAAATGTATATTGTAATTGTTGTTTCTGTTAATTGCTGTCAAGTCAACTTGTATTTATGGTAATCCTATGAATAAGAGACCTCCCAGTCACCTTATTATCAATAGCCCTGCTCAGGCCTTGCAGACTCAGGGCCGTGGCTTCCTTGATTGAATCTATCCACCTGTAATGGGGTCTTCCTCTTTTCCTACTCCTTTCTACCTTGCCAAGCACCATCATCTTTTCTAGTGAGTCATGCCTTCTCATGGTATGTCCAAAGTACAACTGTCTCATCTTAGCTTCTAGGGAGAGTTAGAGGTACAGACTGAAAAGATTGTGATTGTCAGTATCAACTCTAGTCATGTTATATATGTGATGTGCATGTCATAAAATAAGCACTGGAGAAACAGAATAGCATAATGATTAATGTGTTGGATTGAGACTAAGGAGACCTTCCAGGTACCAATAAACCATGAAACTGGACCTGGGTCCAGTCACACACTCTACTTCAGCCTGACCTTCCTCACAAAGTTGTTGTGAGGGTATAGTTAGGAGGAGGAAAGTAATGTATACCACCTCGAGCTCATTGAAGGAAAAGCAGGATATAAATGTAACTGATGAATCTCATAGAATCATAAATTTGCAGTTTCAGAAGAGTTACCCAGAATTTTCTGCCAGAGAGCTGTAGTGCCTCACCAAACTACAAAGCCCAGGATTTCAAAGGACACTGTCATGGCATTTAAAGTGGAATTATACTGCTATAATCTGTAGTGTGAAAGGGGCCTAACTTTGTGTAGAAGTTTTTAGTGAGTATCCAAAACATGGCAAAAGAATAACATCTGTCATATCACCCCATCTGCATGTTTGCTGACACCTCCAAAGAACTCTGGAAGTCTGGTGAAAACAGATTTACACTTAGAAGCCACATTGGCTCTTTGTCAGCCAGACTTGTCCTTTTATATTGGGGTGGGTAGCTGCACAAAGGGTGTTCTAGGCATTCTTAATCCCTGTGCCTGTCTGCAGCACCACACCAGCAAGTGACAACATGCCTTAAGTGACATGATGTCTCTTCTGGATGCCATTTTGACTAACTTTCAGCAGATTCTCTCTTTCTTTTTCTCTCTCTCTTTCTCTCCCCCTTCCTCCCTTTCTTCCAATGTTTTGCAGAGATTTGGGGGATTTGGCAGGGTTGGGAAGAAAAATGCTGAATTTTTAGGCAGTTTTGGCCCATTTGGGAGCAAAAAAAATTCCCCCAATTAAAAAAAACTGATGGGCTGGGGCTGAGAGAGATCTTCTGCAGGGTCCCCAGGGCTATATACAGACTGCAGGCAACACTTTTCCCACCCATTTCATATGCTTGAAATTTGTATTTTTTAAAATACTGCTATCTGCCAGTTAACCCAGAGCAGATATCAAGCTAACCAGCCTGTAATTTCCTGGGTTCCTTTTCACACCGTCTACTCTCCAGCCTTCTGGCACAGAAGTCAGTCATTCTTAGGAACATGTGTTACCCTGTTCTCTGGAGGTCCCGGGATGGGCACCCAAATAACCAAAACACAATAACGCAAAGGTGGGGAAATTAGCTGGAGCACTCGCTAAAGCTAGCAAGAGGCAGGGTAACTTAGCAGGGATCTTGTAACCCAATGCCTATGGGGTCAGGTCAGTCAAGCATTCAGACAGTTTTAAAATAGCAAAAATGATGTTTTTATTAAAGGACAAAGAAACAGTAAAGATACCACTATCACACAGCTAATGGAAGAATTAGAAATATGGAGTTTCGGGGGAAATGGGTGATACGACACCTTTCTCGTAGTCCTGAAGAAGCTGAAGATGATAGGGAAGAAACTCAGTGTGGAGGCTGAGGGGACCTCGCCAGACAAAGCGGCAGCAAGGCGGGATGGAAGTCCGGAGCGATCCGAGGTGCTCTCGGAATCGGGGGGTTTATATAGGGTGAATTGTGAGTGCAGGCCATGCCATACTCGGTGAGAACAATGTGAGTTTGGAGCGGGACAAAGCTTTGGGAAAGGTCAAGTTTAACATGATCGGCTTAGCGCAGAATCAACAATAGTGTAGCCAGTATGCAAATACAAGGTGCTTAGCTTGGCTTTGTAAGACTATCGGCTCGGGGCCAGGTGCCTTTGTTAGTGTCGCGCTTAAGCAAAAGGGTGTTTGCAGGAGAGGTCCCTGAAGCAACGGAGTGGCTCTGTTCTGCCTGCCTAGGTGGAGAATGGAATGTCCAACAATTACAAGCCACACCTGTGTACGTGCTTGTCTGGAGGCCTCACAAACACGTGGAGCGGGGTGGCAGAGGGAGGCCGAATGGTTTTGATATCAAAAGAGATATCTAGTGCTATCACCAGGTAGGCCTGGGCCGAAGTAACACATGATACGCATTTTTGTTAGACAACCAACAATTTTACACATAGATTCTCTAAGAATTCTCAGATGAACAGCATCTGGACCTGCTGATTTATTTTCAGTTTGTCAATAAGGACTGCAATTTTTTTCACTTATGGGCATTATTTGGCTCAGTTCCTAAAAGTGCACTTTACCATACCTTCCTGAAAACTACAGTTCAGGCATGGCTATCTTTCTTTTATTTTCTGAAGTGAAGACAGCTACAAATGACTCTTTTTCTACAATCTCCTATACTTTCTTTAGATATTTTTTTCAATCCACTGGTCAGTTGTTACCACAGTCTTTAGTTTCTTATTGCTCGTATGAATTACTGCTAATAGTTTTCACAATATGATTAATACAAAAATGTCCTTAGTAATTACAGAGATGTCACAGAATGACTCCACTCAAAATAAAGGCTGAGGATCATCCAGCCCAAGGTTTCTTGCATATATTATTATCTTCACAGTGGTATTTTTGTAATGAGCTGAAGTCTGCCATTCCTACCTCTCAATCTGTAGCAGCAGCATCCTTGAACAGAGCATACAGATGGAAGCTCATTTGATTTTTCTTCCTATACCATTTTAATCACAGGCACGAATTGTATGAAATGATTCGTATACATATATCAGCCCTGAGTCTTAATTTTCCTCCACTGCCACAGGTTCCAAAGAATAGATGACTGGAGATTAGAAATACCTCAAATTAACTACAGGCAAAGCTGTCTCTATTTCATTGGTGTCTGTCTGGGGCCCCAGAATAACGTTCTTGATTAGTATGGAATGCTGCCAATCTGGTCTTCATCATGATTGTGTAAATCCTACTCTCTCACACTGTTTTATTATAAATCCTAGAAAGCAGAAGGAAGTTAGCATCTGGTTCCATAACATATTTTCTTGCACTGGAGAATATATTGAGTAGGCTTGATACTTGTAGTGCTATGTGCTTATTTGCCTTTTGCTGACAATGACAACGTCACAGATATACATCTCCAATGGAATCAAGTCCCTGTGGTACAGTCAGGAGCTTCTAAAGAGATGTGTGCTATTGCTTGGAGATCATTGGTCATAGATCAGAAGAAGTGGGCAGAAGGTAGCTCAAAATCTAGTTGTACATCTAGGTAACCAAAGAGTGGATTTTTCTGCTGAAAACTGAGCTCTGTTCTGCTTCTGTACTCCATCCAAACAGATTCCTGGGTTCAAAGTTCTCTAAGTCTAAATATTTTTTGTGCCAGGCTTCAGTTGGTGAATTTCAGGGTCCTAGTAATAAAATATGTGGGATGATTTGAGTGCCAGTTGGGGGGGGGAGTAAGTATAACTAAAGTTAATAATAGTTGTTAATAATAACAACAAAGTTTATCCTGCATGTGTAATCCTGATTTCTGGGGTCCCTTGGGGGACATCTCAATGTGCTCCATGTGATGGGGAATGGAAACTAGCCAGAGCATAAGCAATAGCAATGCGAGAGGCAGGATAACCTAACGGGGTCTTTTTACCCAGTTTTTACAGGGTCAGGCCAAGCCAAAAACCAAACAAAAATGTCCAATAAATGATTTTATTGAATGAAAGTCTCACGCACCAACTCAATCAGTCACACACTCACTCAAGACCTATTAAGAAGCAAAAGAAAGGAAACTGGATAGGGGAATATTGAAGGGGTTGCAGCTGGGGTAATACTGCACTTTTTCCTGAAGTCCTGGGTCTGGGAAGGCAGTGGAGAAGCGGGACTCAGCACAGAGAGGACTGAGGGGATTACTCAATGGATGGAGAAACAGTCTGCTGGGATGACGGGGAGTGATCCAAAGAAACTCTCAAAAACTGGGACTATTTGTAGGGGAAAAAGTAATTGGAGGGCTAATCCTTTCCTGGGGAGAACAATAGGTGTTGTAACAAGAAAGAAACTCCACAACGGTAACTTCCTTTGAGTGATGAGATTACAAGGTGGTGCCAAAGTCTCAGGATCTTCAGCTGCATTTGGTTGTGGTGTGACTTCATGTAAATGATCCTCACCTGATAGGATATTTGCTCAGCTTGTGGCAAACATGCTAATCCCCTCTAGTCGGCTTCTCAGGGGCTGAGGACCCTTTGTTTATTGTAGGTTTGCCCAGCTTGAGGTCTCCTGGGGCTACATGACTGGGGATTTTACTGGTCTGACCTGGTTTTCGATTGTTCAACCGTTGCTGACTATGTGCTTATCCGGGCAACCTCCCAGGTACATGGAATCATATTTTAATTCAAAATTGTAGATACTCGGGATAGGGTTTTTCCAGTGGAGTAACACAGGCCTGAAATATTCCCACTCTCATTTTAAGCACACCTATGCTATTTCTCACCTTAAGTATCATAGGATCAATTCCCCCCCTCTCTCTTACATGCATGCACACACACATGTATGTGTATACATACACTTAAGATGATTTTAGTGCATACCAAAATATCAAGACTGAATAAGATGAGCATGTATCATGTTAGCAAATGTTTAGAGAACAGTGCCTGAGCTGCAGGTCCATTGGTTGAATGTCTGGTGGTAAACCTCCATAATCTACAAAATAGCCTATGGAAGTATGGAGATGTGATTTGGATATTCCTGTAATGTGTTTCAGTATAAATTTGGCTGAAAGGGAAGTTATGTCTGCCCCACCTTGTTTGCTGCCTGCTAAGTTTTCCACCAGGCGCCAGAGGTTGCACTGATTCTCCTGGGGTATAGCAAGCAGGCCACAGGAGTGTAAGCTGAACCCCAGAGTTTACAGAATATTGTGACAATGTCTTCAAACAAGGGGTCCCGTTTAGGTGGAAAGACAGGAACTCACCCCCTTTTCCTTCTGTCTCGTCCACCCCCCATCCCCACCCTCAGACTTAGACTGATGGAAAATGCTTGAGGAAATTAAGAAACTGCTTAATGAATACCAGACTGGGTACTAGAAGGCTTTTAGTTTAACCTGTCTGAATGAAAAATGAAGTGCAGTTTAGTTAGGACTCCACATTTGGAATGTGAAGGGGAGCAGGGAGGAGGGAACTGGGGGTGAGGGAGCCGAAGGTTTCTTATCCTGCTGTATGGATGGGAAGAGACGAAAGGGAGGGGATTTTTTTAAAAAAAGAAAATCCCCAGAAGACAGCGCTAATGTTCCATTCCTATGCACATCTATTTGAGAAGCAAGTTGCATTGATCGCAATGAGATTTGCTTCTGAGTAACCATACACTGGGCTGCAAAATAAACTTGTCAGGGGTGGACAAGCATGTGTAAGAGGCTGGGCATTTTTAAAGAAATTGTTCCTGAGTGTCTGTTCTCCCATTCAAGAGGTTCACAAGTTGAAACTTCTCCACCATGTACACTTCTCACATTTAAAATGAGGTTTGTTTTGTTTTTCCTATTTTTAAAAGTGAGGATGATGTGTGCTAATACATTTATACATATCAGAATCATAGCATTTTTTTGTTATCCTGCCCACCAACAGAAAATGCCTCAGTTAAAAAGAAGAGTAATTCCTAAAACTCTGACTGGAGCTTGGCAAAATTGTTTTTAAAAGCCAGCTGTTCTGCAACTGCAAAAGATATATGTTTGGGTTTTTTATTTTATTTTATTTTTGGTTTTCAGTGACTTTCAGACGGCATTGAAATGGGTGGGAATCACACAGTTGACTGAATAATATCATGTGTCTATTGGCCTCCACTGGATTTCCAAAGGTCAGAACTAGACATCCATTTGGACCAACAAATGTTATTTTAAAAATGCCTTGGTAAGAGGAATTGTTCAGTACAGTGAACCTCCTGCTGTACATGCTTGTAAGTATATTAATATTATGAACGTGTTGGTGGTCTGGCTGTCTGTTACGTAAGAAACACAACATTTTGATTTTTTCTTTTTTTCTGGAGGAGTGACTGAAGAGCAGCCAATGGGTGTATAGGAGCAAAAGATGCCGGCTTATACTTGGTTGGTCCAAGGTGGTAGAGACCATCTACTCCAAATCGCCTTTTCCAGTGGGTTTAGATTTCATTTGAAGTCTTGTTGTGTAATGGTTATCATCCGTTTTGAGAGGTGATTAGCAATGGGAGAATGGGAAGAGAGCAAGATCCAAGATTGATTTTTCTTCAAAAGGGAGCTGGAAGAAGAGACAACTTTCAGTCAGGGACACATTGTATACAGGCATCAATCTTCACTTATTTGATTCTCCTATTTCAAAAGTTTTCACCCCATTGAATAAGATTATGGAGTGTCCATGCACGTTTGGATGTCTTTTCACATTTGGGGAAATGTTTTGTGAACTTTTTCTTTTTGGTAACCCCTCCTTTTTTTAAGGAAACCTTTTTGTGTGTAGAAACACAAAACACAGAGTTTTCTGCACAAAAATTTAATAGCTCTCCTGTATTTCTTTCTCAATCAAAAAGAAATTTTAAAAGAAACCAACTCTTTGCCATTTATCATATTATATCTCTCTCTCAATCTTGAACTTTTTTTTGTTTTTGGACAGAGTGTCCTGTTGTATTAAGACACTCTTTCTTGTGGAGGACAAGAAAATTTGTGATGATTCTTTACATTACTAGACTGTGCATTGTATTGCGCATATGTTTTCACCGTCTGGCAGCCTGGTCTGTTTGGAAGGCATAGATGAACCTAAATCTTAGTGCTAGTCCTGACTAGAGTAGATCCATTAAATTAATGAGATTTACCTACATGTTTACTAACCATTCTGCAATTGATGCTCTAGGTCTACTCTTGTCAGGACTATCCAATAGAATTCTAGCCAAAATGTGCTACTATCTGTGGAGTTAGTGTCCCCAGATCTGTCTTCTCCTTGCATGCCATTCACTTCTAGGTTTTAGTTTTAGTATAGTTTGAAAAGAATGTTGTTGGAAGAATAGACTACCAAGTATCCCCACTGTTTATTACTAAAGAGAGCATCATTTGGTCACTGGGCACTTCCGACAACATCTGCAGAGTCCTTGTGGCCCTCTCTCAACTGAGCACTAAGGTGGAGGTGGACGTTTCCTAGAAAATTCAGGTATTTTGTAGGGGTAGTCCCTGTGAGCTTCAAACTGCTGGAAAATGTATTTTCATGTAGATCTTAAGAAATCTGGATTTTCTGACATCTTTTGACTACATTCACATCCAGGAAGCATCTTAATGGCTCTTCTGGCCTGAAGATTGGCAAGGACCCTGTTGCGGCATATAGGGGTACATAAATTTAATTTTCAGGAAGATAGACAACAGAATACTATATTCTCAACTTGAGGAAGGAAAGGACTTGAACTCCAGTCAGGAAACTACAAGCATCATTTTCAGTTGTGTCAGCTTGTATCTAACACAGAAGATGTGGTCTGGCCTAGAAGATCAAGGTAGTATGTATTGCCAGAACTTCACAATATCTGCTTCTGTGGGTGGGAATGCTTGAAGGAGAGACAGCCTGCCTGCACTGCACTTCTCTGGCATTGAGATATTCCTTTAATAAAACAGACACGGAACCAGACCTTCAACTGAAAAGACCAACAAAGACATTTTCATAATTCCTCTGTTTGTGGAAATTCATAGATCAGGCAAAACCCAGCTGGCTCAGGGTTTGAGGTTCGAACAACTATGGAAGCCACAGAAGAGAAAAGAACCAGACTTCTTCCAGTCCTTGGCCTTGTAGCTTTCCCATTGTTGAGGAGGAGAATGATCTCCACCATTAATACCCTCTAATTGCCTTCACAGCTACAAACCAGTCCTGTACTGGTAATACAAGTTTTTCAGATATATGAGTAGATGCAGCCAGCCTTTGGTTCACTTACTATCATAGCTTGAAAAATTACCAGTTTATCACCAAACCTTCACTAGAAGATGGTACAAGTTCACAGAAACTAAATTCTAGAAAGGTCAGTAATGTTGTTGAATCCTGTGTGTGGGTATGCAGAAAGTAGAATATAGTCAGTTTTTGTAGACACGAGTGAGCCTTGCAGACTTCTCATAAAAAGGAAATGTTCCACTCTAAAACAGGGATGTGGAACATATGGCCCTCCAGATGTTGTTGGTTTGCAAGTCCCACAGCCAGTGTAGCACAACTCCCAGTTCATGGAAGAAAATGCTATAAACAGTCATGATAGTTATACATTCTGCCCAATATCAGAGACAGTGCCCTTTGAAAACTACTTGCCGAGTGACTCGCATGGAAGAATGTGCTTGCATTTTTGTTCTGCTTTGTGGACTTTTTACTTGCATTTGGTTGGTTACACAGTGTACAGAATGCTGGGTCCTTTCACACTACACAATTACAGAACTACTATATAATTGAACTTTAACTGCTATGGCTGCATCCAATGGAATCCTGGAGTTTGTAGTTTGGGGAGGCACTAGTAGAGTTCGCATTACCTTCCCTGAACTGAGGAATCCAAGATTCCCTATGATGGAACCATGGTTTTTCAAGTAGAATCATAGTGCTAGATAGTGTGAAAGGGACCCAAATCAGGTAAGTCTTTGGACTTGTCCAGCAATCTTCTTATGATACTATGTGTCTGTGAATTATTTCTAATTTAGTTACTTAATTAGAAGTATGATGGGCAGGATCTTATTAGTAACATGGGCTCATGTAACCTGGGAATGCTTGAATCTGTACCCTTTTTTGGATGTTGACCCAAGTCCTCCCTTCAGATAGTACTTTTTCTTTAAAGGAGGCTTGGTCTGCACCACCCTCCAAACAGAAGACTGGCTTTGTGCTGCCTTTAAGGGGAAGCATCCTCTGTAAAATAGGACACATGGCCACACTGTGGTAAAATGCAACAGGGCATGGAATGTAATATGGAGGATTCATTAAAAGGTGCCAGGGCATGGAGGTGGGTATATGGGCATCCCCACCTGGACCCTGAAATAATACCACTCAGAAATAAACTTGGCTGTACATTTGTGAAGACAGAGCTTAAATTCTCTTTAGGCTATAGTTCCTCTGGAACTTAGTCTAGAGCTATCATTGTTCATAGGATACTGAATATCCTGCCCCCAGTACTACTATGTCTCTGATCAAGGTAGTTCTGCAAATCTTCATAGTGATTCAAATTTTTTTTGGTTGAACGTAAGAGCCCAGAAGTAGAATCAGGGGTAATATGTGAATGTTTTAGGGTAAAAGTCACAGGTATCATATCCTCAAAATGTTCCACTTTGGTGAGGACAATGACAATTAATCCTCTGTTATCCCACTTTTTCAGCTGCTTCTAAAATGTCCTACTTTCCCTTTCTGGGTTTTTATTTTACTTCAGTTGTTGCACATTGAGTTCAAGCTGCAAATGTAGTTCACACTCAATTAACTCAGCAGGGAGAGGGGAAAGCAGAGGAAGGACTGGAATCTTGCCCTTCTCAAAGCAAACTGCAGCAGCTTCTTCCAGTTTGTGTGTTCTTCATTAATAACTTTTGCTATCTTGACCATACTCTGACATTGCTTGGCAACACATGTCCCAGTTTTCATCTGTGAAATGTTGGAGGGTAAGATATTCCCATTGGATAAATAGCACACTCTTCTGCTTCCAGATCCAAAGCCATTTCATTATGTAACTTTAAATATATGAAAGAAGTGGTACTTATCCGAGGCCCTTTCACCAACACAATTATAGCACTATGATTCCATTCTAATTGCCATGGCAACATCCTAAGGAATCCAGGAATTTGCACTTTAGGTGTAGGTACTTAGAATTCTCAGCCAGAGAGTGGCTCTGGTGCCTCTAACCAAACTACAGATCCCATGATTCCATGGGATACAGCCATGACAGTTAAAGCAGAATCATATTGTTATAGTTGTGCAGTGTGAAAGGATCCCAGATGAAGGCATATGTGATCCCTGAGAAACAATATATTTTATGATTCATTTATTCATTCATGTATTCATACATTATATCTTTTACTTACACATACATCCCACTACAATTATACCCCATTCAACATTTTTCAATTATTTAAAAGAAAGAAAATTAATGTTTCCTGTATGTACAGAACTAGAATAATGTCTCCCAAAAAAGAGTAGATGGTTTGATTGTACAGTTATGCAAACCTTATGCTTTGGATAAAATCATACGTGCTATTCTTAGTCATAAAGCTATCAAGCTCTTGAGGCTGGCTCAGTCAGGACTAATGCTGTTCTCAATGTAACAATAAACTGACTTCCACTGCACCATAGGAATACACATTCAAATACAAACTTTAGCAAGGAGGAAAACATAGCCTTCAGTGTCACAAGAGGATCATGATGTCATTTGGGATTGCTGTATTTATAAAACACACCTAGATTATTTAGATAAGCTAATTAGCTCACTTTCAGATTACGACAACCTGATTTGCTATCGCTCTGAGTGTACCATAAATTCAACTTGCTTTTTGCCCCCTTCCTGAATCCTATATATTTATTGCTGGTATAGCAGTTTGTTGGCACTTTTAGGCACCATGGCTTTATTCTAAGAAATCCTGGGATCTGCGGTTTGGTGAGGTACTTAGAATTGTCTACTAAAGAGGTTGAGTGCAATAGGTCAGAGGAGTGGGATAGAGCTGTCTAACACAGAATTCTTGGTACCCCTCACCAAACTGCAAGTCCCAATGTTCTGTAGCACAGATCTATGACAGTTGAAGTGCTTTCAAACCACTATAACTTCATGGTTTCCCTATTTTCCTAAGATACTTTACTGCAGCAGAAACACTGGCCTGCAAAGCCAAGAATGATTTCAGTAGTAGTTTTCCAATGTAGCATGCTGGATTTTTTTTTAAAAAAAATATTTTTCTTTTTCTCATTTTTTAATAATATGATTGAAATTGTAAAGTTGAAGGCTTTCAACAGCTGGAATCCATAGGTTGTTGTGGGTTTTCCAGGCTTTGAGGCCGTGTTCTATTAGTATTTTCTCCTGATGTTTTGCCTGCATCTGTGGCTGACATCTTCAGAGGATCTTCTGATACTAATAGAACACAGCCTCAAAGCCCGGAAAACCATAACAACCTATGCTTGAAATTGTTTGTAAATTCCATTTTTGATGTTGATCTGTTTTAATTGTATTGTATTTGCATTTGTAAGCTGCCTTGAGTCCCAGATTTGGAAAAGCAGGGTATAAATAAATGTAATAGTAGTAGTACCACCAGCAGTAGCAGCAGTAGAGACAATAGAAAACCTATCCATGAGCTGATCCTGGGAGAATTATGTTGTTCCAGCCAGGGCTCACCTCCCATTCCATCTCCTCTCAGGCCACACCAACTGCAAAGGGGAGAGATTTTTGCATGCCACTGTCAGTCTGTAATTAAATACTCTGAAGGGCACTTAGAACATGATTCATTGCTTACATATGGCAGCATTTTTAGTGCAGTTAAATTTAAAAGTGTTTACTAGAATGCAAGATTACTTTGGGAAAGCAAAACCCCTTGAGGATGACCCAAAGAAGCTTGACCCCTCTATGGGTGCATACAAGTTGAACAAAATGGTACCTTCAAGAGAATTGGTCCTGATGAAGTTCTTTCATTGCTTGGTGTGGTGGGAGGGGTGTTAGAAATAGGTGATGGTGAATTCAGCTTCAGCCTCAGAAATATGATAGAATGCCCGGGGACCTGTTAGCAAAGTCATGATGACTCTGGCAGTGAAATTTAGACTTCCCAATGGGCAGAGCTTGGAGCTACTCTTTTTGGACTGCAACTCATCCCACCCAACAATCTAGCACCTGGCCAAGCTGACTTGGAGAGGCTGAGAACCAGCATCTCAAAAGTAACTTTGGCCAACGGTGACTGTCACTTACAGAGGCCCAGGGTAGGACTGTCTTTACTTTCCCAACCTGGATGCCAGACTGAGATAGCATAGGACATACATGCAGGCAGAATAGGTCTGTATCTAAGTTTGTGGTCCTTCTGGAAGAGCCCATTGGCAGGAAGTATTAAAAGTGAGCCAAATGAGCAAACTGCCAAAGAAAGTTTTCACCTTCATTCTGGCAGGAAAACTGTGCATTTAGACTGATTTTACTTGAAGGCTAAGTCTCCAGTCTTCACTGTCATTGGCAGACTTTTAAAATGGGATTTGAAACTGGTGAACACATGGAGGGAAAGATTTTAGAAATTCAACCTTTTCCCATGTTTATATTAGCCTTAAGGATTTATCTCCTTAGTTATATTTATAGCTCAAATTTCTCCTGTTAGCTTAAGGCACTGTCCATGGATCTCCTCATCTGTACCACTTTGTGTGTGTGTATGTGCCTCCAAGTCCCCTATCATCTTATGGTGACCCCCATGAATTTGATAGTGTTTTCTTAGGCAAGGAATATTCAGAGTGGTAGCCTTATAAAAGTCCTATGAGAGAGAATAAATGGCCTGAAGTCACCCAGTGAGTGTAAAGACAGTGCTAGATCAAACCAAAGGATCAAACCATGTCCAGCAGCCTGTTCCCATAGTGGCTAACCAGCTGCAAATAGGAAGCTCACCAGGACTGGAGTGCAACTGCAACCACTGCCTCATAGAGACGCACTGCTCAGTGCAGGGCAGAATGGGAGCTCCCAAGTCTCCAGATGAACATTCCAAACCCTGGGTAAAAAATTCTTGGCCCTCCAGATGTTTTGGACTACAATTCCCACAAGCCTACACCATTGGCCTTGCTGGGTGGACCTTATAAGAGTCATAGGCCAAAACTGCCGGAGTTCAGGCACTTCCAGACATCAGCTTTCCTGTGAACTTGCAGAGAAAGTTTCCAAAAAAAAGAATCCTGACCTGAGTCAGCTCATGAGGACATATGGGCTGTTACGTGGGAAACTTTAGCTTTCTGTGCATATGTGTGAACAGATCTAGAAACAGCCACAGCTTAAATTAGTTTTTAGCGTGTTCTCCCTTCCCCAGCCCTTAAACTCAAGCTTGTTCAGAAATCATCTCTCACTTTTGGCTTATACTCATAGACATCTTCTTTTATAGCTAGTGTTGGCTATAGAAACCTCTCCCTTCAGATCTGGAGTGTGGGGCAATTCCATAGAACTAGTCACCCGTGCTGAAACATTTGGAGGGCTTTTGTTTTTCTAATCTCTTTTCCAAATATGGTTCCTCGTAGAGGTGAAATGGCATGGATTCCACATTGCAGAGCCTCCAACCATCCCGATTTGGCAGGGCCACTCTCGATTCATCCTCTGTTGCCCCAGTGGTCTTTAAAGTATCCCAGTGTCTCTCTCTCCTCCACTACCTTTCCCCTTTCTTCTCAGCTTATTTCAACTAGTGCAAACTGTATTCAAAATGCAAAAGTAGTTTGTACTCATTTAACTCAGCAGAGGGGCAGGAGGGGCAGAATCTTGCCATTCTTGATAGGGTTTAGCAAAAGCAAACTGCTACAACTTCTCCTACTTTTTCTGTTCTTCCAGTTAATAACTTTTGCCCTCCCAATCACATTCTGATGTTGCTTGGCTGTACATATCCCAGTTTTTATCTGTGAAATGTTAGATAGACAAACAGCACTGAGGCAAGGATGGGCAGGATCTGAGGGTCCATGGACCAGTTTTTCACTCCAGGACCTGCTGGGGTCTAAGAGACCTTCTATACTTCACAATTATACTGCTATGAGTCTATTTTAGCTGCCATGACTTCATCATGTGGAAGCTAGGGGTTTAGGTTGTAGCTCGATCAGTGGCACTAAAGGAGCTCTTTGGCTGATAAAGAACTCTAAACCTCCCTCTCTAAACTTTAAATCCCAGGATGTCACAGGATGTTGCCATGGCAGTTGAAACCCACAGCAAGTGCCTACTGTGAAACCTCCCCCATAAAAACCTAAAAAAAAATGAAAATGGTGCCAATCTAGTTCTGTGATTTAAGAAGTGTTTTAAAGATTTTTAAAGATTCAGATCAGAGTGTGTTAAAAGGGAGACTCGCCATTCTCAAAGCCTTCGAGAAGAGGTCATTCTCCTTTTCCTCACTGATTTTTTTTTTTTTTTAACTAGGGGAGTTTCCAACAGGCACTGTGAGAAGGGTCCAGGGACTGAAAAACAGCCTTGAGGCTGCATGTTGCAGGCCACAAAATTCTCTCCATCCCCACAACTAGTGGGACAGGTCAGAGGGCTCAAGGGAATCTTCCGGTTTGCAGAAGGAGAAACCTGGGGTGGGAGTCCAAGACAGCCCAGTGAGAACCTCGTATGCTTGGTGGGTACAGAATGCTGGTTGTTGAGTGCATGGAGAAGAATATGGAGGCAGGTAGAATATCTTATAGGATGGCATCCCTGCCTGCTTTAACCCAGAATAGCAGTACCTTCCACTGCAACAAGTTGTGGCAGATCCTACTTGTGGTCTGTGGGTGAACACTAGCCTCTGAAACAATCTCTGGAGTAAGGAAGTGGTAAACCCCAGATAAAAGGCCTGAAGATGCTCAGAAAAAGGCAACCAAAGGAACAGTGCTGCTCATTTACTCATTGACCAAACTGTGGAAGATTGATTAAACGAGGCATTTCTATTACACAACAAATGTGGTCAGACAACCCCCAAAACACATTTTCTGAAACCACATCCCCCCTCAGAGAGTCTGGGAAAAGTATTTGTCTCCTTGTCATCTGACCTCTTCGACAGCACATTCCAATGGAAAACAACACAACCCACAAGCCCCAAAGCAAACTGCTTCCTTGGTGGCTGTGCATCCAGAAGATACAACAAAAGTCCAACAAACTAACTGTGGCAACTGGGGATGACTGAAGCATTACTGACTGTGCAGACATCTCATCTGTAGCTATAGCACTGAAAGGAAAAGAACAACTATCACTGAAAATTTCCAGTGCAGAAAGGTTTCTGGGACCCTTTATATAGGTGTCTTACATTGCCAAAATGGTAAAGAGGAGGTCCAAAAGTCTATTTGGGATGGCCATTCCAAATAGCTCACAGATCCTTTCATCTGAAGACTTAAAATTCACAAATGGAAGCTACATTGATATTGTAGAGATCACAGCTGAGTCCTGATCCAGTTCTTCCAGTTCACATTGTGCCACCAATGTGTGCAAGCTGAGCTCATGTTTGCACAATCCTGCAAAGCTTGTCTCACCACATTTTTTGTCTTCCTGCACTATGCTTCTTCAAGACTTCCACAGTGTTTCACCTAATGTCAATGGAAAAGCTATACGTAGCTGGGGAAGTCTTAGCACTGAAGTTGGTCAGTTTCACCAAGGTGGCAAGCAAAATTGACAAGCCTGAGTTTGAAGTCCATCTGGGATTCACTCAGCATCCTTGAGCCAAGATTTGTTCATCATTACTTATCCTCCTCTTCAAGTGGCATGGCTGTCAAAAAATAGGAGGGCAGAAAATACATCACGCAGATTTTCCTTCCACCATGAAATTAAGCAATATGAAAGCAGAATAGATGCAAAAACCCATCTGAGCCAATGGGTGATGGCAGTTAGGATCACCCGCCTGCCCACTCCAGACTAACTTTTCCTGTCTACATCCCCTGTGTCACAAGAAAGAGCAGGCAAACAGCACCATCACACAAAACACACAATATGCAGGTGAGCCATCTCTGTCCTTTGAGGTAAGCTTGCAGGGCTTTAACTTTGGATCTATAAATAGGTAAGGGAGATTTAAATCCCCTTATCCCCTTGCTTTCCTACTTCTCCCTCTATACATGGGGCATTTAACAACTTTCACTTGCATCAACAGTGACTTTTATTTTTTTTAAAGCCCCTGTTCAGGGAGGGTGATTTTAAGGGAAGAATTGTTGGGTAGGTTTGAAATTTCTGGGCATTCACACATGAAGTAAGTGCCAGTGTGGTGGCACAGTGGTTTGAGTGTTAGATTAGGAGACCAGGAGACCAGAGTTCAAATCCCCACTCAGCCATGGAAACTCACTGGGTGACCTTGAGCAAGTCACACTCTCTCATCCTCAGAGGAAGGCAAAGGCAAACCCCCTCTGAACAAATCTTGCCAAGAAAGCCCGGTGATAGGTTTGCCTGAGGGTTGCTGTAAGTCAGAAATGATTTGGAGGTCCACAACAATAACAACAATGCACATGAGCCTCATTCTAGATTGATAAATTTCTAGTATATTTGCTTGAAAATGAAAGGAAAAGAAAAAGTGCAGTTGTGTACAATGTATTTACTGTATTATGCCTTTTATTCATATGTAGAAGGCAGACTTATATTGCAGACTGGCAAAATATGGCCATCCAGCTGTTGTTCAACTGCATTAGAAATGTCTTCAACTTGGAAATTGTTACAGACAACTTGCTGCTGGTAATTCCTTTTTGTAATGACTAAGGTTCCAACACATTGCAAGTATAACTTAACATAGGATAATTTTACTCTTTTTGTATTATAAACTGTGGTAGCTTTACGGGCATACTTCAGTTAGCAAAGCCTCTGACAAAGAAGCTCCTTTCATTCCTCCCCAGACTTTTTATTCCTCTCCCAGATGCCCCTCCTCCTCATCTTCTGTCTAGCTGGAGGTTAGTTTAGCAGCATCAGCACTGGGAAGATGATGAAGGAATGCTGGAGAAACTCTCTTGGTCCCAGGCTGCAGCAACATGTCTGCAATAAACAGAGCAACAAAGCTTAACTTAGGAAAGAATGGGATTTTACTCTAGCTGATTCTACAGTAGCTGGCTGTGCATGCCTACAATAAGCACGGTAAACAGCAGCTAGCTCTAGAGCATGTGTAGACAGCAAAACAAACAGAAAGGGGGAGATCAGATAACCTTGTCCAGCTGCCCTCAGCATGTTAAAAATCAATATGTTTAAGATTTATAAGTCTGGCCACCAAAATAGAGATCATAAGCCCAGAAACAGTGGAGCCTGCAAAAAAAAAAAAAAAACACTGCCATTTTGGAAGAACACTTCAAGTAATCTCTAGAATGATCAAAATCTTTTGTTTACTTACGCAAGGCTCACCTAAACTGTTGTTCTGTTTCACAGATGCCTATTGTTAGTTTTCAATAAAAAGTTTGTTGAAATATGTTGAATTGCTCTTCTTTTTTGGTGGGCCAGGAACTTTCACTGTTCTTTCCATGTTATTTCTGCCACTAGTACCAAATTTTCTGTTAAAGTAACAATGTCCAAGAACACATCTACTTTGTTAAGTGAGGCACACCTGTAATTCTTTTTCTGATTATGGGTGCATGACCTCACCAAATGGTGGGAAATGAGTATCACACTGTTCATGTAATGGCTCGTGCTATATTGCTACCTGTTACAGCAGTAACAAGCTGCAGGAAAGGAGAGAGTGGTTTATATCAGCCTATAGCATTCCAATTTCTAGAAGTATCTAAAGATTAATTGCTCTAAATGGGCAGTGACATCACTTAAAATTTGTAACTATTATGCTAACCAGAATGGAATGATGTACTGGTTTAACTGGTGAGTCATTTATCCACTTCTGTTCCTACCCTAGGCATCTCCTTGGCTACGGAGAAGCATAATGTTCATCCTATATATTTAAAAGGGAAATAATCTCCAACCAATGTGATTCTTTCTTTGAGCATTGTGACTTGATGGGACCCTGGGGTCCTGCCCTTGCAGCAGCAATAACTAGGAGAGCATTCATCCTTTAAATACTAATTACCAGGCCCCAGAGCTGAAAGAACAAAAACTTCCTTCCTTCTTCTGAGCAAGGAAGTTTTAAAATGCCTTTTGTAGAATCTGGTGTCTGCATCCAATGTTGCTGTTCAGGGAAATCTACTAGCTTTGGAGAATCTCACTGCTTTTATGATTGTTTTTCCCACCTACCCTATCCCAGTTTCATAGGAACGCTTCAGTCTTGGGGTCTGGAAATATAATAAAGGAGAATAAACCATCAGTTGTTGTCCACAGACTGAACAGCAATGGAGGTGAGATTTTTATGGAGGTCAAGGCAAAAACTGAAGCATATTTCATAGCTTACGTTAAATGTACAGCAGGACCCTGCAGAAGGATGCCATGCATTTCATTGTGGAAGGGAATGTTTCTACCCATGCTTCGGAGAATACTGATCAAGTGCCCATGTATTTTTTTTTTATTTCTATCATCTTTTGTTAGCAAAACTATGGAAACCGAGAAGATTTCCATACAAGAACTGTGTGATGCTCAAATGTGTTGAAGCTAACAAAAGCTTGTCTGACAACGTATATTTTTTCTTTTTTTCTTTTTTTAAAGGAAAGCATTCCATTTTTTTTTTCCTGGATGGAACCGGGTGACAAGAAACACAATCTTCCTAAAATTCGTTATATATTTAAGAGAAAATATTAAGGAGGACGGAGAAATACCAGGCATTATAGGCACATGAAGTATGGGGAGCCACTGTAGCATAGTGCTGGCTGGGTCTTGTGGGGCTGGGTTCTAGTCCTCATTGCATCAGGAAACTCACTGAGTGAGCTGTTACCTACTCTTAGCTTGATCTACCCTACAAGAAGACTTTTATTTTTATGGTAAAGGAGGACAGCCATATACACTGCCTTGAGGAGGATAGACAGATGATAAACGTAGTCAATAAATGAAATCTATTCTATAAATATTACATAGTAATGAGACAAAGAGCTAAATCACCTCTTGGTGAAATTTATATGAAGAGTTATGTTGCACAGAGCATCAATCATCTGATACCTTTTTAGTCAACCAGGTCCCACATGCCACTGATTGATGTTGCTCTGTGTGTGGCTGCTAGAAAACTGATACTTACAAAGAGGGTAAGGGCAGGAACACCATAGCATGCAGACAGATTTCATCCATGTTTCTGACTGAGCTTACAATACCGACAGAACTTTAACAGAACTCATTCCTGGGACTATCTATTAATGATGGATTTGTTTTGAAGACTGAATTCTATCAAGGATTGTACTGCCTGAAAATTGCAAATGCCTTCATGCAAATAAAGCTGCTTGCTATAGACTTTAAGAAGGTAAAATTTGTTTTCTTTTTTACAGACCTCTGAGCCATTCTTGCAGAATGTGCAGTGCTTGGGCCCAGTTCTGACAACCATGTTTAAGGCCATTTCCATACTATACTGTTATAGTACTATTATTCCACTTTCAACATCCTGTGGAATTCTGGGGTTCGTAGTTTACTGAGGCCAAAGAGTTCTCTGGCTGAGAATTCTAAAGGCTTCTCCCTAAACTGCAAACCCCAGGATTCCATAGGAGGTTGAAAGTGGAATAATAGCACTATAATTATGTAGTGTGGCAATGGCCTGAGTCTTCTCCCTCAGAGAGACAGTGCACTTTCCATTAAGGCTTGATCTAAAAGGTCCTTGTTCTTAGAAGTTGACCTGCATGCCAGCCCTTGGCTTAAGCATTCCCATCAGCCTGAACTCATAAGACAATGTGACTGATTTGAAAAGATGGTAAAGTGGGGGGCAATATGAAAAGAGTGAGACCACACTACAGGTGGATTGATGCAATTGTAGAAGCCACAGTCTTGAGCTGGCCCAACAGGGCTGTTGACGACAGAGTGTCTTGAAAATCTCTCATTCATAGGGTCACCATAAGTTGAAACCAACTTGACAACTGTTAACAACAACAGCCTGAACTACCCCACAGAATGGCCGCGTGGATTAAGCAAGGAGAAGAAAAGACTCCCATGCACTACCTTGAACCCACAGACGGAGAAGTAGGATATATACTTAGCCATTAAGAGTATGCTCTTAAAGAAGTAGGTGTATTGCAACATTTGATTATCCTAATGTGTAACCGGTAGTCAGGACAAGAGGCTACCATCACCACAGAGCACAAAGAAACAGAGAAAAGGCTGCATTTTTCCACCCCATCTGTTTAATGGGTACACTGAATGTATCATATGTAAAGCTGGATAAGATTTTGGCGGAGGAGGTGTGAAAATTGGTGGAAGGAACATCAACAGTTTAAGATATGCAGATGACATGATACTACTAGCAGAAAACAGCAAAGACCTAGAATGACTATGAAGGAAACTCAAAGAAGAAAGTGCAAAAGTAGGTTTATAGCTGAATATTAAGAAAATAAAAATATTGACCAGAGGCATTCTACATAGCTTTAGAGTAGACAATGAAGGCATTGAAACAAAGATTCCCTATACTTTGGCTCAGTAATCAATCAGAAGGAAGACTGAAGACCAGGACTTAAAAGATAAGCCATGAAGGAATAAGACAAGATCCCCAAGGGTAAAGATACATCACTGAGTACCAAAGTCAGGATTGCCCATGCCTTTACATGTCTGATTTCTATATGTGCTTGTGAAAGTTGTATGGTGAAAAAAAAACTGATAAGAAGAGAACCATCTCATTTGAAATGGGGTGCTGGAGGAGAGTTCTGCAGATACCAATTACTGTCCAAAAGACAAATAAATGGGGCCTAGAGTAAATCAATCCCAGTTTCTTCCTAAAGCAAAGAGGCTGTCATATTTTGACATATCCTGAGAAGGCATGACTCGCTAGAAAAGACAATAATGCTTGGCAAGGTGGAAGGCAGCAGGAAAAGAGGAAGACCACACTACAAGTAGATGGACTCAATCAAGGAAGCCACGGCCCTGAGTCTGAAAGACCTGAGTAGGGCTGTTGATGACAGGGTGGCTTGAAGGTCATGGAATCATAGAGCTGGAAGGGGCCTCATAGGACATCATCAAGTCCAACCCCCTGCTCAATGCAGGATCTAAAGCTAAAGCATCCCCAGCAGGCGCAACCTCTTTTGGAAGTCATCCAGAGAAGAAGACCCCCATCACCTCTCTAGGCAATTTGTTCCATTGCTGAACTGCTCTTCTTGTCAAGAAGCTCCTTGTAATGTTCAATTAAAATTGACTGTCCTGTAGCTTCAAACCATTAGACCTCCTCCTACCCTCTGAGACAGCAGAAAACAGGACTGCCTCCTTCTCGTTGTGGCAGCCCTTGAAGCATTTAAAAAGTGCAATTGTGTCACCCTTCAGTCGTCTCTTCGCCAAGCTGAACATGCCCAGCTCCTTGAACCTCTCATGCTTTATTCTTCATACCTCACATCATCCCTCTTGCCCTTTTCTGAACCTGCTCCAACTTGTCTAGCCTTCTTAAAATGAAGCACCTAGAACTGAGCACAGTACCTCAGATGAGGCCTAACTAGCACAGGATATATTGGGACTATTACTTCCCTTGCCTTTGAAACTTTGCTTCAACTAATGCAGGCTATAAAAGGATTTGCCTTCACACTGCTGGCTCATGCTGAACTTGTGATCAACAATCCCAATGTCCTTTTCACCTGTAGTAATGCTATGCCATGTATTCTCAACCCTATACCTGTGCATTTGGATTTTGTGACCTAAATATAGAATTTTGCATTTATCTCTATTGAATTTCATGTTACTAATTTCTGTCCAGTTTTCTAGTTTATCTAGGTCCTTTTTAATTCTGTCTTCCAATGTGACAGCCACTCCTCCCAATTTTGTATCATCTGCAAACTTTATAAGGACTCCCTCCGCACTGTCACCTAAGTCACTGCTAAAAATGTTGATCAGTAATGGCCATAGGACAGAACCCTGAGGCACTCCACTCAAGATCTCCTTCCAGTTTGAAGAGCAGCTATTGATGACTACTCTTTGAGTATGGTTTTCCAACCAATTATGCATCCATCTGACAATGCTCCAACCTACTCCACACATTTAATCAGTTTGATAATCAAAATATTATGGAGAACCTCTTCAATTGTTTTGCTGAAATCCAGAGAAATCACATCCACAGCATTCCCACCATCTACTAAATTGATTGAAAAAAAGATATGATGAATTTGGCAGGATTTGTTCCTGATAAACCAATGCTGGCTCCTACCAGTCACTGTATTGTCACCAAGATACTTGGTCACCAAGATAGACTCCTGTATAATCCATTCTTACACTTTCCCTGGTACTATTCATTCATAGAGTTGCCACATATTGAATTTGATTTGACAACCGTTAACAACAACAACAATTAAAAGTAACTTTTCTGGTTCTGAGGGGCTGCAATGTGACCTTCTTCTCCATCACAACTGCTATCCCTGGCATTTATGTTGGCTTCCAGATCAGGGTCCTAAGCACATTGAGTCCCTTCCACCTTCCCCATAGGCATCAGAAGGGCCTTCTCTTAGACAAAGCAGCAGCCATGCCACACTTCATTCTTGCAGGCTCCTTAGGCAAACATGTGGGGTGTACGCAGGAGAAGGTATTCACTATTCACACACACACAAGCACAACCAAAAGCAAGTTTCAAGATCTACTTCATACAGTATGGTCACTGGTGGCTACTAATTTGGCTACTAACACCGGCATTTCAATTAGGGATGGCCAACATATAGTCCATGGTCAATACCCAGGCTCTTTAATTATGCAGCATCTGGTAGCCTTCCCTATGCCTCATCATACCTTGTTTTGACCAGAATACCAGAAGTGATTTCTTGTGAGGGTGTTGCAGTCCACAGCATATATCTGAGAGTACCACTGGATCCACAGAAGTTGCCCAGGTAATTCAAACTAAGGTGAAGTGTTTGGTGGGGCATCCCCAGAAGACAGCAGCACCAGCTCAGATAAAGATGCAGCTGATACAGAAAAATGTACTGCCAACCATTCACATGAATGTTGGTTGAAATGAAATTGCACAGGCTGCAGGATGTCATCACAGAGGGAGGGAGAGAGGAGAAAGTGTAGCATCAGCTTTTTGCTTGAAAAATGACCAACATGCCCATGTAAGTTCCCAAAGTATTCAAATGGTACAGTCAAAATTTATGCAAACATTTAAGAAACCACTTCACTCCAATTGACAGCTGTGTGAGACTGTACCTACACAGTTTTATTTGTACCAGTACATTGTCACAAGCAAAGTTATGGCACAGGCTTTCTTTTTCCTTGCTAGTTGCATTTGGTTTCCGAGCAGAGGCTGCCACCTGGTGGAGGGGATGTCTTGGTTAAGAGATCACACAGCAGCCATTCAACTCATGATTCACACCACACTTCCTTTCTTTTTTTAAGTTGTTTTCAAAACCTGTTGGTTCTAAATAGTCAGTCCTCCACTTTTGCTAGGGTTGGGAGTATGGGACCTTGAAAAAGTGGGAAAAAATCACAAATATCAAAATGTGTGTGTGTGTGTGTGTGAACGGGGATGAGGCATGGTGCAGAGAGCAGGCGCTCAGGGTCAGGGAAAGAGGATGGGCTGGAATAGTGACTCTATATTTCCTATCTCTAACCCATCTTCTTCCTTGATTGTGTGTGTGGGGCATCAGGAGAAGGTTTGTAGTGCTGAAAAATTAGGCTGTGAGTTGTCCTTAGCTGATTAGCCAGTGGCTGGTGAAGGAGGACAAAGAAGACTAGAGGTGTGTTTATAAAGGGTTGAGCATCCTGCTTGGAGCCACCAAGAGGGAAGGTTCCCACAGAAAAGAAATGCCTGAGATGCGGGGGGGAGGTAGAGATTGGAGAAACTTGCAAATAATCAGATCTGTGGAAGTTAAACCTGCAAATGTGGAGGGCCAACTGTATATTCAAAACAGTATTCTTTGTTCAAGTTCCACGCAAATTAAAACTACAGATTTCACAGGTGGAATGAAAATAATAATGTTTAATTTCTGCAGTGTTTACTTGGCTAAAAAAAAAAAGCCTTATTATTTTCTTACTGGTGCTTCCCTATTTGACCCAGCATGGTGCAGTGGTTTGAGCACTGGACTATGACCCTGGAGACCAGGGTTCGATTCCCTGCTCAGCCACGGAAACCCATTGGGTGACCTTGAGAGCATCACAAACTCTCAGCCCCAGAAAACCATGTGATAGGGTAGCCATAAGTCAGAAATGACTTGAAGGCACACAAGAACAAAATGACTTGCGTCTCAACAAGCTGGCTTCAGTTTATGGACCTTCTATGAACGAGACCTCCAGGAGCCATCAATAGCCCTGTTCAGGTTCTGCAAACTCACTGCTGTGGTTTCCTTGATTGAATCAATTCATCTATCTTCCTCTTTCCTCCCTCTCTACCATGCATTACTGTCTTTCCCATGAGTGATGCCAGTTTGTGGTATGGCCAAGTATGGTAGTCTCAGTTTGGTCATTCTGTACTCAAGGAAGAGTTCAAGCTTGATTTACTCTCCCACCCAATTATTTATCTTAGGTACTTACTCTCTGAATATTGTCTTACTTGACATATAGTCTTATTGTGTTACTCAGCTACTTACTTAACCACCTGTCTTACTTAGCTACTACCTACATACCTAAAGGCACCAGATCCTGTCTGATCTTGAAAGCTAAGCAGTGTCAAGTCTGGGTACTACTTGTAGAAGGGGGGTGGCCAAAGAACACCAGGTGCTGTAAGCTGTGTTCCAGGGAAGGACAATGGCAAACCAACTTTGACTGTTCCTTGGCTAAGAAAACCCTAAGAAATTCATGAAGTTAGCACAAAGTTGACAGGCAGCTTGAAGGCACATACTTTCCTTCATGATTTCATGCTGGATGGTGCTTATACCTCATCACTGGTTTTAATGGGTTATGTGAAAATCAGAATTCTCACAAAGAATGTGTCAGCTGGGAAGTTCAGTCTTCCTGTATGTCCGGCATTAAGCCTAACAAATTGGTCCACTGTGACAGCAACAAGATTGTTCCTCTAATTTGGACTGTGGTCCACGCAATGTGCTGTAGAATTTGAATATCACTGTATATCACTGAAAAATTAACTCACGTAACAGAAAGGATTTTTTACTACAATAGTTTGTGATTTCATTAGAACATACAGAACTCTGACACAAAAGAACATCCTTTTTTACAATACATTCTTCAGCTGAAAGTGCCATTAGTTGACCAAGCTCTTGTTCAAAGACACAGAGGGCTTCTAGTATATTGTTGTTAACTGCCAGCAAGTTGACTTTGACATATGGTGACTCTACAAATGAGAGGCCTCAGAGTTACCCTGTCCTCAACAGCCCCCCTGCTCAGTCTTTCAGACTCAGGAACATGGCTTCCTTGATTGTGTCCGTCTATCGGTAATGCAGTCCTCAGTTTAGTCATCTTGGCTTCCAGGGAGAGTTTAGGCTTGATTTATTTATTCCAGGACCCTTAAGTTGTTGATGTTCCCTCCTCCAATGTTGTCACATCTCCTTCCTCAAAATCTAATCTAACTTAATGTATGATAGTTTCAATGTACAAGTTCAGTGCACAGTGCACAGGCTGATTTTCTTTTGAAATTCTTTGGTGTGCTCCATTACCCAATGAATGTTTGCAATATGATCCCTAGTGCCTCTTCCTTTCGTGAATCTAGCTTAGAGATCTGGTGTTTCTTGCTCCATATATGGTGAAAGTATCCTATGGAATGCTGGTGTTTGCAGTTTAGGGAGGAAAGCTCTTTAGCCTCAGTAGACTATAAACCCAGAATCCCATAGGATGTTGAAAGTGGAATAATAGCACTTTTAACACTGTAGTGTGGAAATGGCCAAAGTCCCTGGCTTCAGTCCAGAATTCTGGCTCCAGGTCAATTGGGCTTAATAGTGCAAGTCTGATTTTTACATTGTTTTTAAATTCTATGAGGATGTTCTTCAGGTTGTATTTTGGGCACAATGGTTGGTTTCACATTCTTCTTTAGCTTTAATTTTTCAAACCAGCACTTCATGGTCGGTGCCAGAATCTGCTCCTGGCCTTGTTTTTGCAGAGAATGGAGCTTCTCCATTTTCTGCTTCCAGTTATGTAGTCTATTTGATTTCTACATTGGCTATTAGGTGATGTTCATATAGGCAGTTGCCTCTTTGGTTGCTTGAAGAGTGCAACGAACAAATTGTTGGCCTCACAAGATTCAGGCACTCTCTGCTTCATTTCTTGATCCTAGGCCAAATTTTCCTGTAATCTTTGATGGGGCTTTTGTTTCCTAGTTTTGCATTCCAGTCACCAATGATTAACAAGAAGTCCTATTTTGGTGTGTGATCAATTTCCTCCTGGACTCCTGCATAGAATCTTTCCTTTTCTTCTGCCTTTGCATTTGGAATATACACTTGGAATAGTTGCATTGATGGGTTTTCCCTGAAGTGTTATTGAAATGATGCAGTCAGACTTTGCATTTTGTGCTTTGACTGCTTTTGCTGCAACTCTCCTCACTATTAATGCTGCCCCGTTTCTTCTCAGATTTTTATCTCCCGAGTAAGACGTCTAATTCAAAATGTCTCTTTCCTGTCCACTTTACCTGACATATCTCAATTATTTTTATATGTTTCATTTCTTGTTTTATCATGTCTAGCTTCCCCCTCATTCATGCTTGTCACATTCCATGCCCCTATGTGTTGTGCAGCCTTTGATCGTTCCTTTTGCCTCTGAGCATATCAACAACTGAACGCCCATCTTAAGTCCAGTTACTTCATTAGAGTTAACTATGGTGCCACTGCCATTGTCTCTGAGACATCCTCCACCAGTGTCACCTGCCAGTACTGTTGCTGTCCAGTATTTGTTTGGCACACTTAGGCCATTACCACACTACACTCTTATAGCGCGATTATTCCACTTTCAACATCCTACGGAATCCTGGGGTTTGCAGTTCCAGGAGGGGCCAGCTGACTCCTCCCGAAACTGCAAACCCCAGGATTCCATAAGATGATGAAAGTGGAATAATCGTACTATAAGAGTGTAGTGCAGAAATGGCCTTAGCCTGGCTCCTCAACAAAAGCCTGTGTGACATGAGAAACTCTACCAACAGCATTGCTACCATCAGCATATCCTCTTGTCTTGTAAGAGCACAGAAACCCACCACTGAGGAAAGGTAGCACTATTGGTGTGGGTATAATCTTAGCATGCTCTAAAAGAGGAGTGGGCAATCATGATTGATCCAGGACATTTCTGCCCCAGGGGTCACACACATCGCCAAAAACCAAGAAAATGGTAGACATGGAAGTCTACTTTGACATTGGATTTTTTTTTGGTGGGGGGAGATGCTAAACAATGCACGGTAGAGATGTGAAGGCCTGAGGGAAATAAAGAAAAATTTAGTGGGGAAAAAGTTTTTTAATCTCATTTTTTCCTTTTTTTCCTGGAAAAAATGGGGGAGGGTTAAAAATGGATTATGGAATATTTCTGGAATGATCGATAAAATATTGAAGACGAGGTGTTCATATATTTACTACCCAAAAGTTATTTTTAAAAACTATGTAACAGTAAAACAACATACAGTGTATGATCATTACAATTCCTGGTCCCTGTATCCTTTTCTCAGTTCTTGGTATGGGAACGGATGCTTTATATGTCTGCTTGACAGTGTGGAAGACTAGGAGACAAAATAATTTTCTCTGTTTTACTCATGCTGGCTTTTTCCATTGTTATTGGTTTTGTTTTGTTTTTTGCCTGTTCCAAATAAAGTGACACAACCAAAGAGGTTCCTTACAGTTCAGAACATTGTACCTTCGCTTGTAACAATAAAATAAAATAATTTCAAAATTCTGTCTCTGTTGTCTGACTTGTACTGTAATTTTAAGACATCATGCCAACAAAATTGCACAACTATTTAACAACTATGTATATAATATGAAGTAGGAAAGGGCTTTTCAATCAGTAAAGGGTGGTAATGATGTTGCTGCTGTTGTCGTTTTTAAATATTCTGAAAATTTCCATTTTTTCCCACGGGCTAATGTCTGCAAAAACAACCTTAGGGGCCACATGTAGTCCTGAGTTTGCAATTTGCCTATGCCGATTGAAAAAGGCCCCTATTTTGCTGAGCCCTTGAAAATTAAAATTATGTTATCTGTTTCAAATTTGGTCTCCAAAGGGTGGAGAAGGGCAACACAGAGAGAGAGAGAAACAAAAATACACAAATGTCTAAAAACAGATAATCCCATTTTATTAGCAGTTAGTTCAACAGGACCTTACATTAGTGACACAGTTTTCTGAACCCAAAATGAGTTCAAGTACAGATTAAAAATATGGGAGAAAGACTCTTAAAAGTATTCCTTCCCTTTTCCACCCTCCCACTATGAAGATACCCTTAACCCAATGGGAAACCAGATAGAATCTCATGCAAACATAAAAATGGAAACCCCTTGAGGGCTCCTCCTTTTATTAAGGAAAACAAAAACACTGCAATGAAACAAAATTTGCCCTTCCTCAAAGAGGCAGATTTTCTCTTCACCCACTTCAGGCTAAATCAGACCATCATTTGAGAACAGTTCAACCAATACTTTCAAACAATGAGCTTGTATAACTTTAGGGTGTTTTTTTTTTTTTCCTGACTGTTTTATTTCACATTTGCCACTTTGGCAATGTGATGCCGCACATTTGTAGAATGCATGTTTCAGGAACTAGCATAAAGCTTCTAAAACTTCTACATCTTGGTGTTATTTAAGAAAGACAGAGATAGTTGTGCATGTTAGAATTAACAACGCCCTTCTCAGTTCATCTGCTAAAGTGATTTCTGGAGGTCCCCAACGAGGGCCTTCATGTGCATCCTTCAAACAGACAAATGGGGCTAGGATTTCCATTTACACATCATCCAAACCTGTGATAATCATCATGACATTGGGAGGGGAACCCACAGAGAAGATAGGGTCAGGAATGGGACTGGAATTTTAAGGAGTCTCCAGCTCTTAAGCTGTAAATTACATTCCACTGGCAAATGGAAATATATTACTGTGTAGAATCCATTTCACTAAACCCATCTCTTGTTCTAAAATGAAGACACAGCTAATGAACTGAATTATAAACTTGGTTTTGGAGATCCAAAGCTGTAGCAAAAGCCAATACAGCAGTATGTCTGGAAGGGCAGTGAAGCTCAGATGCTATGTCTTCCAAGAAAAGATTTCTTAAACAACAACACACCAGGGTGTGGCAAACATATGAAGGAACCTTCTCACCCTCTCTGTTCTAGCAGCCATGCTTACAATGCCTTTGCTGAGTTGCTCAGATTGCACGCGAGTTAACAGAGTCCTTCTCCAAACTGCATTCTAGCAGCCACGCACACTTTGCTTCTACCTTTTTTGCTTTTGCCAATCAGGATTAACAATTCATTTGAAAGGTCCAGTGCCTTCCACATTGTGAAAGGTTACAATCTTCACATTCTAGGTTTCTCATTTGTCCCACTAGGACTTGAGCGTTATGTCAGCAGTAGCTATTCACATGCATCTACTGCCTGCTGCTTACATATATCAGATGTAGGAAATACTACCTCAGTACAATCTGCTTTGTTCTTCCTTCACAAAATGGAAAAGTGGTTTGTCTGGACTAAGTACCTGGGGAGAAAAGATCTTTTCACTGCCAGGACATTTTCGAAGTCTCTTGGTATAGAAGGCCACAGGTGAAACACTGTATTAACTTTTAAAAAGAGGCATTTTCACAAGAGCACTATCACCATTCCAATTCAATTTTTTAAATACTTCCTCTATTCTGAATGCATCTCTCTTACTGAGACAGCTGTTTAAACAAACACAATAGGGAAAAAAGGATTAAAGGCCATCTGTAATTTCTGGGCTGATCCACAAGATGGCACTCAGGCACAGTGCTGGGGAAGACAGTATTTGACTGGGAACCATCACATGGTAGCCAGTATGAAGGATACCTCATAGGAGAAAGAGGGTTGAATACTTTCTGGACCCAGCCAGTTCAGCGTATTGTTTCAGCAACGGCCAGCAAGATCCTTTCAGGCAGATCTCAAGCAATGGCACAAAGGTGATCTGGTGAAATAACCATCAGTAGACCCTCTCTCTCCATTCCCGTACATTTTCTATGCTTAACCCTTGAGTTCATGGCCTATCAAGTGCCTTCCATTGGCTTTTGTTGTTTTGTTACCAGAACTATTTGAACTTGGATCTCAAAGGACTACATTCCAGAGCATGAATCCAACCATGAGACACATTTTCAAAGTGCCGTTTTATGACTCCAGCACAACCTCAGGCGTCCCAGCCCCAAATGAACTGCAAAGCTTACATCCTTTCCTCCATGAATAAGGCTGAATGAGTAAAGTGGCAAAACCACTCGTTGTTCTCCTTAACATGTGAATTTATCCCACAACGAGAGAGAAAACTCATTCATATACTCACTGTTTTATCTGAATGACACCACCATATCCACAGCCAGTTTGTAAATTCATTATGTACACACATACACTTCACAAACTACAGCTGCAGTCTCAACAGGCCTTCTCAATCACAACTCCAATAAGAAACACTGGAAGAGAGGGCTCGGCTAAACTGGTGGGAACAGACGCATCCCTTAAAATTCTTCTCATATGTCATGCCAGCAGATCAACTAATCAACGGGCCACTTTTCTCTGTTAACAGTGAAAGGGGAAAAAATAAAAACCTAATACCTGAAATCCAAACTCCAGCATTACTCCCCACCCCGCCACAAAAAAGAAAGTTCAAGAAGGAAGTTACCAAAATACTGTTGTTATGCTGCTTTAGAGGTTCACTGTTCTTAAGTAATCTTTTTGGCAGGCATTAATCCAAGACTGACAGAGCCTCCTAGAAAATCATCTTGTTGTTCTGAGCTGGGAGCTCATATTTATTAGAAGTAGCTAGAATGTCAAACAACCCCTGCCTTAGACCACAGGAACTCCCTCATATTAAAACTATAGAGAGAGATGTGTGGCAAGGACATATCAGGACAACCCCCTGGAGCAAGCTCTCTTGCACAAGCACTTTGTCAGACAACTGTGGATTCCCACCCGTACTCCTCTCCCCTAGCCAAGTACAACTCCAAAAAAAGACGATGGAAATAAATAATCCATCTGGGATAATCTAAATATTGCCAGCACCAAAGTCTTTCAAAGTCACCTTGTATTAAAAACAAAGAAAGAAAGAAAACATCTCTTTTCGCTAAGAACTGTACTCCATTAACACCATCTCAGTTCGATCTGGGTCTGAGTCCGAATTGCATAATCACATAATCAGGTCCGTGCTTGCAACAGGGCCTCCATCTGGTTCCAAGTTCATATTACTTGCACTATCCTTTTCCCAACTCATATGGTGCAAGAATTACTATTAATCCGCTCTTGTGGTGCCTTTCTCAATGCCTTTTTTCTTAATTCCATCTCACAAGGGGAAGGAAACTTCTTGCTGTAATACTATGTCAGATGTTGGGACTGAAGTGTGGAGAAGAGAGTAGCTCCTTCATGGATTCTCCTCACCAGGAAGTGGCATTGCAGACCAGGAGACAGCCTCCGTTCTAGCGCTAAAGCTTGGTTCCTGGGCAAAGTGGAAGAGATCTGTGTAATGCTGGCTTGGCCTCGGGGTCACAGCTAGTGTTCAGCTCTAGCAGGTTTCAGGTGGTTGACTTCTTCCAAGCTACAGTGCTAACTCCACAGGCCCATTTTTCCATTTGCCACTGGACAACGTTGAGTGGGTATTGCTCAAAATGCTTCTTCCCTGGCTGCACATCCCACACTGTATCACGTCATTTTGGCTCGGCATACATGTCTGAGATCCTCACCATGGACTCATTCTACTATTGCTCAATACAGGACAGATACAAAGTGGTTATCTAGTGTTCTGGAGTTCCTCCCGTAACCACGTTGGCAACGTCTGGCCCATTTTATACAGCAGCTTGGATAGCTCTATGTTGTGGTCCCTGTAATAGTCCCTCAAGAATGCTCTTGACTGCAATAGGAAGAAAAAAAGAAACAGTAGTGAAACGCCACTGTTACAACTGTGTTACACAAGAAACATCCTGCATCAGAGGGGACCACATGTATGACAGATGGGCAGCTGCAGTCACTAACACGGATACCTTGGAAAAGGAGATGTTGTGTTGATGCTCAATCTGGCTAAATCTCCCTACCCTCACCTGCCAGCCCATTCTAAAACAAACAGGAGCCAGGCCAAAGTAGCAGGTGCCTGGATGCCAGCTCTTCCCCCACACGTCTTGCAAAGCTTCAGAATACTATATATTGATGTTGCAGTTTCCCCTTTACATAGGACTGAACTACAGCTCCTATAACACAGCAAAATGCCAGTGACTTGAGGACGATAGACAGGAAGATAGACATAGTCGTCGCCATGATCCTGGGCAAAAAAAAGTCACTGACGTATTCAAACATTGCAAGTGTGTATATATATGTGTCTGAGCATTCAAAGAAGTGTGAAGTGATAAGAGTTCCACCAAGTCCTTCTTGTCTAAGAAACTGCCATCACTAGCTGGTCTAAGCCCAAGGAAAGCTTTGTGGACAAGGACTGGCTATTGAAGCTGGGTTGATGAAATGGAGTCAGGTTAGATGTTTGCACCCTTCCTGTTCAGATTCTGCTTAAGAATACCTAGCAAGACTCTCCACCTTGGAAAAACCCATCTAATTTCTTATAACATCCCTTCTTTAAGGGGGATGTCATGCATCATGCAGGGAAAGGAAAGGGAACTTGTATCCCTCCAGAGATTAATGAACTACTAATCCCATCATCCCTTAACACTGGGCAGGCTGGAAGCAATTGGGAAACAGAATTCAACAACAGCTGGGAAAACTTGGGTTTCCTTGGCCCTGATGCAGAGGTAAACTTAGGCTTGCTAAAAATTCACTCAAGTGTCAATAGTTCAGTTCACTGTACAGTTCACTGTAATGTGAGTCTTTTTTTCCCCTGAGGTACAACTCTAGATATTGTATTATGTGAAGTAGTCCTAAAACAGGTAAGTCCTATGGAACACTTGCAGATTTTCTGCTAAAAGGTGGAGGAGAAGAGTGAAGGTGACATGTTTATATAAGCATTCCAGCATTGGGTCTATCCACACTTACTGCTAAGATCATGGGAGCTGTATTTCACTGGTAGAGACCCATATCACTGCAGTAAATCCCTGAACAAAGCCATCACACAGACATTGTGGCATCAGGTACATCTTTTCAATCCAACTTGCATTCTGGAAATGGCTCATGAGCAGAACCAATTATATCTCTTTTGCATGTAATGTTAAGATGGAAGAATCCACTTGACTGCCTCTGGCCACATCCTTCACATCCAGATGTTTCCTACAGTGGCACAGGATTTTCCCAGGGTGAAGCAGCACCCTCTTTTTTTTAAAGAATGACATTTAAGAATGTTTCTATATTGCTTTTCTTTTTAAAAAAAAATCTCAAAATGGTTTACAGTAAAAGCAGACACAATAAGACCAAAGCTAAAACCATGTGTGTGTGTGTGTGTGTGTGTGTGTGTATCAGTGAAACCCCAAAAATGATTAAAAACCAGGGTGACTGAAAATCTTACCCACCAGGAAAATGCTTGGGCTAACAAACAGGTCTTTACTCACACTGGAAGACAGCCTGGTATCAATGAGAGATCTTTCATGATGATCCGTGAAGTGTGAATGGGGGTCTCTGTTTTGCACAACTCAGATGAGCCAGTTCAACAGTTGTATCATCAATTATCCCGACAAGTCCAAAAAGTCAAAAGAAGAAAGAGTTCCAGTCTTATGACTGCAAGGTGTAAAATACTTACATCTAAATCCATCTCTGGGTATTTCCGTCCTTTGCTTTTGCCCAAGCACTTGGTTTTCCCTCCCTCCAGTAGTTGGCACCAGAATCCTTTTTTGGGATCAAATCTACAAAAACAACAAGCCAGAAGGAAGTATGAGCAGACATTGATACCTAAACTGTCCTTGTCCTCTTGCTCTACAACTTGCTATTAGTTAGCAGTTTTTATAATTGCACCAGTTACATGGATTAACATCAGTGGAGATCAACCTTCAATATCTGTCCTATTTTACTAGACAGGGATAATGTGAATCTAGTCTGTTATTCCTTTTCATTCTGTAATATTTCTGTTCCAAATTCAGCTAAGAGAAAAGCTTTAAGAAAGCTGCAATGGCAATTAAAAGCAGGGAGGGGAAGGGAAAGATTACCGTTCTTGAAGGTCTGCTTTTATACTAACTTTGGTGATATCACTGATAGACTGATTTAGGAAGTATTAGATATAGGACCTGTGACTGCATCACACTGCTTTTTGTAATTAATTTATGAGCTTCTCTCACCCTGCCTCAAAAATTTGACACATACACATACATAACAATCAGCTTTTACAAAAAATATTAGATTCTGGATTATTTTAAGCCCTTAAAAATCTTTTGATCTATTAGGATCACTTAACAGCTTCCCCTCTGCCCAAAAGCTATTTGTTAAAGAAGAAATGAGAGACAAATATGGATATGGGTCAACACACAATTAATTACTATATTTACTGGTCTGTGGATGAAAGTACACAGCCAGACTATCCATGCTGCACAAAAAGTGCTTAACGTAATTTATGCATTTGCTACAAAAGAAGCCAAGTTTAGAGACAATAAATACAAAGCGAAAAATCCACTTCAGTAGCCTTATCGCTACTGAAACTAAGAATGAACGTATTTCTCTCTTATTCTTAACTACTCCAGGCTACTACCAGATTATCAGTTTATCAAAACTCTGGTGCAGTGTTTACACTTATAAAAGAGAATGTGATCAGCATTCCAGATCTCCTAAGTCAAAGTTTTTAATCAAGAGAGAAAAATCTATGCAGCAAGTCAAAGAGGCTTCAGAGCGTACTTTCACAGGATGAATTGGCTCAAAAGAACAGATGGGAAGGACTTACGCTAAAGTTTTGTGGTAATCTATGATGTTTGTCACTCCAAGGAATTTCTGGACTATTTCCATCACTTTAGCTGGTTCTGTGCGTAGCAGTTTGCCATCCAAAACAAGAATCTGAAAGGGGAGACAAGAGACAAAAAGAGTAAAGGCAGAAAAGAAAAAAATGCCCTATTAATTTATCTCCTCAGGTTCAACTCCGGTTCAAAGCACAACTGAACCCAGTCACAAATACAGAGCCTTTGGGACAACAGAGGTGGCTTGTCTGTTCTTCTCAGCACTGGTAAAGGCCTAAAGCAGAAACAATTAATGATCCAGCCTCTCCTCACTTCACTGGAGCAGAACAGTAGCAACACACCAGGGCTTTGCATGTTTAGCCCCATTTCTATTTTATCCAGTCTCAAGCGCACAGGACTGTATGGGGAGAAAAAGCCACACAGTCAGTAGCTACTTTAAATTCATGAATAAACTCTACTGCTGAATGCCACAGTGAACCATTTTATGGCAGACTTGGAACAATGGCTGAGATCATATAGCTCCAGTGACATAGTTACACTACTAGTAGAAGCAGAGACAACAACAATGTTTTAAAAAGTGGTGACAGCAAGTGCAGAAAAGGAAGGGCAGTGCCACAAACAGTAGGAGCAGTCTGCCAGCAATGAGCTGCCTGTTTGTCAAATCCCTGGCTTCCACTCAACGGTGTCCACAGAGCCAAAGCAGCATGAGAGCCTGTGGTGATTCTCCAAGCCAGACTTCCCACACTGCCTTGGCTCCACAGAGCCTCAATCCCACCTGGAAGCTACGCACTTGAGAAACAGGCAGCTCACAGCTGGCAGCTTTCTACTCCTGCTTCCCCTGCCACCTCCCTCCGTGAGTGCAGAGAGAACAACAGACTGTTAGACAAGTGATGTGCCACTACAGGATCGCGACCAATTTGTCCTGCCTAGTTATTTCTGCAGCCCACTTACAGTCCTTCAGTTCTTTCTAACTCACTATCAGTATGATCATCACTTTCTCCACTACCACTGTTACTTCAGGCTACTTCAGGGCCACCAGAAGAGGAAGGAGGCTTTATTAAAATTATTATTATTAAAATGGTTATATCTTGCCCTATATCCACAGATCTCTGGGAACCATCCAATAAAATCAGTTTTAACAATTTAAAATAATTTGAACAGACCTAAAGCGTATTAACTATTTGAATAACTGACAACAGTTTAAAACGAATTAAAACAATTTATGACCATGCACTTGTACAGATTTGAATGAAACAGGCATCAAAGTCCTTAGCAAAAAGCCATGTGACACTAGTGCTGGTACAAATCAGGTCTCTAAGGGGAGGGCATTCCACAACCAGGAAACTGCAGCACACTTGGAGTATCTTTAGCCCTAGCGATCCTAATCACTACTTTACCAGTATGGTTAGCATCAGCACAGCAGTAATTAGGACAATGCCTGTTGGCAATACTATTACTAAGATTCTTCTTCCCCAGCAGCAGTTGAGTGTCTTGGGGATTCCCCACAACACAAGCTGAGGGGGGTAGCTTCACACTCTGTTTTTAAGTCACATGCAGTCTGGATATCACCATATAGTCCCATGGACTGTTACTTATGAGAACTCTGCCATCTTATTAAGAAAAATCCTTTCCAAACATTAATAATAATAATAATAATAATAATAATAATAATAATAATAATAATAATAATAATAATAATAATAATTAAAAAATTATTTCTATCCCGCCTCTCCCAATGGATCGAGGCGGCATTACAAAAATATACAAATACATTAAAACATTAAAATGTACCCCATCCTCCCCACCCAGCAACCCTTCTATCCCCCTAAAACACATTAGTTATTAAAACAAATTAAAAACAGAATTAAAACAAAGAGACAAATGATGAGAGGCGGTGGAACACTAATCTGGGAAGGCCTGTCGGAAGAGAACCGTCTTGACTGCTTTTTTAAAGCAGTCAAAACTGGTAATGTGCCGGGTCTCCTCCGGCAGGCCATTCTATAACTTAGGAGCGACAGAAGAAAAGGTCCTCTGGGTAACTGCAGCCAACCTAGTTCTGACTGGCTGCAGTAAATTCCTCCCAGAGGACCTTAGTGTGCGGGGCGGATTATATGGGAGAAGGCGATCCCGCAGGTAGGCTGGCCCCAAGCCATGAAGGGCTTTAAAGGTAAAAATCAACACCTTGTACTGTGCCCGGAAACTAATAGGCAGCCAGTGTAAAGACTTCAGAATAGGTGTTATATGGTCAGTGTTAGATCTTCCGGTGACCAACCTGGCTGCCATATTCTGAACTAATTGAAGTTTCCGGACTAAGCACATGGGTAGCCCTATGTAGAGTGCATTACAGAAGTCAAGCCGTGAAATTACCAGCGCATGTACCACTGTTTTTAGGTGTTCCAAGTCCAGGAAGGGGCGCAGCTGGCGTATCAGCCGAAGCTGATAGCAGGCACTCCTGGCTGCCGCATCAATTTGAGCTGTCATCTGAAGTGGCGAGTCCAGGAGCACCCCCAAGCTGCGGACACAGTCTTTCAGGGGAAGTGTGACCCCGTCTAGAACTGGTTGACAAACCTCTATACCTGGGCTGGGGCCCTTAACAGCAAGTACCTCCGTCTTATCTGGATTCAGCTTCAGTCTGTTTTTCCTCATCCAGTCCATTACTGCTTCTAGGCATTCATTTAGAGGTGAGATGCCATCTTTAGCTGATGCTGTTATCCGAGGCATGGAGAGATATATCTGGGTGTCATCAGCATACTGACAGCACCTTGCTCCATGCCTCCTGATGATCTCTCCCAGCGGTTTCATGTAGATGTTAAATAGCATTGGGGACAGGACGGCGCCCTGAGGGATGCCAGATTTAAGCTCCTTTTTCGAGGAGCAGCTGTCCCCAAGCATCACCATCTGGTATCTACCTGAGAGATAGGACCGGAACCACTTAAGTGCAGTGCCTCCGATCCCCAGCCCTCTCAGGCGTTCCAGAAGGATACCGTGGTCTATGGTATCGAAAGCCGCTGAGAAGTCCAGGAGTACCAGCAGGGTCACACTTCCCCTGTCGATACCTAGGCGTAGATCATCCACTAAGGCGACCATGGCAGTCTCAACTCCATATCCTGCCCTGAAGCCAGTCTGAAATGGATCTAGATAATCTGTTTCATCCAAGACAGCTTGGAGCTGAAGGCCAACAGCCCTCTCGATCACCTTGCTTAAAAATGGAAGATGGGTGACTGGTCTGTAATTATTCATATCCAGGGGATCTAGGGAGGGCTTTTTTAGAAGCGGCCGTATAATCACTTCTTTTAAACAAGCTGGAAAATTGCCCTCCCTGAAGGATGCATTAATAATATGTCTTAAGTAGGTCTTAATTGCAACTCCTCCCTGGACGACCAGCCATGAAGGGCAGGGATCAAGAGGGCAAGTTGTCCTTCTTACCTTTCCAAGGAGCTTGTCTACGTCCTCGGTACTCACTGACTGGAACTCAAGTCTCAAGGTGCCTTTTAAACACATTTCTTTCTAAATTTTCAAACCATCAGCTCATTTTTGTTTAAACTTAAGTTCTAGAGACAAAACCAGAACTCTTGTAACAAGATAGTATACATGTGATATAGAAAATGCCAGTATTCCTGATAACGTTGTGTTGATTCAAAGGACATAAACCTCATCTTTCAAATGAATACCAAACAGAAATTAACAGAAGCCTAAAAGAACATAATGCAACAGAAATGCAACTGGTGCTACACAACATGTAGTATCAAGGAAGCTAAGAAAAAAGATACTTAATAGTTAATGCCCTTATGCGTCCCAAAGAAGAGTAAGCATCCTGCCTGTGGTTTCATTCTATATTTGCAACCCATCCAAAATAGGTTTATACAGAAGCAAACCTGACTGAGTATAATGTGGATTACTTTCAAATAAGCATGTCCAGGAGTGCAACCTTATTGTGCCAGGGAAGGGAAGAAAACAATTCCATGCCCATCTTCTCACAAACAACCTGCACCTATGGGAAAAAAGCTTCTAAGTGCAGATCAAGTACACGCTTTCAGACATAGTGTCTTTGTGCCGCATTTGTTTGGTTTCTCCTTCTCCATGACACCATTAATGACAGACTAAAACGTCTCTTTGCAGAGCCTGGAAAATCTTGTCCCTAATCAAGATGAGCATGCTAATCACCATGAGCATATGTCTGTGCATGCCAACAAAATGCCAACTTAACGAAGCAAGAGCATAAAATCCTGACCAACACAGAAACATCAACAGCCTATTTCTTAAGTGCTTGGCATGCCAAGCCAGAGAGATCTTTTCATTTTGTGGCCTGAAGCAGGATTTCTGGAAGAGTTCAATGTGTCTTTTTTATTGTCCAAGAGAATGTATACAGGGGACATTGAGCATAGGTTGCTAGAATTTTCCATATTTGAATCCCCAACAACTTTTTATCAGAGCTTGTTGTAAGCGATTGTGCCAGATCAACACAGAAAGTGTTCTTGTATGGCTGCATCAGTTGCTCTTTTAACATCAAAATAACTACCAAAGGGGCCTAAATGAACAAGCAGGTTACTTGCATATCTTGTTTTTCACATGGAATCTGCACCTGTGCGGAGCAGCCTGTCTGAACCTTCTAGGCAGCTTAGTTTTGGCACTAACCCTGCCCCCTCCCTTTTAAGTGCCTGTGGTCAGTGCCATTTCCCCACTTTACTCAGCTGACTGACACAGTGGCAAAGCATGAAGAGCCAGTGATGTACCGCCAAGGAGAGGTAGGGTGGATGGTGTGAATGCACATATCACTATTTGAAAAACAACAATTAGGGGGTAAGCAACCTAATTTTCTTCAATGTGGTCTCTGTGCTTCACACATATGGAAACAGATTAGCAAGCTTACTAGAAGAAGGCCAGTGGGAGGCACATCTGAAAAGCACAGCAAAGAGGAAAGCAGAGGAATGCTAAGTCTAGAGATTCTCTGTTAGATACTGCCACTTAGGCAGATAACAAACTGAAGAAATGGCGCCAATCACAAGCAAGGGAAAAGATGGCATTACCACTCAAACTAAGCTAGCTAGAAGGCTTCAACAGGCTGCTCTGTGCAGATGCAGACTCCACATGTGTGATGCAGAGACTGCAACGGAGAACTTTCCTTTCTCCACTGACAATTGACTTCAAAGACTAGCAGTTTTGATGTGGGACAGTGTCATATGTGTTACCCAATTCCAAAGTCTCCTTTCCTTACAGACCTGATCCACAGTGCAGAATCCACAGCCACTCAGAATTGGCTTCTGCCAAGATTCAAATTAAACATACAAATCAGTCCTAACAGCCAGGAGGACTCCCTCATGCAAAGCTGGAAAAATAATTGCCATCTCAAACATTCCTTTTTGTAAAAGCTAGTTCCTCCTCACCTCCTCTTTTTTTTTTTTTTTTAGAAGAGTAGAGAACTTGATAGTCATATCCTACCTGGTTGGCATGGAAATTATTCAGCCAGCGTTCAATGTGGGTAGCATACCAGCCTGGTACAAGGCAGCGATTCTGTAACGTCCGGAGCTTCTGAGAAGCCTCAGGCCCAGCTGTAATCACCTCATGAAAGGTGTATTTCAGGGCAACTGGATCATCATGTGCTCGCTGGTGCTATAAGAGAGACAACACTTTCGATCATTTTATGGGACAGAAAGAAAAACACAGAGACTGTAGCACAAGGACTGCATTTCAGTGACATAACTTCTTAATAGGCCAGTCACATAAATCAACACAAACAAATGAACAGCAGAACAAATTCATTCCCATCACCCAACTCGGGAGAAAGGTGGGATATATATTCAGCAAAGGAAAAAAAGGAACTATCTCCTAACTAATACCAAAAACCAACAAACCTAGAAGTTAGGAATGGAAAGTATAGTGTCTCTCCTGAGGAAGTGGAATTATATATAATGAATTTTTGTTTGAAATAATTTTTTATGTATTAACTGTTCACTTAGTGAACCATGTCAAAAGTAATCTACAATAAAATGTTTAAAACCGTGATAAACATACAAAATTTACAATAAAACCTTAGTGATATAAAAGGGCAAAACTAATATGATACTTCATCAAATAATTACTTGACAACTTCCAGTAGGAGGAAGAACAAAGTTGACTACTTGGGTGGGTAGTCCAACAACATAATTAAACAGCCATAGTCCTGTAGATAGTCTAGGGTTTGTAAAACTCCAGTAAGATAGCTTCTGGTGAGGAAGAAAAAGACTTGGTGGTTCCTGTTAGTTGGTATTCCACCTTGTGGTCCAAACAGCCAAGTGCCAGATGCGTTTCAACGTTGCCATCTTCTTCAGTGGCAGGATTTTTCTTCAAATTTCTTATGCCTCCCTTAGTACACAAAAAACCCATATGGTATATAGTTCCATCCCTACTGCCTACTTGTATAGACACCAGTTTGTAATAACCTCCAAACTCTCAATCCAGCATGGCCAGTGGTCAAAGTGGTTGAGGGTTTCTGGGAGCTGTAATTTAAAAAAATTAACATTTGCAAGCTATGAGAGGAAGAAACTGCTCCAAAGCCCTGAACGTTAGAGATTCAAGAAAGCAGGTGTGGGGCTAGGGTTGCCACACTGAAAACTGAAGATATTTTCCCAATAAATCGCTACTGGTAAATAAGATACAAAAGTTTTGAAATGCTATTATGAATGCTGCAACTGGGCTCACACTTAGCAGACAATAAAAATAGAGGACTGACACATACAACCAGAGGTAGCCTTGATGTGCATAGACTCAAGATTTAAAAAAACAAAAAAACAAACCAGAGGTAGTCTCTATGTGCATAGGTTTTTTTTGTTTATTTTTAAAACCCTCATACCAATCATTCTGAACAGCGCAAGAAACAACCATATCCACTTCCATCCAGAATATTGTGCATCACTTATTCTTTCCACCAAGTAACAAAAGGAAAAAACAGTAACAGAATATAGCTGCCATCTGACTGTTCAATACCCTGGCCCTACTAATCATTCTTCCAAGTAGGAGGTATGAACTCTACCACTACCACCACCCTCAAATAGCTTACCTGGTACCATGAGTATGCTCTATCTGCTGGGTTAATGAGGATGGTGATTATTTTAGCCTTGGAAAGGAGAGCGGCTGCCCGCCTGGGTGCTACTTCCGAGTCAAAATAATTGGCACTCTTCTCAAAATAGAAGTCAGAAGTGGTGTTGGAAGGGATGGGGAAAAACTCCATGTACCTTAAAGAAACACCAGTGGCAGAAAGAGAAAGACAGCACTAGGTGAAGGCAACAGAAAAGCTGTTTCAGTTCCATCCCTACTGCCTACTTGTATAGACACCAGTTTGTAATAAATTCAAGGAATCATAAATACAAAAGGCTCCATTCCAGAAATATTACAGGTGACCCCAGGGTTCATCTACAGTTCAGATTGACAGCAGGATGATGCTATAACCATCATTTTAACCATCACAGTTTGATCCCACAGAATCTTGGGAAAGATTTGTGAGGTACCAGAATTCCCTGTGGACAGACACTACTGGTCTCTCATAGAGAATTCCAAGTACCCACTAAACTACTGCATTTGCCAGCGTATAAGATGCACCCTATTTACATGCCATCTAATACTATTTGAGAGCATACAAGATGCACTGGCGTATATGATGCACCCCATTTTCAAACAATTTTTTTCAGGAAAAAAAAGTGAGTCTTTTACGCCAGCAAATTACGCATGCATGCAGTGTATGATGGAGTCAAGACAGTGAAAGCAGCATGAAACTGATACCACTGTGCATTGCTGACTGACAGTCAAAGTCATCAAGCCAAAGTAACATGTACGTGCTAAGATGATTCCATTTTACAATGTCAGCCTCATGCCGCTTACACATACAGGATTATTGTACAACTGAAAGAGTACTCCTCTGGATCAAAGGATTATCATGCTGCTATTTATTGCAGAGAAGACTACATCTCATTCAAATGCACCTTTAATCATCAAAATCAAGATTTGGGAGGGGAGGTCAGATGTTCGACATCCTTTCACTGACACAAAACACACAAGATTAGACTGGGGTGAACAGAGTGTGGCTTGCACACTCTCTCAATGTGGCCTCCATGCCCTCTAGAACACCACCAACCTATCCCAGCAGTGAGGAAAATATTTGAGGAGATAAAAAATTGGGTGTTCCATTTCTGGGTGCTTCCAAGGTGAGAGTTTTAAAGCAGAGTGGAGGAACAGGTCTGACTCCACTAATGCCAAAAAAATCAAGACAAGAAGTCAATATTCAGTCATGACACTTTTGATTTTCCCTCCCCTTATTTTTTAAATATATTTTGCCATTTGGGGGGCTGTTGTAGCCCATGTAGTGGTGGTTTCTGTGGGCCAAAATCTGTCCTGAGATCTGTCAAAGTTGTCCACCCTGGAGATGTTTCGGAGGGAGGGTGTATCACACCTTAGACACCAGACTTTTGTTTTCACTTGTTCATCGTATAGTTTAGGAAAATAAAATATACTTAAAAGGGAGCATCACGGAAACTTGCTCCAAGCAATAGGAAGAGACAAAACATGCATAACCAGTTTATCTGATGTTTGTTCACATGCTCTGAAGACAAAGTGGCACAAGTAGCACTACTAAGCTTAGCATGCAGTCACAATCACCACAAAATTTAACTGCTAACCATTCTGTAATACTTTCAGAGATCTTTGGCTAAGCAGGCTGAACAAAGATGATCTAGCCCCAATGTGGTATTTATGTGACTTCTGTGCCATTATAAGCCACACTATAAGCCCCACGTGCAGCCCCCGGTACAAACTAAGGCCTACCAGTCAATGCCTTTGTGGTAATTATGCCCATTGAAGAACTGAATCTCTTCAAAGGTCTCCGAGCTGGGATAGTTACTGCTCAGGTCAGGGTGCATCCCTAGGAACAGGTAGAGAGCTGTGGTGCCTTTACAAGAAAACAAACAGAACAATGCTGAAAAGTGATGTTCCTTTCTCACCTGCCAAACTTCTGCCAGAAATTTGTATTCTAGCTTCTGTGCCCTCTTTCGATCTCAAAAAGGTAGACAGATTTAAACACCGACAGTCCTCAAGATGGGTGCTATGAGCTAGCCAGGTGCTGTTCTTGTGTCCCATTTACTCCAGAAGTACCCTTCCAGATCCTGTTCCCTGCTTGCAGCAGCACATGGCTGTAATCCACCTAATGCTGTGCACAGGTAGCCTCTGATACCTGACATCCCACAGACAGAAAAATTATGTGAGCTCATTCATAAAGCCCAATTCTTCAACTTGAACTTCTTACTTCCAGCTTATCTGTAAGATTCAAGCAGCTGTTTCTGCACATTTCAGCTCAAGTCCCCAAGGCTGAACACTAAGTAGGTATTGGTCATGACAGGTAACTGGTTAATGGCCCAGACAGCCAAAGTCAAGTAGTCATGATTGATGGGAAAACCCACTTTTCCTACACCTAAGAAGTTCTTTCACAATAAACTCAAGAGGTGACTGTAACAGCATGGATAACTAGGTTCTAACATGTAAACCAATGAATTGAACAAGCTGACCTGTCTTCTGAGGACCAATGATTAGCAGCTTGGGAAACCGGTCACAGGTCTTCTCTTTAGACCAAATGTCCTTGTGGCGTTTGTCCTCACAGGGATCCTGAAAAGCAATAATGTTTTGGAGATCAAATATAACATGGAAGAGAAAAGGGGCCTTTCATACCACCTATCAAAGAAACTTTCTTACTGAAGAAGAGCCTTCAATGCCAGCAGAGTGGTTCTAAGTTTTACAGCTAACAGAAAAAGGATACTGCTTCCCCATCTACTCTGCTTCCTACCTTGCTGGAGCTACACATTTAATTTTTAAGTATCTTGGTGTTCCCATCTTAAAACCAGAAGAAAAACAGACTCTTCAAACATGAGTACACTGTCTTACTTTCTCTAGGAAATGAAACGAAATGAAGAACAAAATCTACCCATCAAAATAGGAAATCCAGAGAGTCTTGGTTACATCCCCCAAGTGTCTCTATGGGTAGATTTGGCATGCAGGCCATACTGGTGTGGACTGAGACAAGGGATAAAAGAAACTAGGAGAACAAGGACATCATTTTACTATTGCTCCTTTTTAATGTTGCTGCACTACTGCTACCAACTGCATGGGTGGTTGGTTCACTTTCTTCAATCTTTCATTGGCTACAGAGTTTTGCAGCTACTTGGTCTGGTTTCAAAAGAACTAAAAAGACAAGGGAGATTTACTTGCTACCTCTGACGGTGCAGGTCCAAGTAGGCAGTAAACACACATACTTGCCAAAGAGGGTCTTTCTCCTCTGCAAATATCTGGAAATACTTCTGTGCCAGCTGCACAGGTGGCAGCGTCTGCAACTTCAAGTTAGTCCAGGAGTTGAGGAAGCGGACCAGGTGTCTAAAGGTGTACAAACCGAGACGGTCATTCCCATAATTGGAGAGGTGAGTCATGAAGATACTGATCTAGAGGCCAGGTGAGGCCAGAGAGAGATGGGGGGGGCAGGAGAAAGAGTGATCAGTATGGTTAATCAACTCAGCACTGCAATTCAAGAAAGCCTTGATTCAAATAGTAAACACCTATCCATATGCTTTAGATCCTTACTGCCCTTCCAAATGTTGGACTACAACTCCTAGGAGCCTTAGTCAACATATCCAACACTGAATAATGTTCAGAAACGCAGTTCAGCAACTTCTGGTGGGCTGCACTTTGTCTCCGTTTGCTCTAGTGTGAACTGTCACAATGGATCTGTTTGTATATGGATCAAGATGGGGAAGACATAATAGCTGGCAAAATATATAACCATCCATGCACTGGCTAAAAGCATGAAAATGGCTTGCCAGGTCTACTCCCTTTTTCGGCAGTTAGCCAAACACCCAGAGGAAAATTACAAATATGGATTTGACAGGGAATGGCCATCCTGTTTGTATCCAGGAGCTGATAATCAGGGTAAAAATATCTCCAAGTATAGAAGTTCCATTTTTAGCTTTCATGTGTCATGCCCTTGTGGTTTCTTCCAGTTCTATGATTCTATGAATTCCACTTACTATTTTTTTTCAAAAAAAAAATCTATTTCTCACAACCACGTGCTATCTTTTTTAAAACAGCAGCATACATAGGAGATGCCCTTTTTAAAATACATGTAAGCTTGTCATTACTTCTTATAGCAATACACACATTCCATAACTAAATGATATGCTGGATAAAACATCTCATTTCATAAATTCAGAACTCAAAGCCAACAAAAACAATTTCAAGAGACGATCCCTCCCCCATCTTCTAATTTCTATTGGCCTGAGGAAATAAAATGCTTATCTAACAGCAGCACACCCTTTTTTCCTGAATTAAAAAAGTGCTTATGTTAAATCACTCTCTTTCTACATCGAGACTACCTAATAAACCCTTACAGGTTAACTCATTACCCAAATTCTATTGTACTGCTATCAAAAAAGAAATAAGGGCAGACTGCATCATACTATAGGCAAATCCATTAGTGTATAAACTAGCTTAGCAATGCCAGCTGTACAACTGCAGTACAAATTTCTTTTTTCCCAAATTAAAAATGACCAAAAAAAGTTCCTGCATCACTGGTCCTTCTGCTCTAGAAAGGAAGTTAGTAGTCAATCATATATGTGGAAGCCAGTCTCTTCACTGGCATGTCTGACCACAAACACAAGTGTTAAGTGATCTGTACTAGCTTCCAATTTACTATCATGCCAGATTTAAGATTTTCACATTGGCTTATAAAGTGGCAAATCTGGGATCAATAAATCTAAGGAATGACATAGTCTCACCTGTACCTGCCCAACACTATATTTACCTTCAGAGTTCCTTTTGATTATACCATACCTTGCAAACCCTCATCTGGCAATGACTAGAAGATCTCAAATAGCCCTCCCTTAGATATAAAACATGTACTGACATTATGGCCTAAATCCAAATGCTAGTCTTAATTAGACAAGACCTATTAAATCCATTGCTGAATGGCTTATCAACATGGTCTCAATTCTGAGAAAAAGGTGGAGTATGAATTAAGTATAAAAAGCTGGATATAAACAACATTATCGTCATCAACAACAACAACATGAATGGGTCTAACTCTTGTGGGAACTAGCAACTCAATTTCAGCCAACCTATTTTGAGAGAGTATGGAATTTTTGTATCTTGTACCTGTAAATTTTAATTATTTTATTTTATTTTTGGTGCACTGCATAGGAAATGGTAAAAAAGATTCGGCAGTAGCTATAGCAGAAACAAACAAACAATAAAATGCCATCAAACACACCGAACCCAGTTCTCCACAACAGGGTGATATGACCCAACAGATCTACCTCCTAGCTTAGGATAATGTAGAAAGGGGAAAAAATACAACTGAACAACTCTAAAGGAAGCCAGAGCCGATGAGCAATAAAGAAGTCCTAGAAATATGGAGAGGAAATAGAGGTATCTGTACTCTCTGAATAGGTTGCATGGAAAAGATATCAGTGAGACAGTGTGTCTGACTACTTGAAGTTGTCAATCACACGGCCTTCCTAGAATCCAAAGAGGCAAAGTTCATTCACACAGAAGTTCATTTCTAAAGCTAGAGTGCTCCAGCATTTTGAACCCAATGACCCTGGATTCTGTATAAAGACCTGCTTGGGTAGATGTACACAGCAATGACATCACATAAAGCACTTAATTAGAAGTCTCCCAAGCAACCTTCTTAAATAACAGCAGACCAATAACATTCAGGAGACTAGGATTTTGTCCACAGTTACTCAGAAAGCAGCAGAAGCCAGTAATCCCAATTTTAACAAGATGTTATGGCTCACTGTTTCTGTTTAACTTGTCTGCAGAAGCTCTTCTAGCTTTTAATCACTTTCAGATGAAACATAGACATCTTCTTCCCTTGACTGTGATCTGACTATATAACTTGAAAGTCCAAATTGTCTCAGCAGTTACTGAGCCAATCCTCAGGCTGTTTTAATCTAAACTGCTCCTCAAATCACTCCTGCAGTGCTAAAGAATGTAAATCAGTGAGCTTCATTAGAGTGATCTTATTGTATTATTAAATAGCATTTCCCCTTTTTTTGCCTGTATTTTGAACTATTTCAAGATTCCATGAAAAAAAAAATTAACAATAACATAGAGGTTCTATATTGAGATAAGACAACTATCCCAGGTCCATGAAGTATGTACAAACTCCAATGGACTTGGGAGGGACACACCTACCTCCCCACATGCACCTTTTTTGGTAAAATTTATTTTTAATGCTTATTTGACTGAAAAGGTCCCCCTCCATCTTCTTTGGAGGCTCTAAGAGGCAAATTCCCCACATTCTGAGGTGCCCCTCTTCTTACTTAGGCCTAGCAGAAGCCTTTTTTTCCAACCAGGTGGTGGCTGGGGGATGGAGAAAAAGCCCCCCCCCAATAGGTCAGGGATCCCTCAAAATAGCCTGAAAATTGCCCCTATGATTGTGGGAGGCATCTTCTCCAACAAAAAGAATAAATAATGTTTTTGCTGCAAAAGTTTGGGGTGCATGGGGAGGCTGGGAACACATATGACCTTGTGTTCTACATGTTGCCAGGTTCTCTTCCATTTCTTTTTGAGGGAAAACTCACAGGGTTAAGTAGCACAGTCAGAAACAGTTCGCCTCCATTAATGATCTTATCCAGTTCATTGGAGCCACCGGGATATTCATTATAGAATATGGTATGAGTGAACAAGCCGCATGTTTGTCGTGGGAGGACCTGACAAGAAAAAGAAAGCATATAGCAAGTTTTTAAAAGAATTTAGAAGGAGAATACATTCCAGTTGTTACAAAATCTGGGAAGGTGGTTCAAGGTCTTCTCCCTCTCTCAGGAAATCATAAAAGACTGCCCAGCACTATCTTCCTTTGCACCACAGATCTTCAGCAGCTGTTTTACACAGTACTGTTACAGCAAATGTTAACACCAACATTATTACATCAACTTGCTACCTCTGGAAGAGCACATAAACCAGAGAATCCCATCCCATGCCTCTGTGAGGACAACAGGTTCACATTAAGTCATTCTCAAGGATTTTAGAAAACAAGGAACATTAATTTTCCCAGGCATTCAGATACTAGCACTTAACAGAGTTTCATTTTCTGCTGCTGCTGTTTGTAAACTAGTGTTTCATTGTTTTTTGATGCTGATATATTTTGGATTTATTTTAACACAAGTTGTATATTTTATCATGCTTCAAAGTAAACACTGTGCTGCCTAATGGTCTGTAAAGATAACATTTTCATATATTCCATCAGCCACCTAATCTAAGAAATAGAGCCAGGAAGACTGTTTCCTGTTTGTCACGATGTTCTTTATTTACACACAGTTTCCATGAGCTTTTGCATACACACATACCTCCAACCCCCATATTTGCTCTGCTTCTGTTTTGGGGTGGCAGTGCTGTATAAGTGATGATAAGAATTGTTAATCTTCCACTCCTCGATGTGTGGGATGTTACTTAGTAACCTAATTGAAGCAAGAGGTTTGTCTGCACCACACTGTCACACCAATTTCATACCACTTTAACTGTCATGGCTTCATCATTAGGAATTTTGGGACGAGTAGCCATGGGGACTGAACCAGCACTTTTTAAGAAAGAATTATAAGTATATCACCAAACTGCAAATCCTAGGAATCCTTAGGATAGAGTCATAATCATTAAAGTGATATGAAACTGAAGTAACTAGGTTATCCAAATACATCCAAGGAAACTTTCCTCTACTACCACCAGATCTTGCAGCAGCTAAGACTGGAAAAGCAGGGTTCATAACCATGCTCTATTTGTGCCTTCCAGCAGGGTTGGACTAAACAAGGCTGTTCTAGATGGGGATTATGGGAGATGGAGTCCAACACATATGAAGGGCACCAGTGCAAGAAGGCTGCTGGCTGGCCTAAGAAAAGTCAGTAACTTCCATAGCTTGTTCGTTTATTTATTTATTTGATTTACATCTTACTTGTTTGCAAGGTGAGAAAACAAAGTTGCTTCCAACGTAAGTAACAAGGCTTCAGTTAAAAATACCCAATCAATTATATATATTAAAGTATAAATTTAATTCATTATGTTATTAAAGCACCATCCAAAATACAATTAAAGACAAAGCCATCCCTATTTAATATGTTGGACTGTTTTGCAAACTACATAACCACTCAAATAACTGTGCAACAAATAACACCAGCACAATTTGCATGATACAAGCTAAAGAAACACTGGAACTCTGGCTAAAGGCTACAAGCAGCACCTTAGTGCACAATCTGTCATCTTTCCTGCTTGCAACAGAAGCAGCCAAACGAAATCCACGATGTCATTCCATGTCCACAGTGTCATTCCATGGTTTGTTTTACTGTCTAGAGCAAGTGTGGGTACAGCTGTCATTCTGGTCTGTTTCTCCCACAACAAACCAGAAATGGAATATGCAACCAAACTTGAAACAACCCATGGCTTCTGTTTTTGTTTCGTTGAAAGAGCAAAGCTCTGTAGTTTGTTTAGCTGCTGTAAGCAGATGTGACCCTAGCACACAGCTCATCCACAATCAACCAGGCTTCACAAGGATCCTTAGTTTGCTTTGTCAGCCAGCTACAACTACTGAGTTTATAGCAGGAGGAGGAGAATAAGAAAGCAATTATGTTCCATTTCTTTCCTTCCCAAGAGAAAAATCTCTCTTCTGGTTCACACCTCACTGCACTCCATAAGCATGGAAAGACAGAGGCAGAATATACAGCAGCTGTCCCCTCCCTTTTCACCTGGTTAAGCTATCTGAAAAAAACATCAATTCCTGTCAGATATAGTACATGACCTTTTTTAAGCATCTGGTGGACATCTTGGAGAGAGCAATTTGAAAGATTTGCTCTTTTTTGTCTCCTAGAGCCCACTAGGGACCATTTGTAAGACTGTATCAGCTTCTTGAGAACTAGGCAGAAGTTCTCATCTATGCAATTTTCAGTGTTCTCCTTCGTGCAGTTTCATGTGTTTTTATTTGTCCGTCACTATTATAAAGGAAATACAGTTGGGCCTCTGTATCCATGGATTTTGCATCCATGGATTCAACCAACCATAGCTTAAAAATATTTTTAAAAAATTGAAAAAGCAAAACTTTTGAGTTGCTCACCATTTTATATAAGAACCACCATTTTACTACACCATTGCATATATTACCGCAGGTTGGTAAAATGAGTACCCAGCTTGTTGGGGCCAATTAGCTAAAAACACATTGAAAACCGCTTAGAGAGCACTTAGCTGATAAGCGGTATAGAAATACACATGCTATTGCTATAATGGGACTTGACCATCCATGAATTTTGATGTCCATCAAAGATCCTGGAACTAAACCTCAGCAGATACCAAAGGCCAAATGTATGCTAAACTTTTACAAAGTTAAGCACATAATGAAGAAAACAAAGGCTGTTCAGTACCCCAGTTCTAATAG